>CM052901.1:39442278-39471802 GCA_028534135.1 Potos flavus
TGATTTCCTCCAAATTCATCCCTCCCCTCCCTCTCACAATGTCCTCCATGTTTTTCCTTACGCTCCACCCGTAAGTGAGACCATATGATAATTGGCTATTTTCAACACAGAAATGTAGCCATAAACTTGATTCACTCACAGTCCTTTACTTTAGCTCATTTAGTCAGTGTAGACGGGTGCCTGCCTTAAGCTAGGTTCTGCAGGGAGCTACAAAATGCTTACAACCCAGTCTCTGCCTCCATCTGGGGAGAGATCCCTGAGAGGGACAGGAATTTAAAGGAACGAGGGCTCACTTTTGTCCATAGAGATTAGGAAAAGACTCCATGGAGAAATGGTGTTTGGCTGGAGCCTTCAAAGGTGGGTAGGGTTTAATAAGGGTATAGGGAAAGGAGGGCGTTCTGTATAGAAAGCACAATAGCTCAGAGGTGCTGTGGACAGGCTAGAGTTGAGACTTTCTCGATGCAGGGCATAATGAGCCATCAAAGTTTTCTACCTGGGGAGTAACTCAGGAAGACTTCTCTGACAGCAGTAGGTAGAAGAAATTGGAGAGAGACTAGAGAAAGCTCCAAGTGATAGAAGGAATCAGAACTTAACGATTGATCGGATTTACAGGGCAAAAAGGAGAACACAGAGGAGTCCAAAGCCTGAGTACCAGGAAAATGGTATGCCGCTAAGAGAAGACACCAGGAAGGGAATTATGGGGGGGGCAGGGGGTGGAGAAGGTGGTGAGCTAAATTGGAAGCACAGTGTGTTGGAAGCACTTTTGAAAATGGGAGAGTAGAGGGTTGGCTCATGCAGAGAAATGGTCACTGAAGTTGTGGGGATAGGTGAGTTGGCCAGGGCGACTGTTTAGCAAGAAGTCTGAACCTGGGGGTGGTGAGAGAAAGAGCCTGCAAAGGGGGAAGAACTGGAACAGTCAGTGGTTATCATGTCAGCATCTGAGCGTAAAGAGCCTCTAAATTACCGTAGGAAGCAATTCTAGCCATTCAGTAGGCGATGTGCAGCATAGAATCATGTTGTAATGTTCCATTCCTTTCATTTCACAGAATGAAATCTACACTGGTATGGAGTGACCTAAATTGAGTAATACTCAGAAACGATCTTTGTCCCAAAGATAGTACACCTCTCTTAATGTTATTGGTCACTTTGCCATTTCAAGTAAAAATAAATAAATAAATAAATAAATCCTATGCCACAAAAGGTTCAGGACTTTTGACTTAGAAAGAATCAAAACACGTAGAACATCATCAGGCTCCCGACTGGTCAGGTGTCTGGCTCGGTTTCTAAGTGTCTCATAACCTGGCAAGAAGCAGCAGCTAAGACTTGGTTTAAGAGCCAGCATGTTCAGTGGGACAAAAGGCTATCCCAGCTGCTTTATTTTCGGACTCTTCAAATATGGCTACAGTGATCCGCCTGTACACTCTTCCCAGAAGCACGAAGTCTTAAGAGCAAGCATATTTCATTTTTAAGCATATTCAACTTTAAAGCTTCCTTTTATAAGTTTGGCACCAAAAAAAAAAAAAAAATAGCATGCAGCATTGTACGTGCATTCTTGACCGTGCTCTGTTCTTTGGGACATTGCAAGACTAAGATAACCTTATAAACACCAAGTTACAGTAATTCTTTTGGGTTCCTACAAGTAAATTCTAGATCAAGTAATGGAACTTAAGATTTCAGATGAATTTTTCATATATTTCCACCTCTCCCTACAGCTCATTTCCCTACAGGAACAATTGAAATATTTTTTGAAGTGAGAGAGCCTTCAGCCTGGCACATGAACCTTGGATTCACTATCTAGACCGCTGAAGACTGGATAAATTGTACGTGTTTCTGTCCCTTTCATTGCCTTATGTTGAGTCCTTTGTATTTGTTTATCTGAATCTTTGTCTGCTAGTCAAATTTGAAGTTTAGGGTTGTGGAGAAAGGGACAGAATATAAAAAAGTAGTAGACCTAAAAACCCAACTCAATATGGAAGTTGGCTTCTCTTTATCAATTTGAGAATTGCTTCTATTGCTTCTGTTCTGTGGATGCCATCAAATTATTTAGCCATGCTTGCCAAAGACAGATAGTCTAGCCTGAAGGCCATCCAGCTGGTTTGCATATGTTCCCAGCTCCCTTCCCCTGTTAATTTTAAGTATTTCCTAAAACATAGAACGAATCATTTCTACCAAAGGCTAGGACCTGCCACAGTGAACTAAGTGTCTACCTCGCAGCAGTTAACGCTAGGTTGCGTCCTGTCTCTGTTAAGGTAATAGGAGCTGCTTTCCTGCTCAGGGATGATTTCTTGCTGCTGCTATCTTTGTTCTGTTGCATTTTTAGAATTGTGTCTGGTTATTATTTGCCAGCTAAGAGAATAGTTAGAGCAGAGATGAAATTCTGAGCTATTATCCTTATTCTGAGCCTCTTCATCCTAACCCCTGCCAGAAAAGGTTAGGAAAAATCAGATGCCTGTAATGCCTGTGAAGACTCCCTTAAAAACCCTGGGTGGGTTTGTTTGTTTGTTTGTTTTTCTGCTGTATTGTTAAAATTTTCTGGTCTGTGTTCTTTAAGCAATAAATGAATTTCTCATTTTAAATGGATTGCTGTTGCTTTATTAAACCGCTCCCATGATGAGCGCACTCCTATCCAAAAGGAAACTGGAGAGACAGGCAATAAAACTCTACCATTAGGAAATGACAGAAGATGGTGTCCGTACTGGGGCATCCTTCTAAAGAGCCCTTGGGATAACTCCTAATGAACTAAGCAAATCATCGCCTATCAACCATATACCCCTGGGATTTCGAGAAAGAATATAGAGAAGTGATAAAAATGGCAGCTCCCATATTTGCATCAAATTTCAATTACATTGTAGTGGAAAAAACACAGGTTGGAATCCTGGCTCTGCCATTCACCTTGGGCAAGTCCCTACACCTCTTAGAGCATCTGTTATTTTCTCATCTGGAAATCAAGGATGATAATGCTTATGACCAAGAGGCATCTTGAGGGTTTTCTGGAAGTAGTCCAGCTAGACCCAGGTCTGGTCCCAGTTGATGGAGTCAGAGCTGCTCTGGGAAATGTACTCCCAAGTTTTCTGTGCTTCTGTTGCAAGTTGAAGTTAATAAGCCAGGGGCAGTGAAGAGCAGGTCAATGTGTACGGGCAAGACCCATGGAGGAGGATGGAAGACGGAAGGAATGCTGGAGGGGCAAGTGCAGGGAAGAAGTGGGACTAAGGGGGCTAGATGTCTTAAGGGCAAACGAAATGAAGTTAAGAATAGTAGAGAAGTTAGAGGACAGCTTGAAAACCAAGATGATATAAAAATGATTTTTTTTTTCCAGGGGAGCCTGGGTGGCTGAGCTGGTTGGGCATCTGACTCTTGGTTTCAGCTCAGGTCATGGTCTCAGGGTCGTGGGATTGAGTCCTGCATCAGGCTCTGCGCTGGTTGTGGAGCCTACTTGGGATTCTCCCTCTGCCCCTTTCCCTGTCTCTCTCTCAAAATTTTTTTTTTCAGAAACAGGCTTTAAAAGATGAGGAGAGTAGGGGAAAGGAATTGAGTGTCAGAGGCAGAAGGTGTTGGGGAAGAAGCAAGGTTTGAAAACAAGACAGGCCTTTCCAGCTGAAGGAAGGTAGGGGACTGGAGCAGAAACAGATAGAAAGCACCCTGGGGACATGGCTGGAGAGACTGAGGCTAGTGAGGGCGACATATATGCCACAGGTGGCATCTAGAGCTGAGAGAGGTACAAGAGCCCTAGTTGAGACTCTGCAGGTTAGACCTGCACTGGCCAATATGGTATCCACCAGCCGCATGTGGCCTTCGAGCCCTTGACATTCAGCTAGCTCACACTGAGACGTGCAGTGAGTGTAAAATACACACTGCATTTCTGTAGGGGACCTGCTCCAGGCTGGGGCCCTGCTGACCTTGCACTAATAACAGAGGCCACGTAGGCAAGGCTTCACTGCAGGCCGGCCCAGGCCTTGGCAGAATGCTCTGAGATTCTCCCGGAACACTGGAAGATAGGCCGTCTCATGAGAAGTCACTATAAGACCATTTCTCACTCACCTCCGTATCTCGAGGGAAGCTTCTGGGAGGTTCTCCTCTGCCTCCCTCATTTGGGTGAGGCACAAAACTTTCAGCCTGCCACACCACCCAAAAAAGGTACAGGGTAGAGATCCAGAAGTGTATAATCTTACATCTCAGGCTGATTTCATGGGTGTTCAGAGTGTTCTGGTAGATATTTAGCTCACTTTAGGGGACCAGTTGAAACAAGGTCTCCTACTTCACCATCTTGCCCCCTCACCCGCAAAGGGTACAGGGTAAAGGCCATAAAACTGCTTAGCTGCAGTGTGAAATTGGCCATTCAGCAGTAGGATGTCCCACCATTCACATTGCGTGTCCTTGGGCCCCTTTTGTTTTGGTGTCATCCTGTGGGACGAGGGAGGCAGGGAGGTGACACCGTTGCTGATCTTGCTTTTGCTGTCTCTATGAGTAATAAACTGTCTGGAGCTGTGTGGGCTTCTTGTTTTGTTTTTTGTTTTGTTTTTTTTTCCAGCTGAATCTTTTCAGCCTGCTTGACAATTTCTAAGACCTGGTTAAAAAAAAAAAGGAATACAGAGTATCTCAGTAATTGTTTTATACTGATAACCTGTTGAAATGATGTTTTGGATATACTGGGTTAAATGCTAAAATTAATTTCACCTGTTTATTTTTTAAATTTGGCTGCTAGAAAATTTGAGTCTATGGCTCACATTGTATTTCTACTGGACAGTGCTGCTATAGATTGGTGAGAAAAAAATTGGTGGTGGGAAAGAGGGACTCACAGGGTTTTATTTTGCCAGAAAATGGCATTAAAAAAAAACTATTTCCATAGTTTTATTGCCATAGTTACAGGGACATTTTAACACTCCAATATATATATATATATATATATATATATATATATATATATATATATATATACCCATAATAAAAGACAGACCTTTAAATTGAATAAATGTAACTCTATGGAAACTCACTGCATTGTCCTGATTTTTCTCATATTGCTTCAGGCTGGTGAAAAATCCCTCAGATTGATGAGGATGATATTTAAGTACCACTGCTATAGAGAGCTCCTCCCAGGAGGGGATAAATGGCTAATTTGTGTGGGACCTTGAGAGGCAACCAATCCAGGTAACAATAGTGGATGAGGCTAGTGCAGGTGGGTTTCTTTCTTTTCTTTTGTCCTTTTTTCTTTTCTTTTCTCTTTTCCCTTCCTTCCTCCCTCCCTCCCTCCCTTTTCTTTCTTTCTTCTTCTTCTTCTTCTTTTTTTTTTTTTGGTCCAGCAGGTGTTGAACTCATCTGGTAGCCTATGTTTTGTAGTATTCCTGTGGCTTCTTGGCCTACCCTCTCTTCCCACACCCAAATAAGGGAAGGATGTGGAATACCAGAGTCAGAGTATAACCAGAAGAACCAAAGTAAACAAATACAAATTTATTCTTTTCAAAGCAGAATTCCAGGGAGAGGGGAAAAGCACCACGGTGAGTGGCAATCAAAGTTAACCAGTTTGTTCCCAGCCCGGCCAATTTGTTCCAAACCTTTCTAGACTCGGGTGCCACCCTTGCCACCTCCCCCTCTCCTGGATCCCTTCCCCAGCTTCCATTCCCGAGACCAGTTCTTGAAGCCAGCAAGCAGCAGGGCAGGGCTCCTCTCTGGCCTCAATACTGCCCTGGGGACAGCAAGGACATTCAGCAGGTCCCCCCCGAATGCAGCAGATGTGGGAGGAGATGGAGGCTGGGAGCTGAGCCCTGGCCTTGAGCCTTTCCCTCTCCCACAGCCGGTGGTGTTAAAAGAGTAAGGAGCTGAAGTATTCCTTTGTTCCCAGGGCCAGATTTTGGCAGAGAGACCTAGAGACAGAGCTGCCCAGCTGAGCAGCTAAGTCTCCACAATCCTAGGGCAGGGCCCCCAGTCTCTCCCCCAGGACCGTTTATCTTAAGGCAGCTTACTTTCTTGACTAGCTGTCACCCATGTCAAGGGAACTTTAATGAGATTCTTGGCCTGAAATGGTGTCAGAGGCCATGAGTTGGCCATTGAGAATGCGTGCTCAAGGAATGTTCTGTCATGAAGCTGGACATGGAGCCCAGGTCCCAAACACATCCCTCAGGCAGCACGGGTATTCCTGAAAATGAACCTGGAGGGAAAAACATTTCCCAACACGGGCCTCTGCCTGACCTCAGGGTGTCTCATTACTGTGGCCTGCCAGCCCAGTTCCTGGAGCCCAAGGAACTCAAAACAGGTTTCTCTACAGGGACATATTTCCAAAGTTTGGGCCTTGAAGGAAATGGACACTTGAGAGCCTTGCTCTCAGCCTCGCCATCCTGGAGGGAAGGGCACGTGTCCTGCCAGGTAGGGCCCTCCTCGGGGAACCGTACAACAGACAGTTTGACGTTCTGCTGCCCGTCAGCCTTTTCTGACAAGTTCCCAGTCAACATGACCCCACTCATCTCTCTCTCAGAGCAGAGGCCCCCTCAGAACGGCATTTTGGCCTCTGTCAGATTCTGTTGAGAACCAATCGCCTCTCAGTCCTAACTGTTCCCTGATACTATTTGGCAACCACCCCAAACACTCTCATTCCTTCACACTGATGCTGATCTCACAAGTCAGAGATTTTCTTTAGGCTGCCTCCCCGGAAACTCCCTTTACTCCTCCTCCCACACAGGGCCCTAAATTAATGCAGCATCACAAAAAATACCTCTAGGAGACACGCTACATGACAGATGCCTCACAACATGCAATACATCTCAGTAAATCTCACCCTCATTTGGATTCATGGCGCCCAAGGATCCCTTTACCTCACCGCGGGCAAATGGCCCACACATGCTGCAGTGACTGTCACTGGACCCTTGAGTCACATACTCACCTCGGGTACACACAGGACCACACACAAAGTGTCAGTGGCCCCATTAGTGAGAATTCAACTCTTACCCTGCTATTCGGTCCACCTACAGCACAAATCCTACATAGCAAGATCTACATCTTCCCTACCATGCCTAGCCCACTGCAGTTGCCACAGGCCTTCAGCAGCCCAAGATCTCTTGGGTGAGGTGGGGGTTACGGAAAGGGTTTTCTAGGACTTCCCTGGTAAAAGATTGTTTCATAACATCTGCCCTCCTAAGGTTTAGTCAGGATATGCCTCAAAGACCCTGAGCTCCCTGACCTATAGCAAATTTCTTCTATCCCTTTCCTGCCCACAAACTAGGCCCCTACAAATATGGCCTCCCTCTGCCTCCCTCCCTCCCCACCCCCCCACCATGGACAGATGCCCATGCTCTATGTCTGATGCCTGCCTACTACCTGTTTGCCATACATTCAGATACCCAGTCCTCCCATCCAGAGTCTTCATGAGCACTAAGGCAGACGTCATGGTTAGGTCTGATACCCCAGACCTATGGCTTAGTGCTCCCTGGCCATTCTAGAAAGGACGCGATCCTAGGCTTCTGACCCAAGCTGCTGCCCTCCTTCCCCTGCAGCAGATAAATCTAACTTCCCAACAGTTCTACCCACTGGCCCGCTACTTGATTATAAAGAGCACCCCGACTATCTCACACCCTCCTGACCTTGGTGGCAGCCACTGGTTTCTTTAAGACCTCGAGCCAGACTTAGGAACTGGAAGGGGCTGGAGGGTGTTCTGTGGGTCTTAGCCTGGCAAAGGCCAACAAGAGCCCATCTGTTCCTCCTTGTCTGCATGGGATGAGTAGAGCTTGCCTTTGCTCTATCTTGGCAACTGAACCGTTGTTTAGGGGAAGCCCAGGAAAAGTCATCCAAGGCCCAGGTCTCAAGGGAATAAGATTTGGAATGAGTGAAGAGAACAGAGTGACTCTTCCTGTCAGATTCCACTGTGGCCACAGGCTTCTGTTGCTTTGGTCTTGAGGACAGCTCACCCCAAACATGACTGGAGAGACATCCTAGGGGAGCAGCCAGGATGCATCTCTCTGTCCAACTAGAGGCTGGGGCTAACAAAGAGCAAGGCAGAACATTAATACTTTAAGAGGTATTAGAATTTAATGTGTGAGTGAGGCCAGGGGAGTACTGATGTACAGTAGATCTGCAGGATAGATACGTATGTATATAAACTTAGGCAAATTAAGTCAATTGCAGGGCTTTAAGTTATAAAGCTCCTTTTGTAGAAAGCTGCCTAAGTGGGCTCCGACTCTGTGCAAATTTCCCAAGCCCACTCCCCGCCCCCCACATCCCCTGCTATCTACTCTGAATGGTTTCTGGATAAAGGGATTATGGTATACATAGCCTAGGAAGAGTTAGTTTACTTGGAGGATCAGGTTCAGCTTCCAGAGTTAGAAAGAACAGTTTTATGCAAAGGAAGGCCTTGCTGTTGTCTAGATGGAAAGTGGCCGGCTTCCTGATTTGCAGCCAGCAGCAATTAGGAAGGGACCCCTGTTTCGGGTTGGTGCTTGCATCTGTTTTATGACTGGCTGGGGACAATCAGCCACCTCAGCTGATTCTGCCTGAAAGAAAGAAGGGTCCCAGCCTGCAAGAGTGTGGGGCAGTCACACTCCCCCAGGCTAGTGAGTGGCTTCCCCTTCCTCACCCAAGGAGAGTAAGACCTCCTCACCTAGCAAGCTGCTGCCCCTACCCCAGGGTTCTGAGGGCAGACCTAGAAGAGCTAAGGGTGACTTCAGCTGGATTCCCAGAGCTACTCAGCTGGTGTCTCAGGATGCTGAGGCCTTCAGAAGGAGGAGGATCGGGGAAAAAAACTAAGTCCATAAATGTCTCTTTAATGTTCCCAAAGGTACGGTGTAAGTAAGACTCAGAATGAACTCTTACCCCGCCCCCAACCCTTGAGGAAGTTCTGCCAGGGCCTAAGGCAGAAGGGACTGAAGATATTCGAAGGGGAAACAACATCTAGGTAGCAACAGGATGGCCAGAGAGATGCCGTCAAACTAAAGTAATATGTCGCATGCTGCCCAGACATTTTCAGGGGCATTTTTTTGGGGGGAGGGTGTCTTGGGGATACCCTTCTGCCTCCCTGAGTTGGGCCAGAGAGGAGGGCTAACCCCTGCGGATTCATAATGCTGGAACCCTGGGGTCGTGAGGCTTCCTTATGTCCATAATGCCATGGAGAAGGGAAAGGGGCTAATGGGCACTGCTTAGCTCTGCAAGGCAGCTTCTCTGCTCCCCATCTGAATGGCCTCCAAATGCCATTTGCCTGGACTGCAAAAGAAACCCATGTAAGGGATTGGTCTCAAACTTGAGGATTAAAGGGCACATTTCTAGAGTTGGAGGAACCATGCCTCTCCCTCCCCCAGCCCTGAAGCATCCATTTCACATACGAGCAGATCCCTGCTCCCACGCAGAGCTCAGATAACTCTGGCTGAGGAATGTGGGCCCGGTAGGGGCTGGAAAGGTTGGGTGAAGGCTGAAGGAAGACTTGGACCAGAATCGGAGAGGACTATGGATTACAGGATAGGGATCTGGCTCCCTCAAGAGGCCAACAGGGTGTTGGCAGTCACGTCAGAACTTCGCACGCTGGGGAAGGCATGGCGGAGCTTCTCCATGATGTCCTCCAAGCACAGGCTGACATCTTGGCTCTTGGACCCCACATCATCTAAGTTGGAAGAGAGAGATTTGGGGAGAGAACTAGAGAGTCCCTGCTGAGGCCAAGGGGCTGAGGTGGGAGGCTGCCCACTGAAGGACAACCCCACAGCATTTGAGTCTTCCCAGCACAATGCCTAGCACATAGGAGGTGCTCAGTGTATACGTGTGGAATAAGCAAACAAATGCATCGATCAATAAACCCATGATCCATGATGCTAAGCTCAGAGCCATGAGAGGAAACCAGTCCTGGCCCTAGCAGGACCTTGGGCAGATCTGGGGCAGGATGAAGCCATGGAGGAAGGGGCTGGGAGGGGTGGGGGGAACGTACCTGCAGCCTCAGTATCTGGAGTGGTCTGTCCCTTTTCCTGGGGGTGACTGCTTTCTGACTGCTGCGGAGAAGAAGCTAGGGATGAGCCTGCAGAGCCATTGCCATCGGATTCGGTGGGTGGCTAACAAGAGGGAAGGCATGACTTAAGTGGCTTTGTTTTTCTTACCTTACTTTAACAGACTCCTGAGCTTAGAAGAGATTTTAGAGACCTCAAGCCCATCCCTTTGTCCTGGAACTTGAAGAAGTTTCTGGTAGTGCCCCAAACAGTGGCTTCCCCTTTAAAGAAACTTCTTAGAATATTCAGTTACCAGTTACCTTTCTTCCTTCAACAACATGGGTCAAAGGCTCCCAGTTCTTATAAGGATGGTGCTGCACCTAAAGGTCTCTTGCTGTCATCTCAGCTATAATTAAGCTGTTTAGAACCTGGCTCTTCCTGAAAATAGAGAGTTGCATACCTGATCCTCAGTTCATGATATAATATATGTTAAGACCTCCAGGAATTCATCGAGAGGCTGTTCCTTGGAGAGTCTGGGGGAGAGGCATGGGGTGGTATTATTGGCACATATAGTGATAATACAGTTGACCCTTGAAAAATGCAGGGGTTAGGGGCACTGACCCCCCCCCCCGTGCAGTCAAAAATCCACATATAATTTTGACTCCCTCAAAACTTAATTACTAATAGCCTACTGTTCACCAGAAGCCTTACTGATAACATAAACACTAAACAAGCATATAGTTTGTATGCATTATATACTAGATTCTTACAATAAAGTCAGCTAGAGAAAAGAAAATGTTATTAAGAAAATCATAAGGGGGTGCCCGGGTGGCTCAGTCGGTTGAGTGTCTGACTCTTGCTTTCAGCTCAGGTCATGATCTCAGGGTTGTGAGATCGAGCCCTATGTCGGACTCCATGCTTAAGACTCTCTCTCTCTCCCTCTCCGTCTGCCCCTCTCCCTCTCTTTCCCTCTATAAAAAAAAAAAGAAAAAGAAAATCATAAGGAAGGGAAAATGCATTTACAGTAGTGTACAGTAAAAAATCCACATATAGGGGCACCTGGGTGGCTCAGTCAGTTAAACATCTGCCTTCGGCTCAGGTCATGATCCTGGGGTCCTGGGATCCAGCCCTATATCCCCCACATCGGGTTCTCTGCTCAGTGGGGAGTCTGCTTCTCCCTCTGCCTCTGCCCCCCCTCGTGTGTGTGTGTGCGCGTGCTCTCTCTCTCTTAAATAAATAAAATCTTTTAAAAATCTACATATAAGTAGACCCGCACAGTCCATACCTGTGTTGTTCGAGGGTCCACTGTAATAGGTAAGGTTTACAAAGTATTCACTACACTCCTGGCATCATGCTAAATTCTTTAAATACATTATCTCATCTTACATTTGCAATTCCATGAAGTTGGGATGTTATTATCCCTGTTTTATAGATGAGGGAAGTGGGGATAAGTGAGGCCAAGTAACTTTCCTAACACCCGACAGTCACAAATTGGCAGAGCCACATTCAAACCCAGGGCTGTCTGACTCCAGAGCTACACTAGGTCACATATACGAGCTCTCCAAGAGGAAAGGGACAAATAGGAACGAAGTGCTCCCTTCCTGGCCAACATCTTTCTCTCACCCAGCACGTCCAAACCTGCTTCTCTCTGGCAAACATCATAGCAGCGCAATCAAGGTTTTGGATGATTCTTTGAGATTCCATTGGGTTGTGGGGAAGTGAGCGCTCAGACTTGGCCAAGCGCAAGCCGGCCCCTTCCTTCCCCCGCCTTCCCTAATCATGGGCAGTCAGTCATCAGCCCAGCTCTCTTCAGAAAGTCATCCAATAGCTACCGCCGAGGAGCTCTTCCATTCCTCTGCTTGCGGCACCCCCAGCTCCCCACGTCTCTGGGAGGTGGGGGGATGCGCAGCTCTGGTCCTTCCCACCCCCCCACCCCACCTCACCTGCAGGAGCAGCTCCCTTAAGCGCTGCAGCTGGGACTCTAGTTGCTTATTGTGATCCTCGAGGATCTGCATGCGTGTCTCCAACCGGCTCTTGTGCTGCCGCAGGATCCGGGCCTCGGCCAGCAGCTCCTCGTTGCGGGGGTCCTGTGCTACCTCAGTGGAGCCCTCAGCCAGGGTGGGGGCCTCGGCGGCCTCCTCATGCTGCCACTTCAAGCGCTTCAGCTCTCCCTGGAGAATCCTGCCGAGGAGAGAGGAGCCAAGACCTATGGCCCTGACAAAGTACTGACTGTCCGGCTCCCAGATGTCCCCTCATACCTAGCGCCGAGTGGCCCCTTTGCTCTCCCAGCCCCACCCCACCCCCACCCCAGTCGCCCTCGGGGCGAGAATGGCCACATCCATTCTTCTCCAGCACACATGTCATTTCCTCTGCCATCCTTGGGCCTCCGAGCAGAGAGAGCTGACATTTCATCTAACAAATGTCTCAGGGCTTTGATGTGCTGCTTCGGGATTAATTCTGACCTTCAGATCAGGCAGAAACAGAGTGTGCAAATAAATGAGGCATTAGGGCCACTGACTCACCTACTCCATTTTTAGATTCCACCGGAAGCCAAACGAGATCACCCATCTTGCCTCTTCTCTCCACTTACCCTCCTCTTTGGCCCCCTTTTGAACACCCCTGTTGAGTCATCATGAAACAGATTCCAAAGAGATGGTCTACTTTGCGGGACATTACGTTTGGTTTCCAACAGAATGGCTCTCTCCCCAGTGCTTCCCCGAGCCAGCCCACTGCTGATCGAACGCAGTCCTTAAACTGTCCGTAGGAGAAAACCAGGGGAGGTGGGGGCTTAATCACTGTGGACCAATAAGAGGTCCAAATGCCTATGGCTAGTACACAGCACTCCAATGGACCTATACCTGATTCCGTGAAAAGTCCACTAATTAGGTGCCTGGAAGACACGGCAATGTCGACTTGCTATACAAGTTTCTAGAAGCTGATGTTCTACGTCTGCGTTTATCTTGTCTTGAACTGGTAGCGAACACTTGGCAGACCAGCCCTGTTCAAAGGACTTGCCACTCCAAGTAGTCTGGGGGCCAGCAGCATGGGCATCCCCTGGGAGCTGGTTAAAAATGCAGAACTCAGGCCCCACGCCAAACCTGTGAATCAAAATCTGCATCTTACCCAGCTCCCCAAGTGACCTGTATGTAAGCTAATGTTTGAGAAGCACTGGTCTGAAGAATACTTTGGGTTCTAGCGAATGCCCCCAAAGTGGCTCGGACCCTTTGACACGGGCCCCTACTGACACTCAGACTTTGTGGAGATTAATGTCATCCTTGTAATCTTCACCTTCCCTCTTCCAGTCCTCAAATACTCCATGCAATGTCACCCTTGTCTTGTTTTATTACTTTCAATGAGTGATAAGTACCTCTTTCCATTTCCAACACTAAAAGTTCCTCGAGGGCAGAGACATGCATTCTCTTTTCTGTATTCTCTGTGTTTGTACTCGCTGCCTGCATCTATTGAGTACTCGAAAATATTTGGGTTGGGTTAAAAGGATTCAAATAATGATTAGTAGCTAGCATTCATTGAACCTTTACGATAAGCCAGGTACTGGCTAGCACATTTATATGCCTGAGTTCATTTGAAATTCACAAGTTACACTAGGAGGTAGGGTCCTAGGGACCCTATTATCATCATCCCTATTCTGTAGATGAGGAAACAGAGGATCACCGAATAGAATTCGCTTGTTCAAGGCCACATAGCTAGGATGTGGAAGTGTCAAGACTCGAAATTAAACTGTTTGACTCTCCAACCCACACAGATCTGTGCCATCATCACACCCACCGGTTCTCATCCTCTAAGTGGGCCAGGATCTTCTCTAGCTCCCCCTTGCTTTCTGTGGCCATGCTGCCTGGGGCCTGCTGTCCAAGGCCTGGCTCCCGGTCTGTAATGGGGCTGGAGTGTCGCAGCAGGTACTGGTCCTCATCTCTGTGTGGACGTGGGGAGAGAAGAGGAGGTGGCCAGGCAGTGAACCAAGAAACGTCTCAGGACGTGAGTTCTCAGCTCCCAGCTCAGGCCCCAGGAGATATAGGCTGGAAGACTTACTTCTAAGTCACATAGAGAGGGAAAGGCTATATATTCAGGTTTAAGAGGGATGAAAGTATTTAAAGGTGGCAGAGGTCATGGTTGAGGGTAGAGGAGGGGGTGTTTTCAGGATGCTGGGGTTTCTGGGCTCTACCTAACATCCTCTGGGAGGCAATGAGCCAATCACTTCCCAGTCTGTGTTGTTCCCTGACCACATCCTCCTTAGCTTCCTCACCCCCTGGGGGGGGGGGGTTCACCCGCCTGCTTAAGTTCCAATCGGGGCCAGCTTGACCCATTGGCCAGTAGCTCCTAAGCCCCCTAAGCTTGCCAGGGACCTCCCTAGGGATAAGGGGCCCCTTCTCTGAGCTATAGCACCAGGGAATCTCTCTGGTCACACTTCAGTCCAGTCCCTGGTGTCTCCCCGGGGTGTGGCACTGGAAGGGGCTTTGGCATCTTGAGCAGAAGATAATGTCTCATTTCTGCAACTTTAGATGAGGGCATATTCTTCTGCCTTCAGAGTTAGGCATGGAAGGACAGGCTCTTGCAAGAGGAAGGGACCTGGGCAGATGGCAGCTCAGTGGATAGAGGGCTTCTATTACTAAACACTGTGCCCAGAAAGCAGCCTTCCTTCCTTGGGGCCTCTAGGACCCTAACCACCACCACACATCCCTCCCCTCGAGGATACATCCTTCCCAAACAGTGGCAGAGGGATCCCAAGGAGAACTATTCCTGGCAAATAAGTAGCTGTGAATACTTACATGCTGTCATCTGGGGACAGGCTGTCATTAAAGAAGGAAAAATTCTGACTTTCCATCTCAGCAAGCCTGAGAAGAAAGGGCAGGAACAGAAGGGAAAGCAGGATGTGGGGCCTGCTTTCATCTCAAGGACTCCAATCCCATAGTAAGATCATCAGCTTCGGGGGCTGCTCCAACCACCCCTGAGTGTGGGGCCTCGCTGGCTGCCACATATCCCACTGTGCACACCCCCCTGATCTTGACTCCATTCTCTTTGCCCTCACCGAAGACCCCTTCCCACTTAGACTCTTTAAAATCTCCCTCCCCCAAACCTGGCGGTACCTGCTGGCAAAATGCTCAATGCGGGAGTGTGTGTCAGCATGTGGCAACATCGGGGAAGAAGCCAGCCTAGAAGAAAGCCGCAGGCTCAGAGGACCAAGGAATAGGCAGTCTGTTTTCTTGTCACCACTCTCTCCACGCACCGCCCCCCCCCCAACACCAAACTAGGCAGATGGGCAAGAGTTGATGGAAATGGGATACAGAGACTGGATTCTAATCTATTTCTCGGGCCAGCTCCTTAGTCAGACCCAAGCTGACCTTCCCTGTTGCTAGTTGGGTTTGCCTCGGAACACCCCTCTAGCCCATGTTGGGGTTCAGCCCCTGCACAGTGCATCCCATCCCCAGCTCGGCAGGGCCCACAGCCTCCACACTCCCAGCCCCAGGTACTCACGTCTCACTGTAATCAGCCTCTAGTACTGACTGCACAGGCAGATAACCTCGCTGAGGGTGTTTGCTGAAATAATGCTTTGAGCGGAATTTGTTCTTTAAGGTTGTGGCAAAGTCCCTCATGTTCTCGCTGGATGTGGTCTAGGGGGAGACAGGGCAGAGGGACTCATCCCAATGGCTTTGGGATGCTGGGGATGTGGGGAGGCCCCCCTAGAGCAGAGAACATGATGGTCATCTACTCTTGTTCATGCCTACCACACCCCACTCCCAGAGAAAGGTCGAGAAGGGTATACTGCCAAACTGTGAACACCGGTTGCCTCTGGGAAGTTAGACTGGAGAGGTGGGGGCGAGGCTGAGGAGAGAGGGGGACTTTCATTTTCAACTTTATACACCTCTACAGAATTTGAATCTTTTATAGTAAGTATATATTTGTTAATTTCTAAAGTATCTTGATATAAATACTAGGGGTGTAGAAGATGAGCAGGAGGTAGAGGATTATCGGTCTGCCATCTCAAGCCAGTTTTCTCTGTATGTTTATTTTGAAATGATAATAAAATAAAAATAAAGGGCAAGCCCTCTGCTCCCACTGGGTCACACACATTCCTGTGCTAACAGACTCTGGAGAAGAGATGAGGATTTGGAGAGATGGATTATGGGAAACCATGTTGAAAGATGGGGACTTTGAGAGCATCTGTGGGGCAGAAAGGGATAAAAGAGTTTGGGTTAGCTCAGGGAGCTAAGCTTGGAGCTATGGGTCCAGAACACAGCAGAGGAGAGATTCTGTGCGTGGAGTCAGGAATGCTGACCAACCTGGGCTCAGGTAGCTATGAAGGGCGCAGTTTCCAATGAAAACCAAGTGGAATTTGGGGGCCCGGGTAAAGAACATAGTCTTTTTTTTTTTTTTTTAAATCTCCAAGAGACTAAGTAATTGATTTGAGCACAAACTCTGGAATTGACCAGCAGGGATGGAAGAAATGACAAAGTAGCAGGTGAAGACCAGGTAACGGGAACAATGCAGGAAGCTAGGCAAGTGAGCAATGGAAGGAAGGCCAGTTGCCTGGAACTGCCTTGCTCTTTTTTTTCCCAAGTCTTTGCTCAGCAGGAAAATAGTAAATGCCTTCTAAATGGCCATGAGTGTCCTGGGATGCTATAGCCAGGAATCCCCCAAACTGGTGAATCACCAGGACTGTTGGGAGAATGCTCCCCAAAGGAGAGCAGAATATAGTTAGCCCATCCTCCACCAAGTGGATCAGGACCTTGAACCTGATTCCTGCCTCCCTTCCTGCCCCACCCAGCGGCTCCATACCGGGGTGTAATACTCCATGATGGGGTAGTGAAGCTTGTTGCCTTTGCTGGCCCTTCCTGTCAAGAAGCAGGTCTGGCAGATGTCCACGTTAAATTGTTTCAGACTCCGGTACCTTGGGGAGATGAGAGGTGGTAGGACAGAGAATCCAACGTACCCTATTTCCCTAACTTCCAGATATACACACACACATTAGAAGAGGGCAAGGCATGGAGTCATAATGTGCTCAACCTCCCATTCATAACAGTGGCTGCATCCTCACTAGATGACTAGCCTTACTCTAAAGACCATAAGCCTCCACGAAATTTACATGCTCAGAGTCCCAGGAAGTGTGGGAAACAGCATTGCCTCACCATCTTTTTTCAGAAAGGTGGCAGTGGGCAGGGGTAAAGAGCTCGTGATATCAAATAGCTTTTTTTTTTTTTAAAGATTATATTTATTTATTTGAGAGAGAGAGCCAGCACAAGCAGGGGGAGGGGCAGAGGGAAAGGAAGAAGCAGGCTTTCCATTGAGCAGGGACCCAGATTCGGGGCTCGATCCCAGGACCCCGGGATCATGACCCGAGCCAAAAGCAGATGCTTAACCAACTGAGCCACCCAGGCGCCCCTCATATAGCTTTCTAAAAGAAGTCTCTGAAGGGTCCCGTCTCACAGGTATCACCACCTACATTGGAAAAGTTACACTTCCAGTATGAAGGCTCTTATTCTACCAGCCCTGGGCAAGTTGGCTAAGTTATTTCCAAAACTTGTTTATAATAATAACTCAGGGGACCTGGGTGGCTCAGTTGGTTAAGCATCTGACTCTTGATTTTTGGCTCAGGTCATGATCTCGGGGTTGTGAGATTGAACCCCTCATTAGGCTCCACTCTGGGCATAGAGCCTGCTTGAGGATTCTCTCTCTCCCTCTCCCTCTGCCTGCCCCCTGCCACCGCTCATGTTCTCTCTCTCTCTAATAATAAATAAATAAATAAATAAATAAATAAATAAATAAATAAAACAATAATCCTATTATTACTGAACATTGACTAGCCCTTCAGATCCAGGTCCAAAGCCTGCCTGAACTGCCCAGACCGAGTAGTACAGAAAGGTGAAACCCCTAGACTTAGAGAAGTCAGAGGATCCAACATCTAGTCCTGGATCTACACTCACCAACTGTGTGAACTTGGGCAAGTCACGCGCCACCTGCGTGCCTCTTTTGCTTATAAAAAGCAGGTTGTACAGAGAGTGCTTCATGCTTTCAAAAGTTGAAAACTTGAGCATTTTATGATGAAAGCCAAATTCAGGGTGGTGGGAGGAAGAGTGGAATGTAACCAGGGAAACTTTAAATGTACTGCGATCATGCTTTCTTTCTTCAGCTTGGTGGTGGATGCACACCCCGGTGTGCTGGACCTGGCTCAAACCACTCACCCTGAAAAAAAATTTCAGGGATTTTTTCCAAGCCAGTTGTTAAATGGAGCCATTATAAAAAATATATATACAAACTCACAATTAAGTAAATGATATTAAAAACAAAGGTAACAAATACTCAGAACTCATCACCTCCTGATTATTTTTTTTTTGCTGATTATTTTTATATTATCTACACTCTTGAGGTTCAGTCTAGCATATCTGCAATGTGGAAACGCTGTCAATGGTATACAACCAGGGACGCCTGCGTGGCTCAGTTGGTTAAACACCTGCCTTCAGCTCAGGTCAGGATCCCAGGGTCCTGGGATTGAGCCCCATGTCGGGCCCTGCTCAGCAGGGTCTGCTTCTCCCTTCCCCACTCCCCCTGCTTGTACTCTCTGTCCCTCTGACAAATAAATAAAATCTTTAAAAAAAATATTATACAACCATGCATCTCTTCTCAATCTCTTGTGGGTAGCTGGACATCAGCCACAGTGGGAGGATTTACATCATGGAACTTAGCAAATATTACAAATCAGCTTTGGGTTTCTGTTTGTTTGTCTTGCTTTCTGGGGAGTCCGTTGTGAACCATTTGCCAGCATAGCATTTGGAACAGAGGTGTTCTTCTTCTTCTTTTTTTTTTTTTTTAATTTTATTTATTTATTTGACAGAGAAAGAGATCACAAGTAGGCAAAGAGGCAGGCAGAGAGAAAGGGGGAAGCAGGCTCCCCGCTGAGCAGAGAGCCCGATGCAGGGCTCGATCCCAGGACCCTGAGATCATGACCTGAGCCGAAGGCAGAGGCTTTAACCCACTGAGCCACCCAGGCGCCCCAAAGGTGTTCTTCTTATATGTAAGGATGTCGGGGCTTCTGGGTTCTACTTAAGGTTCCCTGGGACACAATGAACAAACTACTTCCCTCTCGGTGCTGTTTCCCCACCCCACCCCCTTTCACTTTTCTATATATTTTTTGTGGTCTGGAATACTTCGTAAGATAGATGAAAACAAAAGAAAGTATTTCACCATTTCTGATTTTTAAAAATGTCAAACATTCTGCAGTGGAAAGGATTACAATATAGAACGGTGTGCCATAGATGAGCTGTAATTATATAATTACGGAATACATTATTTCGTAATCTATGATTCTATATGTAATGTGGCCTCTTTATTATTATCAGTCCTGTAGGTGTTGCCTTCCCTACCTGAAGCCCTTGATGGGGCACTGCCTACAGATAGAGCATTTGGTCTGATGCTTCACTTGCTCAGCAATGGTGACCCGATGCAGAACAGCCAGCCACACCATGGACTGGGGCTCCAAGTTGACCCACTCTAGGAACTGTGAAGCTTCAATGACTGGCTTCCCAGTGCTCTAGGGAAACAAGAAACCCAATGACAATGACTGAGGCCCTTGTCCCCAGAATGGCAGCCCACAGAGAGGCAGGAGAACCAGCAAGACCTGGCTTGGTCCATGGCCTTTTCTACAGAGGTGTCCACCTTCTGCCTTGTCCTTGTTGAGCTGGTGTCACGCCCCACCCCGCCCCTCCCCCCCAACCCCCCCCCCCCCGTCCACAAGCAGGACTCTGATCTTAAAAGCCCAGATAACTCTCTGCTTTGTTGTTCCATCTGAACAAACTCCCTTACATCTCAGTACATCGGAAGTCTTGCTCTTAGTTCTCCCTCCCTAACTCCCACCCTCCCTCTCATCAACCCTCCCCAGTTCCATACTCACAAAACGGAAGCAACTACGGACACTGGGCTCCACATTGCTGCCCCCAAAGGCTGCCACTTCCCCCAGCTGACGGGGCACCTGAATGGCCTCATGGAGCAGGACACCGAGGTGGCGCTGGTCACACTGGCTGCCTGAGTTGGCTACTTGGCTGAAGAGGTCTGCTGGCCGCATCATAAGTCATGGCCAACCCCGAAGTAGGAATGGCCAGAGAATGGTGTAAGGAGAAGGAGCAGAAAAGGAAGACAGGGAAAGAGCACACTGACTTAGCTAATGACTTTTGAAACTGGAATACTTAAAAGTCCATCCCTGACCTTCTAGAAGCCCATGCGTTCTAAAAAGAGCATTCTCTGAGTTCAGAGAGAAAAGGAGAGACAGATGCAAAGGGAGAGATAGAGACAGAGTGAGAGAACATCAGAAACAGAGGGAGAGATGTAGACAGAGAGCAGGCTGCATTTGAGATCCATGCCAGACACAGATATGACACTGCCGGGAAAACAGATTCTCAAGAAGCAAGATGGAGGGGTGTGGGGCTTAGGGGTGCCTGAACATGAGTCCCCTCCTGTTCGTGTAGCTCATGGAGCCTGACGCTGCAGTAAGCTCTCAATTCTCCACACAAATGGAAAGAAACACTGGCACGGATAATCCACAAAGAGAAGATGATCATCTAAGAATTACCTCTAAGTGATTATGGAATAGACTACGGTACTTATATTTGAATATGGGCTATATCTGCCCTGTGAGAACTACCCCCGCCCAACCCCAACCTTAGAAAAGCTCCTTCGAAGGTTCTTGTGTGTCTCATACATCGTCTATGGCTTAGAAAATACTCAGAAGTAGAAGGCAGATAGCCTGAGTTTTAATTCTGGATCCATGACTGACTAGCTTGGAGGACCTTAGGTAAGTCAGGAACCTCTCTCTGCTGCAGTTCCCTTGCTTGTAAATAGAGGAGAAATAATCCCTGTCCAGTCTTTCTCAAAGGAATGTTGGGAGAAATCAATAATGTCATTGCTATGAACTTGTTTTGCTCTGTCTCCTTCCCTGCAAAGCTTTCCCAGACCCCTGTCATCCCTCTTCTGTGACCTGATATAGCACATACCCTTTGCCATTTAGATTATTCTAATTAGCACTTTCAAAAATGCTTTCTGTGGACTTCCGTCGCCTCCTCTGGACTGTCAACAACTTGAGGCAAAGATCATGTCTAATTGAACTTTGTACTCACCGCACTTAGCACAGAAAAGCACAAAATGCTGTAGTGAAGACGGGAGGATAGAGGGGAAGAGCAAAGGTACTAGAAACCAGAGCGGTTACAAACTACAGACGTATATACTATTCACCTCCCAATAATTAATCCCGATGGGGATTAGTGTGCCCACCCGTGCAATCGCATGGGAAGTCTCCAGTAGAATGTGTGACATGGCTTGAACTTCAGACTGGGAGAGGGCTAAACCCGATAGGCCACAGGGGAAGGGCACCAGGAATTCGGGCCCTTAGATACCCCAGTATGCCAAATCAGAACTTGGTCAACTAATTACATTGGATCAGAAGAAGCCAACCCCTTTGGAGTGACACTGGAAGTAACAACAGGCCTTAGACCCATCTTAGCCTTTGGCTGTCGTGCATTCTTTGCAATAGCCTGGACCGCCATTATAATGTAGCCCAAGTCATGTTCTGCTGAGTCCTAAGACCTACCTTCTGCTTATTTCCACCCTTCCTCCTGCCACTACACCTCTCCCTCCGCCCCACTCCACTCCAGACTTTGGAGGTGTACTCACACTGCAATTTTTCCTTCACTTCCGTGCCACACAGGCATGCAATGCCAGTCTTAAAGGACAGTGCCCGCATCTTCCCACTGCGACCGCTAGGTTTAAGAGAAGAGATTGAGAACACGAATACACGGAATGAGTTAACATCTTGGCATTAATTTCCCTCACAGAGTTGATCCCAGCAGGACTCTGTGCCAATTATGTCCCAAGCTGAGCTAAGTCCGAGTCCACTGTGGGAGCAACCCCTTCTCACCATGCCCACCTCCGATGGTCCCGTTAGATTCCATCCTGGAGGCTTCCAGGGGTAAAGCCCTTACCTATCAAAAACATTGAGGAGCCAGTTGAGGCTCATGTCCACACAGAGTGGCACGTTGACCAGGATGCCTCTTTCCTCCTCCAGCCGTTCATATAAGGCCGTTAGGCAGTGAATGACCTCTACCACGTCCATCACATGCTCACTGGCCTGCAGATCATGCTCATTGAAGATCTCCAGGGCTGTGGTTAAAGTTACCAGATCCACTGGGAAGGAAAAGAGACAGGGGGAAAGGATAGCCAAAAGCAGAACTCTCAAGACTAGTCAAGGAGTTAACACACCAGCATCACCAAATTTGACTCAATCTCCAGACCCACCATTTGTAAGTAGATACGAGATTGCCCTTCACCAAGACCCTCATCCCAAAGGGGGATGGCAGTGAAAGGCCCCCTAAATTAACCCAAAATGTGTATATACCCCTACGTTCTTTGACATCAGCTTCAATGGTAGGATGTGAGTAAATTCACCTCCTTTGTTGTATTAACTCCTAAGGGGTCGAATCCCATTTTAGGTTTCTCTGTCTTCACACACATCTCAGTAGCAAATAGGTGTGTCTGTGAACCTTGTTCTGAGGCTCGAGATACCAGCTCTGAAGGCTCAGGTATGCCCAGGTAAATGCGACAGACCTTGGGAAGACTTTCTCATTACCCCCAAAGCTGGAATCAGCCTAGCCAGACATGCCTGGGCTAGGAAGATTGAATGGATCGTGTCCCTGGGAAAGTGCCCTGTAACGACTGCCACTTGCTTCAGTAGCTCCGCCATGTTCAATAACCCCAAGAGGGCAAAGAAACAAATGTCCCTGATGGCTCCAAACCTTGGGCTAGGATACTTCCTGCCACAAAACAGTTCCTTGACTCTCCATGTTGGGCACGGGAGGGACAAGGAGGAGGAAGATTATGGGTTACTTTGGAAACAAGTCTGGGGTTTGGGGACAATGGAAGGTGCCTGGAAAAAGCAGGTACCCACAGCCAGCATCTCCCAGCCTTTGGAGAATTTCCACCAAGCCAATCAACACCCCAGGGCTGAGGCAGGATAAAAATGGAGAACAGCCAACAAATGAGGAAGAGTGGGAGTGGGGTAAAGGGCATGGAGAAGTGTGATGGGAAACTTACAACGCAGCGCTTTCTGGACCCTGCGTAGCTTCATGGCAGTGCGGTAAGCTGAGAACTTAATGTTGTTTAGATCGGCTGCAAAGAATGGAAAGAGCCACGCTCAGATCAGGGAAATGCAAATTAAAACCACAACAAGATACCGTATCACACCCACCAGCTTGGCAAAAAATAAAAGTCTGACAATAGCAGGTGTCAAAAAAGACGTGGATAAATGAGGAAAGCTGGTGGAAGCGTAAACTGATACAATCACCCCAGAAAACAACTTGGTATTACCTAGTAAAATTGAACATTCACATAGCCTACAGCCCAGCTGTCTGTGTACCCTAGAGCAGTGATTTTCAAACATTTATTGACCAAGACGCTTGGTAAGAAATTCATTTGACATCACGGTCCAATATTACACCCATGTGTGCATGTATAAATA
Organism: Potos flavus; assembly: GCA_028534135.1. Lineage (NCBI taxonomy): Eukaryota > Metazoa > Chordata > Mammalia > Carnivora > Procyonidae > Potos > Potos flavus. Next base: position 39,465,679 of record CM052901.1, read on the forward strand.
ACTGAATCAAACATTTCAGGAAATAATACCTTGCTAGATTTGATAAAGTAAACACATAACAAATTACTAGCAAATATGACTCTTGCTAAGGATCTGTTGGGCTTTCAAATTTCCTACTCTATTCACGATGCACTGAAATGATGTCAGACCTGTAGACTGAAAAACATGCACAGAACGCGTGTACAAGAGCTCCTTAGCAGCACTGTCCTTAATGAGTTCCAAATGATAAACAACTCAAAAGTCCATCAGCAGTAGACTGGATGAAGAAACTGTGGTATATATATAATGGAACACTCAACGGCAGGGAGAATGAATGAACCATATTCACATGCATCAACATGGATAATATTTGCAATCTAATGGTGACTCTCTCTTCATAGCCAACACTAGGAGCGCCTGGGTGGCTCAGTGGGTTAAAGTCTCTGCCTTGGGGCACTTGGGTGGCTCAGTGGGTTAAAGCCTCTGCCTTCGACTCAGGTCATGATCTCAGGGTCCTGGGGTCGAGCCCCGCATTGGGCTCTCTGCTCAGCAGGGAGCCTGCTTCCCCCTCTCTCTCTGCCTGCCTCTCTACCTACTTGTGATCTCTCTCTCTCTGTCAAATAAATAAATAAAATCTTTAAAAAAAAAATAGCCAACACTAAGGTGCACAAAAGTCACACTAATCATAGCCTGGACAGCATCTTTCAAAGCAGATCTGGTTCACATCTCTAAGCAAAATTCTCTAATGTGATGGTAAAATGGTCCAGAAGGAAGGTAGAGCCTCCAGTTGAGGGGGGTACAGAGGGAAAAAGAAGGAAAGCTGCTGGAGAAATGAGAAGGCACTCACTTCCACCCCTGTCTGCTTGTTGAATGGAATTCCTTTCTGTTCTTATAGGGAAAAGGCAGCTGTATAGATCTCCACCCTATACAGGAACCCCGAATTCTTACCCAGGGTTTGGTATAACTCCGTCATCTTGGGATGGTCCCAGCAAGTGGTCTGAGCCTGGTGGCTACAAACAGAGGCATCAATAATACCAGGGTCCATGCCACCCCTCCATACCCCCCCCACATGTGTGTGTCACTCAGTGATAGGTTGGATGCAAGGAGCTGCCGGATCCCAGGGTGACCCATGAAGATCCCAAAGCACAAGTGTTCACCTTTACCCAGGTAGAATCTTGAGCTCTTGAGATGAGTAGGAGGAAAAACTAGACTGGATGGAGGAATCCCAACAGATAAGGAGGGATAGGGAGAAAAAAAGACAGGCAAGGGAGGGGTTGTGGGCAGGTGAATGACCCACTTCTAATTCAGATGGTCACTCACTTGATGTAGTAAGGAACTTTATTGGGTGAAATTGCTCTTTCCCAGGGAACCTGCACGGAGGCTGGTAGAGGAGAAGAGAAAGAGAACAAGGTTGGCCACTTATGCTCTTCAGGTCTCCGGGGACTCCCCTGTGCTCTCCTCCCGAGTAAGTGGTCAAGCCCAAAAGGGGAGGCCTGACTTGCCCTGCCAGCTCTTAACAGCCCCTGAAGGTGGGGCAAAAACGGATGAACGCACTTCTCTCCCTGAGTTAGGCCAAGGGAAGAAGAAATTGTCACCAATACCCTCATGTTTCAGAGATGCGGCAAGGGCCTGAACAGGAATACCCGGCCTCAGCCACCCTGATGATCTCTTCCCTGAGCGGCCTGACATTTCTACCCATTCGGTGCTGCTGTGGATACGAAGTGGACCCTCAAAGCCTTCCCCCACGAGGTCAAGCCTCTCGGTCCTGCGGAACAATGGGGAATGGTATTGCCCATTTCTCTCTGGTGAGGAATTCTGAGAAAGGATGCCCTTCTCTGCTCCATGTCTGTATCTTCCAGATGCTTGAGGAGAGGTTTCACGACCTGGCCAACCTCCTCACTGCAGTTTCCCTGGGGATAAGAGCCCACTGGAGGCATAGCTGCATGCCAGTGATTATAAGAGCAAGAGTTCTAACTGCCATTCACGTTTATTGGGTTCCTACTATGAGCCAGAGACTGTGCTAAGCGCTTTGTGTACACAGCTGATTTTCATATCTGTATATTCTCACCATCTCCATTGCTGCCCCCCCCCCAACTGGGTCACCATAATCCCTCACCTGGATGATTACCATATGCTTCCTAACAGGTCTTCCTGCTCCCGCTCTTGCCCCCCAACACCCTGACTCTGTCGGATCATGTCATCTTTCTGCCTAAACCCCTCCGAAGGCTCTCAACGCCATTTAGAGTAAAATCCCAAGGTCTGACCATGCCCTACAAGTGTACTCCATGCCCTGGTATGCTACCCTTCTGATCTCCCACTTTCTCCTCTCCTTATTAATTCTACACCAGCCTCCTTCCCGTTCCTCAGGCAGGCCCCTGCCTTAAGGTCCTAGAAGTTGCTGTTCCCTCTGCCTGGTGTGTTCTTCCCTCCCTCGGATATCCACGGGGCTCATGCCCTTGTCTCCCTGAGGTTTCTACTCAATTGCTCTGCTCTCAGTGAGGTCTTTCCGGACTATCCTATTCAAAATTGCAATACCTCCCTCATCAAGTACAGCACTGCCTTTTCATGCTTTCCCTGCTTTAGTTTCTTTCACAGCACTTGTCACCAGCTTTTATATATATATTGCACTTACTTGTTTACATTCTGGCTTCCCTTACCAGTGGATAAGCTCTGCAAGTCTAAAGACTTGTGTCTGTTTCATTCACTGAGGTAGCACCAGTGCCTGAAACACTACTGAGACCCACGTTAGGTCCTCAATAAATGTTGAAAAAATGAATGTATTTAACTCCCGTAACCCTATGAGTTAGATAATATTTTGTCCTCTTTTTACATATGGGGAAAATTGATGGTCAGAAAGGTTAAGCTGGTTTTTTTCAAGCTTGCCCAGCTATTAAGTCAAGGAGCAGTGACTCGGACTTGGCCTCTCTGACCTGAGAGCCTGTCTTTTCGACCGCTATACTACCCTGCTTTATCCTTACTGCTTCTTGGATGCCAAGATATACTGGGCTCCTACCAGGCCCCCAAGGGATGAGAGTAGACTCTCTTGGAAGGTATCTGAATTCTGCTAAGTGAAGTCTAGTTTGTCTCACGTACAGGAGAGGAAGTGCTGTGACCCAGGCCCAAAGTCCCGGTGGGCATCCTGGAGCTGCTTAAGCCTCTCGCCAACTGACACCTATGGAAAGAGGCAGAGAGTCAGTGAATTCATTCCAGAGATTTAGTGTGGGATTTCCAGGCACCTCTGGAAATCTTTGCGAAGTCCTTTACAGGCTAGCTCCTCCCACGGTCGCCAACTCCTAGCCCTTCTGCATCACTCCCAAGGGTCAGAGAAGAGCACCCTAATTCCAGGCCATAGTCACTCTTCATCCACCCCTGTCCACCCTGAATGCTTACATTTAGACAGGCCCCTCTCAGGTCTTCATTTCAATTACTCCCTGCAGCTTAGAGGTTGAGAAGACTGTTCCCTGGCCCAAAACACTCTATATTCTTTTTCCATGTAGGTCCCACTTTAATGCCCCTTCACTTTCTTTTGGCCTGAAGAAGATTTCCCCCAAGCCTAGTTATATCAGAGCTCTTCCCTATGGCTCACTCCAGGCTTCTCTTCTACCTGTAGCTGTTTCCAGCGGACATTGATCTGCTCCAGGGCTCGGGAATTCTCCATTGACAAGTGTACATCAGAAATGGCAAGTTGGTGGGCCAGATCATTCACCAATTTCACTCCATCTTTCATGGGGGAGAATTCTTCTTTGAACAGCTATAGAACCAGAACCCAAGTCCCACAGTAATCAGAGAGTGGGAAAGAGGAACCATTAGTCATTCACCTCAACTCCTCCCTCTTCACCCAGATTTTTGTTTCAACAGCATGACCCAGGTGCTTGTTATTAGGCCATTTGGACTCAGGTGTGGGTGGCCACTGTCCTTATTCTCTTCCTTTCTTACCCTCAGAAAACGCTAGGGAAAGAGAAGACAGTGGAAGGACAGAGGAGCGACTCCAACTAAACCAGCCCCCAAATCCAGCACGTAAACTGGGAAAGGTTCAGTTGCAGTCTGGTCCACCTTTCCGTAGGTGAAGTGAAGCTTCAGTAGCAGGGACTGGGAGGAGTGTCAGGTCTCAGGGTGGACCGTAGCCAGGTTATGGGCCTGCATACCTTAAGAGCCTGGATGTGCTCAGGGAGTGAATCAATGAAGAGATCCCCAATGGGCTCCCATGTGGCTCGGACTCCCTCAGCCTGGGTCAGAGTATTGCTTAATTCCTCCATTGCTGCTTGGATCTCCAACAGCTGCTCCAGAGTGCGCTCAATGTGGCGGTGCTGGTCCACACAGCGGGCTGTCAGCTTCTCCCATAGTTCACTGGCCACTGTTGCCTGCTTCCACACAAAGCGGCTAAGGTTCTGGATCCGCTGTCTGGGAGAGGTATCTGTAAGAGCAAGCAGGAAGCCAGGTCAGGCCAACCTGGCAGGGGCAGCCCAGGGAAAGACAGGGACAAAGACAGACCTTTGTAAAATGTGCCTGTTTGTGCGTGCATGCATGTGTGTGTGTGTGTATTTAGCACTATGTGATCTATCACACGTGTTGATTCATGGATCCCGCACCAGTCAAGAGACCATGTTGTTACTTTCCCCTACTATGAGGATTTCCTCATATTCTCAAAAAATGGGCAAGGTAGACTGTGAGTAAAATATTTTAAGAGGCGTGGTGAGGTAAATTATCCAGAGTCCTAGTCACATGACTCTAGAATGCTATTTTGCATTAGTGTCTGCTGCCCACTTCCATCCAAAGGAGGGAGGCATTTTATGCCCAGGAGAGGTTAGCATACCTCGCCTAGCTTTTCCATCTAGACACCTAAATTGGAGGTTTCTTCTTCCTTCCTCAGATTTCCCCTCAGGGGTAGATTCAGGCTCCCAAAACTCCAGGCTTGTCCTATCTGAGGCCCACTGGTCAGTAAATTGACTACTAGCCTCCTACTGGGGGGCCGGAAGTAAACGGAATGAGTCAAAGCTTTAACAAAGGACTCAATTAACAAAGGGTCCTTCCAGGCTATTCATAGCCAGTCTTGAGAAGCTGAGGACACTTCCTGGAGAAGAGGGCCTGCTGGGCTACCACTCAGACCCAATTACCATGAATCCCCCGCTGCTATCTTACTTGAACCTAGACCTAGAGTGGCCTACTCTATTGAGGAAAGGGACCAGAAGTCACCAGGGTCAGAAGCAAAGACCCACAATAATTTTTTCTCCTGAAGTGTCATCACCTAGCTTTTTAGATTTTAGAAAGATGTTTTATTGGTTAGCACATCACCACATGTCTATGTTGGAATGAAGCAGTATGTTTTTAAAGGACATACCACAACTACTTTCATTCACTGAGTCAGCTCAATGTGTTCGAGTCTTTTGTGTTTTTTTCCTTTTTATGCCTTGTTAGAAGGCCACACATGATGCTCCACAGAGCCACATACAGCTTTGGGCCACACATTGGTCTCCCCTACTCCAGCTTCTACTCTTTTTGCTTTTTCCTGCAATGTGAATCTTGCTCCTTCCCAACTTTGGACCCCTAAGAGAAAATTATCCTCCTAGATAACAGCTGAGAAAATGAGTTTGGGGAAGGCAGGAGGGTGTTTAGCAGCTCATTGCTAAGAAGAAGGCAAAAGAGAGGAAGACCACCCACCTTTGCTCTCAGAACGAGGCTCCTCTAATTCCTCAAATGGGTGCTGGGACAGGAAGGCCTGGGCTGACTCCAGCACAGAATAGATATAGGGGCCCCGAGACTTGACATCTTCCATAAAGGCCTATGAAGTTTAGCAACATGGTCAACAGGGAAGTAAAATCTTTCAATTGCTTTAAGTTTCATTCTGCAATTGACAACCTTTCTTCTCTTCAGTGCAACTTGATCCTTCAGCATTATCATGTATCTTCAGGCTACCCAGACAGAAAGGGGTGCAGTCCTCCATATAGGCAGAAGAATGACTCTTACACTGGGAGGTCTATTTAGTATGACATGGGTCTGAATATCCCTGATGAACATGGACGCCAAGATTCTCAACAAGATCCTAGCTAATAGGATCCAACAGTACATTAAAAAGATTATTCATCATGACCAGGTGGGATTTATCCCTGGGATGCAAGGGTGGTTCAACATTCGCAAATCAATCAAT
>CM052901.1:39472302-39530402 GCA_028534135.1 Potos flavus
GGGGGTGGGTATTGAGGACGGCACGTATTGCATGGAGCACTGGGTGTGGTACATAAACAATGAATCTTGTAACACTGAAAAAATAAAATAAAAGTATCTGGGGAAAAAAAAATAAAATAAAAAATAAAAAAAATAAAATGCAAAAATAAAATAAAATAAAATAAAATTGTTTAAATTTTTCTAGTAAAAAAAAAAAAAGTATGACATGGGTCTGTATATGCCACAGTGTAAACAGAAATGTGGAGAATGTGGGGTTGGGAATCTTGGTTCTCTGGAAGACCAGAAAGTCCCCTGTAAGGGGCTTAGAGAAATCAAAGCCAGATAGGTAGGATTTATATTATAATTTTAATTTATTTTTTTGTCGAAATATAGAGAAGAGTACACAAATCAAAAGTGCACAGCTTAAGGAATTTCCATAAAGTGATTCCTTATCTATAATCAATACTGAGATCAAGAAACAGAACTCCACCAGCATCCCAGAAGGCACATTCAATAGCCCTTCTGGTCACTATCTCATCCTTCCCCTTTAGATAACCACTGTCCTGACTTGTTATACCACTGATTAGTTTTGCCCATTTTGAACTTTATATAAATGGTATTATATAGTACATACTCTTTTTGTATCTGGCTTTTTTTCACTAAACATACTGCTTTTAAGAGTCATCCATGCTGTGGCATGGAGTTATAGTTTATTTTCTTGCTGTACTGTATTCCGTTCTGTATCCACCTTTCAAATTGAGATAAATCGACATATACGATTGTATAAATTTAAAGTATACAACATATTGATTTGATACATTTATATTGCAGTATGATTGCCATCGTCCCCTTACCTACACCTCTGGTGTATCACGTAAGTATTTCTTTTAGTGCATTCTGTATTCATTTTTAAGAAATATCTGTTGCTAGTTTCTGATTACAAGAGGTAATATATGTCACCAAAATCTTAGAAGTTTCAGAAAAGTACGAAGAAGAAAATTAGAAAGAACTGTAATTTCATCACCTAGCATTAACCATTGTGAACTTTTTGATATAGTTCCTTCTTATGTTTTTGTATGTGTGTATATATGCACACACATCTATATAGATTTTTATACAGTTGAGATCCACCTGTATATAGCTTTGTATCCTATGTTTTTTTCACTTAACATTATAGTATGTTCATTTTCCCATGTTCCCACTGAAAATCAGGGCAGGATTTGAAGGGAGGCCAATTTCTGACGAAAAGGCTAGGGAGAGAAGGTTTGACTTACTCTGGTAGAGTGTTATCCAAAATCCAGTAAAACTGGATCCAGCCTCCTGTTACTTCAGGTGTCTAAGCAGAGGCTAGGTGCCCATCTGTCAGAATCCTGCAAAAAAGATCCCTTCCCAGCTGAGAGACTACACACCACAGCCTCCATAACTCAAACCTACCGCATGTGTCTCCTTCTCCTGTTGCACCAGGGCCACGTCCCCTTGCAAGGGCAGCTGAGCTGACAATTCCTCATCTTTTTGGCTGAGCCAGTCAATAATCTCTTGGAGAGGGAGCTGAAGCTTTCCACTGTGGTCTGAGAAGGCCTCTAGGCGAGCACTACACACAAGGCGTAAGACCAGTGATTTTCAATCTTCTTTTTCTTTTTTTTAAGTGACAAACATCTTTTTCCCAAATATTTATGTGGAACTTTGATACATAAAACAGATTAAAGAGGAGCTGCTCTGGTTGAAGTGGGAGGAGGCCCAGAGTCCTCCCTCCTCCTCATCCACAGAAGTTCCTAAGGCACCTTCACATGGCGTACAGTACTAAAAACCATTGGGTAGGTCCATGGGTGGGGAGTGTCAGTGTGGACGTCAATTAATTCAGTTGTGTGCCCAGCATCAGGCTGCAAAAGGGAGGAAACTGAACAAGGGCATTAGGGGGGATAGCTGTCTGGTTGCCGTCTTGCCCTGGAGGAACTCAAATCATGCCAAATTACTCATCAACAGAGGCTTCTCAGACCCTACCCTTTGAGCAGAAAAGGATATAGTAAGTAGAAAGGGTAAGTCAGGTGACTGAACGTGGGCACTCGCATGTGTGAGGACACACACAAATATATGCAGCCCAAGGGTCCCAAAAGATGACAGCACCATAGGTTAGAGAGTTGACATACAGAAGGAGAAAAATGCGCACACCATAATCATCTCAGTATGCCTCCCTCTACAAATGAAACATGAGCTGAGGACCAAGTGGTAGGAGACTGGAGGCCAGCCTAGGTACAGCCATCAAGCCCATTTCCCTTAGCTTACAATAATAACTATTCATTGCCTCCCTATCACCTGGGCTAAGCCCTTACCTAAATGATTGCTTCCACGAATTCTCAGAGCAGCAATCTTATGAAGTAGGTATTACCATTGCCTAGGGAGGTTAAGTAATTTGCCCAAGGTCACACAGTTAAATCATCAGTAGAGCTATGATTTGAACTCAGGTTTATTTACTTCAGAGCCTACATTCTTTCAACTTCTCTATGCTGCCTCATTCCAGCCAAAGCCTACAAACGGGTGGGAGTTTGGGCTTTGATAATAGGGAGTGGAGAGGAAAAGCGTGGGGGTAAGTTATGTAGAGGGGTAGGGAGAAGAGGGACAACTGATATAGGAATGGCCTTCATGCTCTTACTGATTTGCCTGATTTGCCCTTGGTCTGGGGAGGAATAGGTGGGCTGATAACCAATCGATGGGAGTAGAGGGCATAAAAGGTCTGGGAAGAGAGCAGATACGATCTACCAAGATGGAGGGCAATTACGAGAGGAAGAGGAAGAGGGAATAATCATATCCTTTATTTATACATCAGTGCTTTTAAGTTCAGAAAGCATTTTCATATCATAAGAATTCTCACAACAACACTGTGAGGTAGTTAGGATAGTTTCTTCACTCGTTTTTTTTTTTTTCCTTAAAAAATAAACAAAGTGAAATTCAAATAACTCAAACCACATATCCAAGGTGACACAGCTACTTAAAACTGAGGCTCGGGTGCCTAGGTGGTTCAGTGGGTTAAAGCCTCTGCCTTCGGCTCAGGTCATGATCTCAGGGTCCTGGGATCGAGCCCCGCATCGGGCTCTCTGCTCAGCGGGGAGCCTGCTTCCCCCTCTCTCTCTGCCTGCCTCTCTGCCTACTTGTGATCTCTCTCTTTCTGTCAAATAAATAAATAAATAAAATCTTTAAAAACAAAAACAAAAACTGAGGCTCAAATCCAAGTCTCCTGACTTCCGACCCAGGGTCCTTTCCAAAGACCAGAGAAGGAACGGGAGAAGTGGGTGATGAGGCTGATGAGAGGGTGACACACAGGCTGAGAGGAGAATGACGAGTTACAGCAGCAGCAGCAAAAGGAGCCCAACACTGTCCTAGCCAATTGCCTAAGGCTCCTGTTTCTAGGGGCCAGTCCTTACCGGAGGTTGTGAGACTTCTTTTTGATTTCATTCCAACACAGATTCATGGCTGGTGGTTCTAGGGGTCCAGCGGCACCAACAGACCCGTTGAAGAGCTTTGGGCTTAGGCAGGAAACCCCAGCACCATCCTGAGGAGGCGCAGGGGCGGTAGCAGCAGCTCTAACCTGGACAGAAACACAGACATCCTGTGATCCCCGGAGTGTGCCACACCCTGGTCTGCACCAAGCCAAGGATGGGACAAATGTGAACAAGGGGAGAGAAAGGCTTATCCAAGGGTGTGTTGGGGGGGAGGGCAGGGTGAGATAAAGGAGCCTCCGTGGCTCTGCTCATCGCCAGGTCCTCTCTTGGCACAGGTCAGTCACTTTGAACTGCTGACTACTATCATTACTACTCTCATTACTGTAAATTCTGCCAAGACTACTTATTGCCCGGATGGGATTCTGTAAGTACTTGCTTTAGACAAGAGTTGCTCAGAATTTCACAAACATTGGCACCCACAGCATTCAAGGTAAGCCGTAGGCTCATGCTTCAGTGTCCCACAGTTTAGCCAACCTTCCAGAAAAGAAAGCTGAGGGGCTGCCTCAGAGATTCAGGGAGAGAGAGTAGACCAGCCAGAGAGAGCCATTGGTAATAGATGTCCTACTTCGCAAATGAATCTAGGTCTTGGTGTCCCCTCTCCCTCTTCCCCTACCTGCATTTCCACTGGTCAGGAAGCTTAGAAATTGTCCTAAAGAGCACTGTTCATCTTCCATGGGCTGAGAAAGAGCTAAAGCCACATTTTTGATCCTGATCTCCAAAGGACCCTGACCAGAGTCAGCAGCTAAGAGGACCAGCTGTGGAGCCTGCCGAAGGCTTGCCCTTGAGCCCTCAAGCTCAGAGCCTGTCACTTGCTTGCCCCGCAGGGTCTTATAAGGTTTGGGGGAATGAGGGTTGTGCCAAATAGCCCTTAAGAAGTTAGCTACCTCTAGCAAGTGCCGAGACTGCCCAGCCAGGGGCAGAGCGGGATAGAGGGAAGGAGAGTATGGAGGAGGAAATCTCAGCCTGTGCCACTCAATCCCAGCCCGATGAAACCCACTTGCCTGCCCGCCTATCTACCTGCTTGCCTTTTCTAGAAAGAACATGGTTCTGGTGGTGGCCGAGACTCTTCTAGTCTCCCTTTCCCCCAAAACCGTAGTGCCTTCCTGCACAAGACTCTCTAGGCAATCTAGGAAACCAATCACCCCATTAAAACCCCAGCTCACAGCCACATACTGAAAGGGAAGTGAGGGAGCAACGCGGCTCAAGGGCAAAGTTCTGAATTCAGTCTCCTTGTGTCCCCATGAGCTGACCCTACCTGTGCTGCCTGGGGACTCTGTTGCAGGACTCAGCAGCTCCATGATTATCCCTCAGCTCGCAGAATAAGTGCCTGGTGAGCCGCAGGCAGAGTCCTGACAGGCTCTAAGCAGGCTCCCTCAGGGAAGGCCTGCAGAGCTGAGCCAGGTCAGGAGGCGGGAGCTGTCACCCTGTTTGTTTACTGACCCCCCAGGAATCTGGAGGGGGCGGCTATGTCAGGGCTCAGTCGGTGAATCAGAGCTTTGTCCCTGGGGAATTCCAGCTCGCTCCCAACTGGGGCCGCCACACCGGGGCCAGGAGGGTCCTCCCAGGCTGGCAAGGATGGCAGGAGTGGGACTGGGCATTCCATGGTGCTGAGGAGGGGAGTTTCTCTTGATCTGTTTTCCCTTTCCACAGCAGACACAAGCACTCACTGCCTCCAGCCCCTGCCCCCCACCCGCCTGAGAGAGAAGAAAGTATCAGACCACTTTGGTGACAAACCTCTGGTAAGCTATTTCCCCAAAGCCTGGCAGGAGGATGGGCTTGTCTTTAAGGAAGCGTGCCCAGAGGCAGTGAGGAATGGGTGTGGCACACCTGGGGACAGAGCCATGGGAAGGCAGGATCAGGAAGTTGGACAGCAGAAGTTGGACAGCAGAAGATTCATCCAAGCCCACTGTGGAAACAAGGGGGTGCTCTGTCCTGCCTTTGGGAGGTAGAGGGGAGTGGAAGGATAGTCATTTTCCACCTCCCCAGACCTCTCACTGCACTCTAGGGCTAGGGTGAAATAGATGGGTCTAGGGGCATCCCCTTGGACCTCTGCAAGGGAGGGAGAGGGCAAAATGGAACCCAGCAGCTCTGTGCAGGGATCCAGTGCAAGGGAGGCCCCTGTGCCCTGCTTGTGCTGCCCGGGGCCACTGGCCTCAGGGGCAGGGGCCCTTCTGGAAGTGGCCCCTCTTCTCTTTCTCCAGCAGACTTGCCTGGGGGAAAGGTTAACATTCCCAAGCTAGGCCCCCACCCCCCAGCACTGAGGGAAAACACTTCGCTTTTACCAAAAAGGGTTCTGTTCCCATCCTCATTTATCTCCCACAGAGTCTTCTGGGCTTTCCACAGTTCCACATTGTTTCCATGCTGAGGCCCACCTACAGGAATAGTTGGAGCAGCTGTCTGACCCTTCCTGGGGGTCCGGGGTGGAGCCATTCTGGGTGGAATGGGGATGGCAGGGGATGGCAGGCCAAGAGCAGGGAGGGGCTCCAGCTCTGGGTCACAGCTTTGCTGATGCTGGGATAATTGGGCTCAAGCCAGTCTCACAGAGTCCCCTAGACTGGGAATGCCCCAGAGCTCGAAATGGCTCCTTGTAACCCAGCTACAACCAAGTTTTCCTGATGAACTGGGCTCCACCCATATTAGGCTTCCATTCCCTTCAGACTTCTTCATTTCCCAAATCCCCATTTGGCTCCCCTACTATACCCCATCACTCTGTTCTCCCCTCCTTGTTCCCCCTTATATTCACAAGTTCCCCTAGCAGAGCCAGGCACACAATAGGCAAATAAGGAATAACAACATTTTTCATTCCCTACCACCGGCTCTCTCCTGATCTCTTGAAACTTTAAGACAAAGTCAGGGCCATTGGGATGGAAGAGAAGAAACTGGACAGTGGTAAAGGAGAGGGGTTGGTCTCATATTTCTCAATCACAAAATGAAGCCCTCAGGTCCCTCTGCCGAGGTGGTAAAGTTTAGAGGGGGGTGGACAATGTGCAGGGCAAGCGTTTTGGAAGGGCCCAGGCTTCTCAATCTTTTGACCCTATGTCAGTCCCACTCTGGAGAAGGGGTAGGTACACTGGGGGACACTAAGTTGACACTAGTGTTCTCAACACTAAGGTGAGACTATGTTAGAGGTGGTGACTTCTCTCTGGTTAGATATGGGAGGACAGCTCAGGAAGACCTGGCTGTTATGCCTCTCCAGACTTTTCCCTCATGGTTCTTTGCAAAATGGACTCCCCAGCACCCACATTCTCCATCCCTGTGGCCGTTCACCCTCCCTTTCTCCTCCATGTATATTCTGCTGCTGTCTGCACCCCCAGCAGTGACTCAGCACCACAGCCCATCTGTGAGATACTAGGAGACATAGTACTTTTTCACACCCTCATGGCCTCTGGACCCCAAAGCATGGTAGGACAAGCCAAAATATGTTTATGCTTCCCCGTTGTCCAGTTAACTTCCCATGGACCTTCCTCATTGTCAGGAAAGGGGGCTATCTTCTTGGGATTACTGCCTCTAGTACATCCTCTGCCCACCCACCAACATAGGTTACATAAATTACATACATACATAGCACCACCATTCCACTCCTAGGGAGAAGAGAGGAAAGGAGAGACAGATATGAAGGTCAAGGGACTCTTAGTGGGGCTGAGCCAGGAGCTGTAAGACTAAAGACTTGAGAGGAAGAGCCAATTGAAGGAAAGAGAATATTTTGTAGGTGCAGTATATAAAGTATGCCATAAAGAAGCTAAGGTAAAGGAAAGTCCTGCCTTGTCCTAGGTCACACCCTGAAGGGTCACTCTTCTGGGACCTCCCTTGGGAGATTAACATGGAACTAGTCCCCCTCAGCCATGGGGGCCCTGCCCAGCCCAATGCATTTCCTTGCCCTGTGCCCCCTATAAAAGGCTTCATGGGTTCCAAGGGATGAGCCAGAAGGAGGTCCCTTGCCCTCCAAAGGGTTTCAGGTATATAGAGAGTGCCCCAGAGCCTTAGGAAGCATGGACACCCACAAAAACATACACAGAACCTGTGTCCACCCTTTCTCCACAGGACTTTGTCTTGCTATCAGCCTCTTACCTGAGGCTGGGGGCAGGTGCTTCGGAGGCTGCTGCTGTGATGGAACTGGTCAGCTGCTCGCCATTCATAACATCGTGGGAGGGTATAAGGGCATCCCTGCATGACCATAGGTTGCATCAGAACCAAGGTTCATGGAGGGTGAGAATGGGCAGTGCACCGACCGTTGACCATAAGCACCTGGAAAAGCAACAAGGAGAGATTCAGAGTCAAGACCTAGAAAAGGCCTATGAACTCAACACTTACCCAATGGTGCCTTGACCAGTTATGTAAACCAGTATTCAAAGTTTACTGGTCTACCCACTAGTTTTTCCCAGGCCGCCATGTACCATAAGAGACTTTAATTACTGACCAAATAAGTATTTGTTTATCTATTGTGCTTTGTGCTAGAGATACAAAGATGATTTGCTGTCTGAGATCTCACAACCTAGAGAAGAGGGTGGGGAAGATCGGGATGAGGGGAGGCAGTCATATAAGCCCATAACTATAATAAAATGCTTATGTGGCAAGTGCTATAATCGAGATTTGACCAGAAGGCTAGGGGAGCGCAGACAGGGGAACGACTAACTCTGAGAATGTGTGAAGATTTCAGAGAGACAGCATTTGAGCCAAGTTTCAAAGGACAAGTAGATGTTTGCCTATTCAGAGAAGGGGAAAAAGGGAGAAGGGTGTTCCCATCAGAGGAACCCACCTATGCAAAAGTGGATATCACCAAAAAATGTATAGCATGTTCAGAGCACAGTAAGTTCCACTTGGCTAGAGTTCAGGAGGTACAGAGATAAAAAAGACATGGTGCCTGCCCCTGAGGAGTTCACATATAGAAAGAAGAGACATGGGAAAAATCAAGCCATAAAGTGCTACTTACATTAATAATAGAAGTATTTATGGGATGGAGTGAAGGGATAGATGAGGTGAGTTCTATCTGGTCATGTCAGGAAAAGTCTCCCTAAACGAAATACACTTGAGGTGAGCCATGAAAGAGAAATCAAGATTGTCATTAGGTGGGGGAGATAAGACAAAGTAATAATAGTAATAATAATAATAATAATAATAATAATTCCAAACAGCACAAAATGAAATGCATCATGTGGGAAGCAGTAGATGAGGCTGGCCGTGGCCAGATTGGGTCATGCCTTGAATGATAAGTGGAAAATTCTGGGCTTTATCTTGTAGACAATAGGGAGGCACTGAAGATTTTAAGCAGGGGAGTGACTCGAGCAGATTTGCATTTTAGAAAGAGCCCTCTGGCTGCCTTGTGGAGTGATTCTCCCTGGGGAAGAACCCATTGAGAAGCCCGTCTAATTGGCAAGCAGTTTCAGTGAGGAGGGAGCAGAGAGCACGGATTATGAGATACTTACCGAAGAGGTAAAATACATTGAGCTCAGTGATCAATTGAATGTGAACGGTAAAGGCGGTGGAGGAGTGAAAAGTTTCTAATTTGGGAGCTGGGTGGATAATGTTGCCAACAGCAAGAGAGGGAAGACAGGAGAAGGAGCAAATTTGGTGTGGTTGGGGGTGAGGGCAGTGTTCCATAATAAGCCACGCTTGGGCAGTGTTCCATGATAAGCTATGCTTGAGACACATTCAGCTTTAGATGAGCTGAGAAAAGGAAGACATGAGTAAAAAAGTTAGATGTACAAATCAGTTGACAGTTTAGTGAATGCGCACAAGTGGGATGAGAATGGGTCACAAAGAAAATGCTTGCAAATGCTAAAAGTGATAGCTTTTAGTGTTGGGCAGGCAAACCCTGATCCAAAGAGTAGGGAGTGAGCATCTTTGATTTCTGATGTTGATGATTAAAGAGCCACCATTTTTAGTCTCGATTTCAATGGTTCCCAACATTTTAGGTATAAGGGTCCCTTAAGATAAAAAAAAAAAAAAAAAAAAAAAGAATCTCACTTCACCCACTCATACCTACAATAGTAGCTGTACTTTTAGTACTTACAGAGTGAGAAAAAACATTTATACATTTAAAGATCTATGGACTTCTTGCATTGTCCTTCCCCCCCTCCTCAGGGGTCCTTGGTCGGAGACTGGGGACTGTTACAGATCATAAAGATGAAAGAGTTTATGGTCTGAAGGACATTTTATTGTACTCAGAGTCTCAAGAGATTACACAGCTACATAGCTCCTCATGCCCAAAGAGATCTCCAAAGAATGGTTGAAAAGATGGCTCCCCTCTTGTCCGACACCAACATAAAATAATTAGTAACTCGGATAAAAAACGAAGTATTACTCAAGATGTGTTAGAGGCATGAAGGCTACAAAAGGCTTGCCTTCAGACCTTTTTTAATATTAATATTTTTATTTTTGTTGATTACACAAGTAATGCATGTTCTTTGTAGAAAAACTGGAAAATCCAAGGATGGTAATTTCATAAGGATGAAAATTAAAATAACCTATAATACTACCACCCAGAAATAGCTATTACTAATAAGTATGAAGCCTTGCAGTAGTTTTTCTATGAAAAAAACTATATCCATACATCTCCAGTTGTCATCCTATGATACAGATCATTTTGTATTGTGCTTTTTTCATTTGCCATTTATATCATGACCATTTCAGAATGTCACTAACTATTCCTCTAAAACATGATTTCTAATGGCTGCAAAGGTGATAGAGCACTATGCTTGAGGCCATTGGCTTTGGTATCATACAGACATAGAGTCAGACCTACACTATTCATCCTGTGGCCTGGGATGAGTTAACCTCTCTGAGATCCAGTGTCCTCATCAGCAAAAGGGAGATGACAATGGTATTGCCTTCACAGAATTATTCTAATTATTAAAATTAATAATGTATTTAAGTAACAGCACAGTGTCTGGCAATAGTACACTGCTCAATAAATGTTAGCTGTAATCATTGTTGTATACTATTCAGGTGAATGGATATACCATAATTTTAACAAGTAGATATAAGTCACACTGCAACAAACAGCCTTGTGCATATCTGTGATTCTTTTCTTATGATACTTTCCTAGAAGGGAGAATTCCTGGACCAAAGGGTATGAACCAATTTCAGGCTCGTAATGCATACTTCTAAATTGGCTTAGAAGAAATAGATCACTTTATACTAACACCAGCAATGTATGTGAGTGCCAGTTTCCCAGTACACTTGCCAACAGTGAGTATTCTTATTTTTAAAATATCTTTGCCAATTTTATAAGAGAAGATGGCATCTTGAGGAGTTCTCTGTATTTCCTTAATTGCTAACAATGCTTAACCTTTGCCTGACATTTTTAGTGACCAGTTGTGTGTCTTCTTTCATGAACTATCTCTTTGTCTCTTCTGAGGTTCACCTCTCTACAAACTAACTTCCTTCCTTCTTATTCCTCTACTGACCTGATGTCAGGTTGATGCTTCACAAAACAAAAATAAAACAAACACAGGAGTCAGAGAATTCAGATCTTCTAAATCCCAGTGCAGGAAGAGAAGGCCTAAACTTCTTCTGGTCCTACCTTGACTATCCTCTGCTGTTTTCCGACTTTGCCACTGACTGTGATGTCAAGTCATTTCACCTCTCTAGACCTTGGTTTGCGACCCTGTAAAATATTAACATGTAAGATTTGTCAAACATCAAAATACTAGCATTCCCTGTGTTTGTAGAGCATGTTTTGTAGCCTGCTGTATTGTCATTCTCGATCCTCAGTGCCACCTGGTCAGGTTGGCCCAGCCAGAATTATGATCCTATTTGAGAGACAAAGATACCGAGAGACAAGTGAGCCTGGGTCTCCTGACTCCTGGTCAGTGCTCTTTGTTCTACAAAAAGATTCTTCCGTCTGCCTCTCGATTTATCTCCATGATGTCCCACATTACCACCTGTACATACCAATTCTCTTCCTGTTCCTCCTTTTAATTTGCAGAGGCTGGGAGGAATTGGAGATGAATCTTAGTCCCCAGATGGCCAAGTGTAGGAAATAAGACATAGTTTTAAAAAGTATAACTTAAGGGGGAAAAAATGATTCATACCTTATGTGGGACACAGAAACCATGCCATGAGAGGTCGCAGATGAGGAAGCGTTCGCCTTAAACTAGAGGGATTTAGGATGTATTTATGGGAGAGATCCTTTTGAGCCGAGGTGAGAGAGAAGATTTGTACACACGGAGTAGTGTGAAGGATGCTTTGGGGGTGGAGCTAACTCTTCTGTGCTCTCCCCTAAGGATCCTGCTAGATACCAACCTGTGGCTTTTTGCTACCAGGAACGGTCTTCCTGGTTTTCAAAGCCACACACAGGCCCTTCCAGAAAGATTCAGCGGGGGAAACATTATTTCTCTTGGGCAGAGATAAAAGCTTCAAAAAACATTTGGGAAATACCAGGATTCTAACATGAAAGCAAAATTATTGGCTATTGGAGGACAAGGTTTACGTCTGATATTCATTTCTATCCCACATATTTTTTTAAGATGGTGCCAAGTACACAGCAGGCATTCGGTGAATGTTTCCTGACTTGATTTATGGAATTGAACTCCCATTAGGTCAGCGTATAGGTCCTCAATTTTGTAGGTACAAATCCCAGAAGGCATGAAGAAAAACACTTTGGATACACGTATTTATCTGCATTTGTGTGAAGCGATGTATACAGAATGTTAGTTAGCATTTGAAGCAAGCCTTGAAGTGGCAAAAAAAAAAATTGCAAACAACCTAAACTTCTATTACTAGGGGACTAGTTAAATAAATACTGGTATATCCATACAATGGAACTCTATACAGTGGTTAAAACACAAGTAAAAACACTTTATGTGACAATATGGAATAACCTCTTAGGACATAAATTTAAGTAAAAAGAAAAGAAAAAATAAGGTAGTTTACATTTGTGTAAAACCAAAAGGAAAGTATGTGCTTATCAATGCAAAAAAATTACATGCGATAAAATAAAAGCGTATAAAAGAATCTGTTAATATTGATTGCCTTTGGAGAAGGGAGCCAAGTGGCTACTAGACAGAGGTGAGAGAATTCCCTCCATTCTTTTGGGATTTTCTCTCTTTTTATTTTTTTAAAGGTTTTTATTTATTTGAGAGAGAGAGAGAGAGAGAGAGAGCACAAGCAGGCAGAGCGGCAGGTAGAGGGAGAGGGAGAAGCAGGCTCTTGGCCCAGCAGGGAGCCCAACGTGGGGCTCGATCCCAGGACCCCGAGATCATGACCTGAGCTGAAGGCAGCCACTTAACTGATTGAGCCACCCAGGCGCCCCTGGATTTTCTCTTTTTAAACCTGAGAAATATAATACACTTACAAAGAGTGTATAAGGCAGAAATATATATATATTTCTGTGTGTATATATATATACTGAAGGCAGAAATATATATATATTTCTGTATATATACATACTGAAATATCATAAAGCAAATTCCCATATAGTCACTGCTTCGGTTGAAAAACAGAATAATTACCCACACCCACAAAAGCCCTGGGCCACCAACAAGAGATGTAGTTTGTACTGAACATCCTTTTGTACCCTGTCAATATATTAGCTACTTAACAGCCACTTCCTCCCTCCCTTCCCACTCCTCACCAACATGCCGTGGATGTTCAACTGTTTTCTGTAAAGATTAGTGTAGCAGCTTTTCCACAGCCAGATAAATAAGAACAGTTAAAACTTATTGTATCCCATGTTTTACACCATTAACTAATCAGTCTATATAATCAAGTCATTTAATCTTCGCGACAACCCCACGAAGTGGCTGCTACTGTCTTCATCGGGCAGATAAGAACTAAGGCACGGGAGGAGCTCAGAGATCAGACTGGGAGAGTTGACCAGAATTTGACTTCTCGGATGTCCTAGGAAAGTCATTGAAATGCTCTGGGAGCTGGGATTTCTATCCGGGGCAGAAGTGTCCCAGAGCACAAGTTCTTCACTGTGAACACTATTCTGCCCCTGGAACTTCTAGAACCCAGGCCCTGAGGCATTGTAGTCACTGACCCCTAGCAAGCAGAGATTTTTTTGGCTATGGACCACCTGGTGGGAGCCCAAGCACTTGACTCAACTATGCCCCACCCAGGCAAAGACACAAGCAATTAAGAGGATGCAGTGAGTCTGGGGTTTCGGGGATCACCCAGCTGGTAAACCCTACAGAGCATTTCAATGACTTTCCTAGGACATCCGAGAAGTCAAATTCTGGTCAACTCTCCCAGTCTGATCTCTGAGCTCCTCCCGTGCCTTAGAGCTCAGTAGATATTTTTTTTTAAATGAATGTATAAAGTCTTTCTCCCTAGAAAATAGAGAAGTCTAGGCACCTATCCTACAGAAATACTTGCAGAAATGGATGAGGATATCTGCTGCAGTATTGTTTGCAATCACAAAACTCTGCAGTCGACTCAAGTGGTCATTACCAGGGGACCGGTTAAGTGAGCTATTGTCAGAGAGGTGGCACAGGGTGACAGTAAGGGTGTGGGCTCTGAGCCAGGACGCCCAGGTTTGCATCCTGCCTCCACTACTCATCAGCACAAGTTTGGACAAGCCCCCTAACCTTACTGTGCGTCAGTCCCTGCATCTGTAAACCAGGGATAACAAAAAGACCTACCTCATAGCCTGGTTGCAAGGAGTTCATTCATGGTTTCCAACATCTAGTAAGTACTCACATCTTACCTCTTACTATAGCCACTCATGAAATGAGATATTATGTACCTGTTATAAAGAGGTAGATCGGGCGCCTGGGTGGCTCAGTAGGTTAAGCGTCTGCCTTTGGCTCAGGTCATGATCCCAGGGTCCTGGGATTGAGCCCCACGTCGGGCTCCCTGCTCAGGCAGAAGTGTGCTTCTCCCTCTCTCTCTGCCCCTCCCCCCACCCCCATTCATGCTCTCTCTCTCTCAAATGAGTAAATAAATTTTTTTTAAAAAAGAGGTGGATCTATATACACTGATGTGAACAAATATCGAAGATATATATTTTAGATAAAAGAAAACAAGTTCAGAATCATGTCTGAGAGAACACCAATTATGCAAAAAGCTTTTGAAAAAAATTTACATGGGCATATGCATAGAAAGAAAGCCTGCAAGGAGACACAAAGCCACTAAGCAACATTATTTCTGGAGAGTTGTGTGAGGGGGATTCTCCTTTTGACTTTATACACTTTGTGTATGTATATATATACACAAACATATGTATACATATATACATACACATACATTTATATGTATGTATTTTATAACAAGTATTTATTATTCTTGGGAGAAAAATAAATAGGGAAGACTTTTAAATCATGAGAGGCTTGGCAAAGAACAAGGCAGTGGGAAGAAGACCCCCTTCCCATGTGCTATAGATTCCTCTCTCCAACCCAAGGTAACACTGAATGATGGCACCCTCTCTCATAGCATTGCCTTTCTACCTGACAGCATGGCACCAAGAGAGAAGACACACATCTCACTGGTACCAAACCTTGTAATGTGTTCCTAAAATAATTCTTGCAGTGTAGCCAAAAACTGAGGTTCTGCTTCAGATGCTCTCACTTAATGAATAAATCATGGAGACTTGGATTGTCAAACTGGAAGGAACCTTAGAGATTATCTAGACCAGCCCCCTCATTTATTTTTTTTAAAGATTTTATTTCTTTATTTGACAGAGAGATAGAGCCAGAGAGCACAAGCAGGGGGGAATGGCAGAAGGAGAGGGAGAAGCAGGCTCCCCGCTGAGCAGGGAACCGGATGCGGGGCTCTATCCCACCAATGCGGGACTCGATCCCAGGCCCCTGGGATCATGACCTGAGCTGAAGGCAGACGCTTAACTGACTGAGCCACCCAGGTGCCCCCAACCCCCTCATTTAGAAACAGAAAGAATGAAATGTGTTCCTGAGAAACTAGTTGTCAAACAATTTCAAGAAATCAAGTTTATTCTCCAGTGAAAAATTGGAGATACATCCCCATGGGGAGCATTTTATTCTAAGGCCAATTAATGCAATACATCTGAAGCCTTTATACATTACTGGTGGGAGTATAAATTAGTAAACCAATTTTGAAAGCAATTTGACAATATCTCCCAAAGGTGAATATTCTCATACCCTGTGATGGGACAATTCCTTTCTAGATATATACCCAAAAGCAACAGTCACATAAGAATATCTACAAAAGAGGGGCGCCTGGGTGGCTCAGTGGGTTAAAGCCTCTGCCTTCGGCTCAGGTCATGATCTCAGGGTCCCGGGATCGAGCCCCGCATCAGGCTCTCCCTGCCTCCCTCTCTCTCTCTGCCTGACTCTCTGCCTACTTGTGATCTCTCTCTCTGTCAAATAAATAAAATCTTTAAAAAAAAAAAAAGAATATCTACAAAAGAATGATGAGGATAGCCCGAACTGTAAGCCAAAAACTGGAAACAGCCTAAATGTTCATAAACAGCAGAATGGGTGAATAAATGATGGCATATTCGTTAAATGGAATGCTATACAGTAGTGAAAAAAAAGTGACCTAGAGTCACTTGTCCCAACATGGATGATTCACAAATATAACACTGAATTTTTAAAAATTGGATAAGAATACATCCATTGATATAAATTTTTAATCCATGCAAAGAAGTGGTATCTACTGTTTAAATACATATATGTATGTAGTAAAAGTATAAGTAAGTGCATGAGAATCATAAGCACCAAATGCAGGACAGTGGTTACTTCGGAGGGAGGTGGTACGGGGAGGAGGGAGTTTTAACCATGGAAGGACAGACAGAGGGTTTCAATTCTACTGGTGATGGTTTTTTCTTAGGCTGGGTGGTGGGCATTCTGATTCTCATTGTTATTCTTTGTATCTTTTTGAGCACAGACAAAATTTTCACAGCACATTGGTTGAAAGAATGCAACAAATCCCTTGCCGAAAAGAATCCACACTTTTCGGATGTAACAAAATACTAAAAGAAATGTGTAAGATACCCATGCTGCCCTCCAAATGACAATATTATTCCTTCAACCTGTTTCATTTTCCTGGGACTAGTTTCACAGGAGGGAACCTGCTGGAGAAGCTGCCCTAGAGACTGAGAATCAGGAGATGAGGGTTCCACGCTCTCAGATACTCCTTAGCTTTGCCAAGGAGACCAATCTGATGCATCTCTCAGTTTCTTTCTCATCGAAAAAGGCAGAAGTGGACTAGATTATCTTATTAAGTTTTTTCCATATGACATATTCTCCCAGCTTTTTTTGGCAGGGGGGGTGGTGGTTTGGTTTTGTGTTTTTGAGCAGCAATTCCCAAAACTGTGTCTGCAGGATGCTGAAGGGCTTTCCATGTAGAAGAGCGTTCCCTGGTCAAATCCGTTTGCGAGCTGCTGCGTTAAACAAAATTAAACGGATTTATTTATGGCAGTCCGGCTCAGAGCCTTTTTGATATGCTTATATACCCTGTGATTCTCTTAGGAGGAGAATTCGCTTTTGAAGCGTTTTCCAAAAAAAAAATTATCGGACCACAGAATGCACCCCCACACCACCACCACCACCACTCCTTATTTTAAAACAGAATCTATTAACATTCTCTCAGAACAGCATTCTGTGAGACATCAGTGTGGTAAGTGCTGTCCTAGAAGGGATTTGTCTCACTTGCTATTTCAGTTGCGGATGTGTGTTTAGAATCCCTTATAAGGGAGGAATATCGTCTCATGGTATAGCTCCCATAGAGTGGGTTTCTCCTGAGCGTCCCTGGCAAGTTTAGAAGGATATCTGCTTGGGCTTCGTGATGGAGAGCCCCTCCTATCTGGCACTGGGGCAGACCGAACCTCAGAAACTTCTGGGGAATCTATACTTAGAAGTGCTGCATCCCAGATACACTCTCTAATTCTGGCTCTTGGGCCTTTGTTGAGTTTGCCGCTTCGAGCCATACTTCCTCCTCTGGGTGGTTTTGGAACTGAAGGGTGCTCTGGCGCAGAGCTCCAGAGAGATTTGGCAAGAGAGCAGAAAGCCTGGGGGAACAACTTTCCAAGTGTCTTCTTCCCCCCAGCAAGAGTTTGTAGGAAGCAGGACTGCAAGGAAGAGGCGGACCCGCCCAGAAAAAGAAGGGCTCCGTCTTCTTTCAGGGACAGGATACTTATCACTTTCACTTGCAGCACCTCCTTTTCAGGGAGGGTTTCCTTAGAAGGCTCTCAAGTTCTCTGGAACCATCTCCCCACCCAAATCCCAGAGGGGGGAAAAAAATCTCCTGAGGTTGATGGTTCCCACAGGGCCTTTTAAAAGGTGATTTACCTGAGGGCCTTTAATCTAGAAACAAGGATTCCTTTTGGAAAAGTCAGGAACTCAGGTGAACTAGACCTAGAGCTTTCTAAAGACTTTCGGTTCTTTTGAACGATCAAAATGAGAACATAAGAGAAAAGTATGTTCTCTTCTATTCGGCATGCACCATGCTCTCGATGGAAATGGGCGGCTGCTTCACCCCAGCCCAGCCCAGCCCCCTGCTTGAACTCAATACCCACGAGGCCTAGCCCTGCCTGCTTACCACAGGCAGGAGAAACCTTAGCTACCCACACAGTCTCAGGCCCACCTACCAGGCTGGGGCGTTGGGCCCCGTGCCAGGAAAGGTAAGGAGCCCAGAAGGAACAGGGCGTTTGACTTCCGGAGAAGTGAGCCCCATTGCAAAGCATGCCAAGCTATGCTCTCAAGAGTGGAGAGGTACCTCCTGATCGCACAGGGGAGGAAGGAAACCAAGGGAAGAAGCGAAGGGGAAAATGCCACAGGGAAGATGAATTGAACCAGGAAGTAAGGGCGGAGATTAGGATGTGCCTTCAGCACCCGGTTCCCAAGGCAGAGCCCAGTTTACTCCAGGGAGGCACTCCTGTGTCCTGTCTGCCGACTAGACATTCATTTGCTCAGGAAACCTGCTCTGAGGTCCCACGGTTCCTCTCTCCACCCTTTTCAGCCAGGGCTTTCGGCTTTCCACACCCCTTCCCTTCCCTCCCACCAGGAAATCCACCCTTGGACAAAAAGCATGTCATTGAGAACAAACACAAATGAACAAACAAACAAGCCAGCAAACAAAGAAAGAAATGAATGATAGCCCTCTCCTCTCTAAGAAGCAAACTGTGGACCTTCCTTTTACTCATTAGTTGCTCAAATTGGCTTGAGTTTCTGTTGTTCCTGGGCACCTTCTTTTTTCCCCCTGCTGAATCCAAGCAGTAGCTACTTCATTGTGGGCATTTTTTTAAACGCAAGTTTTCCCCCAAAGGCACATGCAGGCAGCAGGCAAGGGCGCGCGCGCGCGCGCGCGCACACACACACACACACACACACACACACACACAGTATCTCTGGAGCTTCCCTTCCCTTAGTCATTTCCCCTCAGCCAGCTGAAAAAGGGTGAGGCTGGGGAATCGTTTCTCCGTGGCCTACCTTCTGATTCCGGCAGGTCTGAGGAGCAGGCTGCAATTGGGAGCCGGGAGGCCGGCGCGCCGGGCTGCCTCTGTGAATCAGCAAAGAAGTCCCTGAGACAGGGCTGCCGACAGCTGCTGTATGCACACTCTCCCTCCGTCTCTCCCACCTTCCTGCCCTCTTCTCTTTCTCTCTCCTCCTCCTCCCCTCCTCTCTGAGCCGCCGCTGTGTGTTGCTATGCAATCACATCGGGACTAACAGCATCGCTCCGACCTCCGGCAAAGATACCCTTGACTGGGCAAAGGCAGAAAGAGCAAGGACAGTTTTGTAAAACTACCAGAGCCTTCGCGGCTCTCTTCAGAGATTTCAATTCATTAGAAGCAGAGGAGGAAAACGGAAGAGGCTGAGAGGCAGAGGGGGAGACGGGGAGAGGGGGAGAGGCTTCCACTGGGGAGGAGGAGACAAAAGAGGGCCGGAGATCAATACAAGGCTGAGTAAGGAGCCTGGGCCCCAACTTCCACAGATCTAGCCCAGAGCCAAAACCAACTTTGGAGCCAGCAGCTGGCAGGGTCCCTCAGTAGCCAGTCCAGGATTCGGTGGAAACACTCTGCTCTAGAATTGTCACTGGTACCCAAGGTACAGTCTTGGGCCAGGGTGGACCTCCAGTCACCCCGAAGTTCTCTGCTCGCCCCTGTTAGAGCTACGTGGAGAAAAACACCTCCATGATGAGGGAAACATAGTGGACCTTGAATGACTGGAGAAAATATATTTCCTCCATGCCTCGCCTCAGCAACTACCCCAGTCATTCTCCCTGCTTCTGTCCACACCAGCCCCTTACTCCTCAGTCACCCCTGTTGAAGAGAAGAGGGTATAAGGTCCAAACGCCCTGAGAGAAGTCGGAAAATCCACTAAAGGGACAGAGTTTATATTATACCTGTTCACAGGGTGCCCGGCACCCAGTAGGTTACTTAATATTTGTTAACTGAGTACATTGGATGGATGGATGGATTGCATAGCAGTCAAAAAGTCACCATCACCAGGGGTGCCTGGTTGGCTCAGTTGTTAAGTGTCTGCCCTGGGCTCAGGTCATGATCCCGGGGTTCTGGGATCCCTGCTGATCCATGTCGGGCTCCCTGCTCCACGAGGGGCCTGCTTCTCCCCTTCCCCCTGCTTGTGTGTGTATACACGCACAAGCTCTCGCTCTCTCAAAGAAATAAATAATATTTAAAAAAAAAAAGTCACCATCCCATCCTCCTACACAAACATATGTAAAGCTCTAGCAGCTCCAGGCCGGGGCAAGGGATAAGAGAAGCATTCTTCTTTCCTTCTTCCACTTCTGAGAACAGGGTGCATGAAAGAGAGAAACAGATTGGTTTGGTGGAGGAGGGGGGTTGGGGGTGTTGCTTGACTTCAGTGATTTGCATCTAAAAATTCTATAAGCTCTGATGGCACTGGAATGTAGATCAGAACACACATTCATACCCTGGCCCAAAGGACCTGGGTCTAGTTTTTACAAAGTGTCTACAGGGACTGAGAATTATTACTACTGTTGTTGTTATTGTTGTTATTGAAAATCCTCAGCTAGGAAATAATTAGTGTGTAAGCTATGTGTGTGTTTTCTTTTGAGATGAGATTTTTTAAAAACTTCAGCTGCTGGTCTCAGTACAAGTTTAACGAATCTCTATAAAACAAGCAAACAAAATGGGAACCAAATGCCCCCCCTCCCCGCCCCCCTCAGACAGGCTTTCAGAGCTGTGTGAGTGGCCACCCCCTGCTTGGCCAAAGCAGCAGCAGCCAGGCCCCCATGCAGGCGCAGAAAGGGCCTTTGATTTTTGAAGGAACTTTTGGAAGCACATCCGGCTTCTCAATCTACACACCCTCAACGGAGCATTTTTTAGTTACCCAGCCTAGCCCGGGACTGGCCCTGAGTCCTAGCCCCAGTCTCAGCCCTGGCAGCTTGCTGGGCTTCTCAACACCATCCAGATCTAGGGCCCCAGGAGTCCTTTACAAGTGACTTGGAATGACCCAGAAGGGAGAGCTGGCTCGAAGAAAGCCTGGAGGGAACACTCTGAGAAATTATTTGGGCTGGCACAGATGCAGAATGACTACAACAGACTTACACCAAGCACATGGGGACCTGACTCACTACTCACCCAGGCACCAGGTCACCAGTAGGCCAAACAAAACCAGAGTCTAGGTCTAGAAGGAGGGAGGAGAGTAAGCTGGATGGGGTATTTGCTCCTGCTTTGACTGCAGAAGGCCTTAACCAGATCACAAGGGGCCCTTGGAATAATCCTTTTCTTTTTCTACCTCAAGAGAAAGCATTCAGGCCACAGAGACAAAAGGACAGTACCTGCCCCGGTGAAAATAAGCCCACAGAGTTTGTTTTGAGGGGTATAAGAAAAGGCTTCCCGAAATCTCTTTCCCACTGACCTCATTATGATGGAAAAGTCCTCCTCCCCTCCTTATTTCTGTTAACGGCACCACTGGCTCCTGTGAAAATGGGAATGTTACCTATGAGACAAAAAACATTAGGCCATCGTCAGCTAGCTATTAGATTATACTAGTAACAATAATAAGGGCTAATGTTATTGAGCATATACTACAAGCTAAGCACTGTTTGAAGTGCTTTGCACATGTTATATGCTCATTTTATCCTTACAACACACTTAAAATTTCGCCCCCACTTTACAGATAAAGCACTGTGACATAGTAAGGGTAAATGATTTGTCCAAGGTCACCTGGCTAATGTGTTATGGAGGTTAAGACTTATCCTAGATCTCTCTGGACAATGTCCACCTGATGAATCAGTGCTTCCATTCATCTAGTAGTGGCCTGAACACATGCCAGGCATAGGTAGGTCACTGAGACAAATGTGACTAGGGCAGAAGAATTCCCCAGATAGTTTTTCCATCCTTTGTGCCTTTCTCAAGCTATTTCCTCTTCTCAAACTGTCTCCCTTCCTTTGGTTAGAGACACAGGGACCTTAGAGGCAAGAGTTCTCTCTCTGAGGAATTCCAAGTGAGGAGAACCCACTAAAGAAATTGGTTAAGGAGCACCTGGGTGGCTCAGTCGGTTGAGCATCTGACCCTTGGTTTCGGCTCAGGTCTGACCTCAGAGACCTGGGATCGAGCCCCACGTCAAGCTCCACACTTGGAGTGGAATCTACTTGTCCCTCTCTCTCTCTGCTCTTCCCCCTGCTCTTTCTCTCTCTCTCTCATAAATAAAATCTTTTTGAAAAAAAGAAAGAGGGGTGCCTGTGTGGCTCAGTCAGTTAAGCATCTGCCTTCGGATCAGGTTGTGATCTCGGGGTCCTGGGATCAAGCCCTGTATTGGGATCCTGGCTCAAGGGGAAGCCTGCTTCTCCCTCTCCCTCTGCCTCTCCCCCTGCTTGTGCTCTCTCATTCTCTCTCTCTGTCAAATAAATAAATAAATAAAATCTTAAAAGAAAAAAAAGGGAAAGAAATTGGTTAAGACCTTGCATGGAGTATGAAAAGGAAAAGACAAATGACCTTGAGATGAGATGGAGTTCTCCGGTTTGCCATGGTTCCCACGTAGCCTACAGTACTTCTCTACTTCCCTATATTTGGTCACCTTGCTTAGCTCCTGTATTTGGTCAACTTGCTTAGTTTCTGTGGGTTTTTCACTATGTGCCATCTCACAGGCTATCAAAGGCACATACTTTACTGTTGTTGGTCTCCTGAGCCATTTGGAGAAGAGTTGTGTGTTTCAGTTCCTGGAGGGTGATGGGAGAGACAGAGTTTCTAGTTGTGTGGCAGGAGAGGTAAGATCTTTCCTTACCAACTAGAGAGATAAGTCCACTCTGACATTTAAACTCCAAGGAGACCCTTTCTTACCCAGGGGACATCTGAACAAATCAGAGCAAGCACATAGGCTAGTTTAACTATTTCCCTGAGGAGGGCAGAGAAAAATCAAAGTAGTTTGGGCCATAAGCAGGACTCTGCTAAGTGGACAAAGATAGATTGGGCATTTCTCGGTAGGTAGAGAGAAAGTGTGTGCTAAGGCGCAAAGCTCAGAGAACTCGGCTTGCTAAGGGACTGCAAGTACTAGTTAAGTATAGCTAAGTTAAGATAGGGATATGGGTGGGAAATGGGAGGCAGCAGGAGATGAAGCTATGGAAGCACACGAGAAGGTGCTAGAATACCATGCTAAGGATCACACAAGATAATTTTCAAAGGCAAGCAGCACGATCAGATTCACGTTTTAGAAATATTATTCTAGGGGCACCTGGATGGCTCAGTCATTAAGCATCTGCCTTTGGCTCAGGTCATGATCTCAAGGTCCTGGGATGGAGCCCCGCATCGGGCTCCCTGCTTGGTGGGAAGCCTGCTTCTCCCTCTCCAACCCCCCCCACCCCGCTTGTGTTCCCTCTCTTGCTGGCTCTCTCTCTCTGTGTCAAAAAAGAAATCTTTAAAAAAATATTATTCTAGGGGCTCCTGGGTGGCTCAGTGGGTTAAAGCCTCTGCCTTCGGCTCAGGTCATGATCTCAGGGTCCTGGGATCGAGCCCCACCTTGGGCTCTCTGCTCAGCAGGGAGCCTGCTTCTCTCTCTCTGCCTGCCTCTCTACCTACTTGTGATCTCTCTCCTCTCTGTCAAATAAATAAATAAAATCTTTAAAAAAATATTATTCTAATGGCTTTCATTTCAACAGGATGGTAAGTGCAATGAAGGTTGAATTGGAGGACGCAGTTGCAGGTACTCATCTGCTGGCGGCCTGAGGCAGAGTAGCTCGTAGTGAGGGTGAAACGGTACCCTCTCAGGGTACCCTGGTGGCTCAGTCAGTTAAGTGTCTGCCTTCAGCTCAGGTCATGATCCCAGGGGCCTGGGATCGAGTCCCACGGCGAGGTTCCCTACTCGGCGGACAGCCTGCTTCTCCCTTTCTCTCTCTCCCTCTGTCTCTCTGCCTACCTGTGCTCACGCGCTTGCTCTGTCGAATAAATAAAATCTTAAAAAAAAAAAAGAACCAGTACCCTCTCCCAGTGGATCTTTATCATATGATTCTTTCCTTTTATCTTCTCTTCCTAGCCTTACTACTTGCTAATAGTCGTAAGCGAAATAAACTGTGAATAGCTTTTTCGTCCTTTGTGGGGGTTGGGAGGGGGGAGAAATAGTCTAGGTAATCCCCATTGCGGTTCCACAACCTTATTCATTGTCTAGGTAATCCCCATTGCTGTTCCACAACCTTATTCATTGGCTCCCTGACCACGTTTACCAAAACTACTTCAAATTGTTTCTGCCCCACCAGAGCCCACCTACTTCAGCAAATAATCTCCATTCTTGCTTTACTGAGAAGGTAGGAGCTACTCCTGTAAATTCTTTTCTATGTCAGAATTTCTTCCAGTTTTCTTTCCTCCCCTTCTGTCATCCCCAGACAAAAAGTCCTCCCTAAAGTCAATTTTCCCCCTCCCTAAAGTCAATACCTCTGCTCATGATCTCACAACATTCACTTCCTATCTCCTCTGGGACTTTTTCCATAAATTTTCTTTCTCTTGCTTTCATCTTCAGTCTTCTCCTTGCCTCTGACACTTTCCCTGCTGTCTAAAAACATGAGAGGGGCAGGAATTTTGCTGACTTATATGAGCTGAGAAGTGAGAAGAATGTTTCCCTACTAGACAAAGGACCCCTCATACCTACCCCCCTTGCTGCAACCCACCACATGCACAACCGCGTCAAGACTGTTTTTACAGACAAGTTGGAGAGGGTTTAGAGGGAAGTAAAATCATCAGGGCAGAGAATTCCCAGGTTTTAGGTCAGGCTGGAAAGCAAAGAGCAGCATTAAGAAAATGCAGAAGGGGGGCGCCTGGGTGGCTCAGTGGGTTAAAGCTTCTGCCTTCGGCTCAGGTCATGATCTCAGGGTCCTGGGATCAAGCCCCGCGTCGGGCTCTCTGCTCAGCGGGGAGCCTGCTTCCCCCTCTCTCTCTGCCTGCCTCTCTGCCTACTTGTGATCTCTCTCTCTGTCAAATAAATAAATAAAATCTTAAAAAAAAAAAAAGAAAATGCAGAAGGGGGGCACCTGGGTGGCTCAGTTGTTAAGCCTCTGCCTTTGGCTCAGGTCATGATCCCAGGGTCCTGGGATGGAACCCTGCATCAGGCTCCTTTGCTCAGCGGGGAGCCTGCTTCTCC
The DNA here is from genome assembly GCA_028534135.1 of Potos flavus. Taxonomy (NCBI): domain Eukaryota; kingdom Metazoa; phylum Chordata; class Mammalia; order Carnivora; family Procyonidae; genus Potos; species Potos flavus. The sequence goes on from CM052901.1 coordinate 39,497,249, forward strand.
CTCTCCCGTTCCCCTGCTTATGTTCCCTCTCTCGCTGTCTCTCTCTCTGTGTCAAAAAATAAGTAAAATCTTAAAAAAAAAAAGAAAAGAAAAGAAAATGCAGAGGATAAGAATAATACCCTCTGGGAAGCCTAGATGGCTCAGTCCATTGAGCATCCGACTCTTGATTTGGGCGAAGGTCATCTTCTCAGGATCCTAAGATCAAGCTCCCTGTCGGGCTCTGCACTGGGCATGGAACCTGCTTAAGAATCTCTCTATCTCCACTCCTTCTGCCCCTCCCCTCCCAAAATAAAGAATAATAAACCTCTGTCAGTTATTCATAGAGTGGTTTTTACCACTTTATTTTATTTATCTAGCAAAGATTGCTTCCAGTGAATGGAGGTTTTCATGCAACAAAACCAAAAGGGTTAAGTAGAAGGACAGATGAAAGTGAAATGCCTCAGAAGAAGTTAGGATGTGAGGGGCGCCTGGGTGGCTCAGTGGGTTAAAGCCTCTGCCTTCGGCTCAGGTCATGATCTCAGGGTCCTGGGATCGAGCCCCACATCGGGCTGTCTGCTCAGCGGGGAGCCTTCTTCCCCCTCTCTCTCTGCCTGCCTCTCTGCCTACTTGTGATCTCTCTCTGTAAAATAAATAAATAAAATCTTAAAAAAAAAAGAAGTTAGGATGTGAGAATGAGTCAGACAGTAGGAGGAGGGATTTCATCAAGTGTGTATGACATAGACAAGGAAGCAGGAAATGAGGAGATAAGTTGGAGGAACATGTTAGGAGTGTCAGAGCACAAGGCTGAAAAGGGATTTTGTAATTGGGGTTGACAAGGAATAAAGCGAAGGCATGACAGACAGAGAACTGAAGTCTCAGTGTTGTCCCAGTCACTGTTCCGAGCATCCTCTGCGGCTTTTGTTGAACGTCTCAAAATGCAGAACTCATCTTACACACTTGGTTACCTTCCACCCTCTTTTACTGTTCTTAAAGCTTCTGCTTAAATCAGAGCCAGCAGCTGGGATGTTATATAACCAAATATTATGTTCTGTTTGTTTTCAAATACATTCCATTTAGGCCAAAACCATTTCAGTTACAGTTAAAGTGGAAAGAACACTGAATCAGGGGTCAGAAGACAAAGGTTCTAATCTCAATTTTGCTACTGTATTGCTGTTAACCTTTTTGAGCCATGGCTTTCTTTTTTTTTCCTCTTCCAGATAGAGGATAGTATCTGCCCTGTTCGCTTGATTAGGTTGTGAATCAAACAGGATAATGAACGTGAATACATATTGAATATACTGAAATTGTGAAGTGCTATTCAAATATAAAAGATTGCTATTTCCATTGATTCAAGGTCCTAGTGGTTTTCCAACCTGCAGAAGACATAAAGACCCAAGAATCTGATATTACATTGTATGTTAACCAACTGGAATTAAAATAAAAACTTAAAAAAAAAAAAGAAGAAGACATAAAGACCCAAAGTAGATTACAGCAAAGGAAGCAGTGCCAGGAATGTAATTGCTCCTGTTTCCATGATAGATTAGATATTACAGTGCTTTAAGAGGACATACCAACAAGGCAGTCAGAGTCTTATTAATCATTCCTCACATTTTCAATCTTGCCATCCACCTGGCCAGAATGCTAGGCACACGCGCATGTACAAGCAACATTTACACACAAGACTCCAGGACAGGATATACAATGCAAAATGAACTACTGGTTTTCTACGGATTTTTACTTTGATTAAGTTGAGGTTGCTGGGGCAAGGTGGGCATTTCTTGCTTGGAACTTGCATTGAGAGCAGAAGGGAACTAACATTTTTTGAGCTCATACTCTGGGCCAAACACAGTGTAAGGCACTTGCCATGTATTACCTCCTATGATTCTCCCAACCACTTGGTGAGGTAGGTATTCGCGTTCCCAACTCTTCAAACAAGGAAACTATTGCTCAGCAATGTTAAGTAACTTGTTCAAGTTTATTAAGCTGTTAAGAAATTCAAGCTGAGATTCTATCCCAACTCCAGCCGACTCCAACGCTGATGCTCTTCCAACTTCTCTCCTTCCAGACAGGGCCTCAATATTAAAAGTAGGGCACATCCTAGAAATCACCACTTTTCAGTGCATTCAGAAGCCCATAGTGGCATAACATCTGGCCAGTACCTAGGTCACCAACAGGTAGAGGCCCCTTTTGGGGATACTCTGAAATTCTCTTAAATTTATCGCTTTGGGGGGTGCCTGGGTGGCTCAGTGGGTTAAAGTCTCTGCCTTCGGCTCAGGTCATGACCTCAGGGTCCTGGGATCAAGCCCCACATCGGACTCTCTGCTCAGCAGGGAGCCTGCTTCCTCCTCTCTCTCTGCCTGCCTCTCTGCCTACTTGTGATCTCTCTCTGTCAAATAAATGAATAAAATCTTTTAAAAAATAAATAAATTTATTGCTTTGGAATCTAAAGTAAGCCTGGGCCTAAAAGACAAGACCATCAGTCTTTGACATCTGCTAGTGTGCTCCCTACAGCACACAGAAGAAAGGCAAGATACTTGCCTGGCAGAAGCAAAATTACAAGTTCCAGGTGAGAATCTGTCAGGGATAAAAGGATGCCTCGCACAGTGTTGTTCAGCCAATAACCAATCAAACTCTAGCCTCCCCCCAGCTTCAGTCTTAAATTCAATCTTACAGGAGTGGGTAGAGTCCGTAGGTATGAACTTGGTATGGTTTAAAGAGGACTGAAATGCTATTACTAATCAAAATGAGTTCCCACACTGGCCCTGCCACGAGGCCTATGGTTCCTTATTAATCACTTCTTTCAGGTTAAGGCATCTGTCAAAATACAAGTGCTCTCTTCAGTCACTATACATTATCCTCATTAGTTTATCACTTTCATTCTAATCACCACGCAGGTAGGAGACACAGGGCAAACGACTTTGAAGGGGAAGGCAGAGGGAAAGATTCAATGTGACAGTTGACGGGCAGCTAGAGTCCATCAAGGCCAGATCAAGATATTTAGAAACCCAAAGCACCAAAGAGGTCATGTTTTAAACCCCACACACCCATATATAATTCAAAATAAAAATAATACCAACCTGTAAAATAAGTGTAAGGTGGCTCAACAAAAATCTGATCTTTCCCATAATTACTACTATAATTCTTTTTTATTGCCATATAATTCACTCTTGAAGAGTATACAATTTAGGGACAACTGGGTGGCTCAGTTGTTAAGCATTTGCCTTCGGCTCAGGTCATGATCCCAGGGTTCTGGGATCCAACTCCGCATTGGGCTCCATGCTCAGTGGGGAGCCTGCCTCTCCCTCCCCCTCTGTGCATGGGCTCTCTCTCTCTCTCAAGTAAATAAATTTGAAAAAAAACAGTATACAATTTAATGACTCCTAGTATATTCAGAGTTGTGCAACCATCACCATAAGCAATTTTAGAACACTTTCATCACTCCCCCACCCGCCAAAACCCCGTATCAGTCACTCACCCCCCTCCCAGCCCTAGACAACCACTAATCTACTTCCTGTCTCTGTAGGTTTTCCTATTCTGTACATTTTATATAAATGGAATCATACAATGTGAGGTCTTTTGTATCTGGCTTCTTTGACTTGGCATAATGTTACCAAGGTTCTCCCATGTTGTAGCATGTATCAGTACTTCATTCCAATTTATGGCTGAATGCTATTCCACTGCATGGATATACCACATTTTACTTAATCCATTCCTCAGTTGGTAGACATTTGAGTTGTTTCCACTTTTTGGTTATTAGGAATATTACTGCTCTGAACATTTGTGTACAAGTTTTTGTACACACATATGTTCTCAGTTCTTTTTTTTTAAAAGATTTTATTTATTTGACAGAGAGAGAGAGATCACAAGTAGGCAGAGAGGCAAGCAGAGAGAGAGGGGGAAGCAGGCTCCCTGCTGAGCAGAGAGCCTGATGCGGGGCTCGATCCCAGGACCCTGAGATCATGACCTGAACCAAAGGCAGAGGCTTTAACCCATTGAGCCACCCAGGTGCCCCTCAGTTCTTCTAAGTATATACCTAGGCATGAAATTGCTGGGTTATACGGCAAACTCTATGTTTAACTTTTTTTTTATTATTTGAGAGAGAGAGCGAGCGAGCACCAGCAAGGGGAGAGGCAGAGGGAGAGGGAGAAGCAGACTCCGCACTGATTCGGGGCTCAATCCCAGAACCCTGGAATCATGACCTGAGCCGAAAGCAGATGCTTAACCGACTGAGCCACCCAAGCACCCCCAAATATCCAATTCTTTAAAAAAAAATCTTCAATGCCTCTACTTAGCTGGTTTCCTAAGCATATGCTTGATCTGCCCATTATGAGGCCATCCAGGACTGAGATCAGCTTGAATTGATTTGGATCCTGGGGTTGGGGAACACGTAAGGGAGGGCCTGTCCTATAAAGCGTTTACAACACCAAACCAAGATACAAAGATGACTAAGCCATGCTCCTTCTCTAATAGGGGAGGCAGATGTCTTCTCAAACAACCACAAAACAAAGTAGAATGAGAGACGTGCTCTAAGGCAATGGGAGTACAGAGGGTCATTGGGGCGAGCCTGATGCAGTCCTCCCCAAAGTATAGTGCTGAGCAGCCCCAAATGTCACCCAAGCAGCCCAGATCTCCACCCCTCCGCAGTCACAGCATGAGGTCAGAGTCTTCTTGGAAACAGCTATTAGAGCAGGGAACAAGGCTCTTAGAGATATACTGCACTGGATCCAAGAGGTATATTTGTCACTTTCTCATTTCCATGACTATTCATACTTACTACCCAGTGGCTGACTCTTTCGGACTTGACCTCATTACTTTTAGTCTTCTGTCAATTTGTAGGACTGCACTGAAGAATGGCTGTAAAGTGCTCTGTAATTCTAAAGTGCATTATGAATAATAATCTCCCATTGCCACCTTCTTACCAGCAACGCGCAAATCCTATCCCAGCAGTCCCTCACTGGCCCCTCGTCAATCTCATGAATTGTTCCCATTACACACCTCTTTGCAGTACACCCCCAACTTCTGGAGATAATGCTCACAGGCAGCTATGCCTTCAGAGGGCTTCTGCAGTCTTACAAGTACTTTGATTTGGGGTTTTGCTTTGGAAATAGAAAGCAAGCCCGAGAGACTGCTCCTATTCCATAATAGAGATGCTGAGGCACGGAGAGATGAAATGGCCCAATAATTGTTTTCAAATCATGCGATCAGACTTGAGGTTCTGGGTGTTCGCCCTGTCTTACCATCGCCTCTACTCATGAGACAGCTGCAGCTATTAAGGTTGTGAGTTTGGGGTACCTACTCCCCAAGTCTTAAGCCTTCCTCCTGAGAGTGGCTAAGGGTAACCAGGCTGCCTGAGCAGAGCTAACTCATATTCAACAGCCCAGAGAAGGTAATTTCACTTTTGAACTGCTCTCTACTTTTCTGAAGTGGGACTCAATTGTGCTTGAAAAATGTCAACCACAACCTAATTGCTCTTAGCCATCTGTCTAAACCCTGCTCGCAGCGATGGGCCAGGGAGTTGTAAAAACACATGATTCCGCCCAAGGGAGGCCTCAAGGAAGCCCTTTGGAAAAGAGAGACCTCCAGTCATTTATTTAATTATTCAAATATTTATTGAGCACTTACTAATTTTAATACTTCACCATAGTCATAGCGTCAGGGTCCCCAGCATGGGTGCTGAAGGTCAGCTGCCAGGGCTCAGATCCTGACTCCAAGGCCTGCTTATAGACTTTAGTGTCCCTCTTGGTAAAACGAAAATAATGAAATTACTCATGACATAGGGTAGATACGAGGACGAGATGAGAGCTCTGTGTGCAGTGCTTCTCACATGGGCTGGTGCACCAAAAATATTCAGTAAATGTTAGCTAGTGTTGCTATTAGTGCAGAACCACAGCAAACCTGTCAAGGATCAATGGATGGGAATAAAATTTTAAAGATCTTCAGCCATTTTCACGGGCCCAATGCCGGAACTGCTCTGGGGAAGACGCCTGTACTGAGAAGAGTGATAAGAAAGGGGCCATGATTGGAGGACGGACACGGAAATGACTTGGATGCCAGAGAGCTGTTCTCGCACCTACTGAAGTTTCAGAAGAATGTCACCACCAAAGAGGAAATGAGTACATGTTAGTAACATTCTGTTCTAAGGTAAAGGATTCCCTCTAACACACTCAAGCCTCTACCAGTCCTATTTTCCATCACATGACAAAGAGCGCAATGCAGACATAGGGGCAGTGATTCTTAGGAAATCTCCAGACCCTGACAAGTCATTCCAACTTTCTTCCCATAGCATTTTCCCCCGGGCGAGTCCTGCAAGTTAGGGTACCCTACATGTCCCTAAGAAAAGGCAAGACTGTGGCCAATAGAAAATCTAATGGATGAGCCAGTGGAAGAGAGGACTGATTTTAGACCACTTTGCACGAGTAGACGGTCTTTGGCTGGTGCAAGGCTCAAAAGGAACTAGGGAGGGTGGGGGGTGGAGGTGAAAATAGTGTTTTGACCAGGCTGTCAGGCAGGAATCTTTAACCCCATTCCTGGCTTTCACGTGTATCAAGCATCTACTCTGTGTGCAGCAGTGTGAAGCTTTGTTAAGAGACACCAAGGTAGTGGGGCACCTGGGTGGCTCAGTTGTTAAGCATCTGCCTTTGGCTCAGGTCATGATCCCAGGGTCCTGGGACTGAGCCCCACATCAAGCCCTCCCCACACTGAGCCCCGCATCGAGCCCCTCTACCTCACATCGAGCCCCACATCAGGCTCCCTGCTCAGCGGGAAGCCTGCTTCTCCCTCTCCCACTCCCCCTGCTTGTGTCCTCTCTCCCACTGTCTCTCTCTGTCAAATAAATAAATAAAATCTTTTAAAAAAGAGAGAGAGAGAGAGACAGCAAGGTAGCAATGAATGAACTTCCTGCTTCCAAAGTGCGATTAAACTGAAGTGGGAAAAATATTCTGCATTTTCTGCCTGTAGCTTAATTGCAGACTGAGGAGTACAATGATAACAGCTGCACCAACTGCTTTTATTTTACATAGAGCACTTAGAGTGAGGGCCTCTTGAACTCAATTCAGAGAGTGACATGCGTGGGCACTTCTGTTTCTTATAGGATTGTGGCCAGAACTGCATAAAATTCTCTGTTTCCATAGTCTTTAAACACCAACCAGCCCAGTAAAACATCTCTGGTCCTCCCAGGGCAGGGATGGAGGGCCCAAGGACATACACACAGTGGATTAAACATCACTGGACATTCCTGTGCCAGCTCTGCTGTTTTCTCTTAAGCCCTTTTGCCATTTGGAGGCCCTGTTTTTGTTTTCCACTCCTGATGGGCTGAGCCTCAGAAACAGTGGGCTGGGGAACAACCATTTGTGAACAATCTAATTGTGAGGGAACGAGGGCAATAGCAGACTGAGCATAATGAACCCTAAGCACCAACAAGCCACCAACCCACGCACTGACACGCTCCGCAGATTCTTGTGTCCAAGTTCCTTGCACCTCCCACTTTGGGTAAGAAGGCTAACAGTGAAGGGAGGGACCAGGCGAGGCCAAGTCCTTTTCTATGATTATTTTTCTCTTCTACAAGACATTCTCAGAAAGTTCTCCTTTGCTAGTCTGGGGTGGGTTAGGTGTCATTCTGCTGAAAGCAAAGGGACCATTTCTTCCAGCTATGTGAATCTCTGGTCACCTTTCCTGACTCCCACAAGAGATGAGCCAGGTTTGGAACCCATGCTGTCTCATCTTTTCTTCTGTTCAAACCCACTAAGGCCAAAATATCCAAAAGATTTCTGCTTACTGAAGGGCGCCTGGGTGGTTCACTTGGTTGAGTGTCTGCCTTTGGTTCAGGTCATGATCTCAGGGTCCTGGGATCGAGCCCCACATCTGGCTCCCTGCTCAGCAGGGAGCCTGCTTCTCCCTCTGCCCCTCCCCCTGCTCATGCTCTCGTGCTCTCTCCCTTCCTCTCAAATAAATATTTTTTATTTTATTTATTTGTCAGACAGAGAGAGCACAAGCAGGAGGAGAAGCAGGCTCCCTGCTGAGCAAGGAGCCCGATGCGGGACTCGATCCCAGGACCCTGGGATCATGACCTAAGCCAAAGGCAGATGCTTAACCGACTGAGCTACCCAGGCATCCCAAATAAATAATTTTTTTTTAAGAAAAGATTTACGCCTATTGAAAACTTGCTGCTACTGCTAGGACTACTACTTTTATCACTTTCTTCTCTCAGGGACGCTCAGCCTGATAGCACAGACTGAGAATTGAACTCTGACCTCAAGGAGTCACTGTGAGTCTTCCAAGAGGGGCTGATACTTAAACCAGTCACCAGACACACAAGAGTGCTCCAGGCTCAGGGAGCAGCATGAGCAGGTGCAGAGGTACATAAGCTCGTGGTATGTTCAAGAAAGTGAATAGCAGAGCACCTGGGTGGCTCAGTCATTTAAGTGCCCGACTCTTGGTTTCAGCTAAGGCAGATTATGTAAAGAGCATGGAATGCCACATTAAGGAGGAGGTGGACTCACTCCTCTGGGCGATGGGGTGTTCCAAGCAGATGACACACCATCCAATCCACATTTACAAAATGAGCTCTGATGGCAGTATGAAGGCTTGATAGGCAAAGGTAAGTCCATTTAGGAGCCTCTAGCAAAGGGCTAGATAAGAAATAAGAGCCATATGTAGGACAGTGGTAGTGGAAACTGAAAGGTGGCAGATTTTTGAGCAACCCTAAGAAGCAGGGGTATGCTGGTAAACACCAGAAAAAAAAAAAAAAAAAGCCCTGATTTATAGTGTTTGCTGATTTCCACAGTGTAAATACTTCCCCCACGGTGGATCTCGAGCTACCAACTGGACATCACTGGATGCGGAGTTGAGAAGAGCTCCATCAGCTCTTTTGAGCCAGTGTGCTCCTATGAAGTGACCAATTAGATGTGGGGGAAATGAGAGAAAAACCAAAGATGATGGATGTGTCTAATTTGGATGACTCCTTAGATGTTAAGTGAACGGAGAGAGGGAACTGAGGAGGAAAAACAGAGTTTGTTTGTTTGGGATGGGGGAGGGCTAAGAGGTAAGAGGCATACCAGGAGGGAATTACTAATGTTGATTTGGAAGGGCCAGCCCTGAAATTCAATTTTCAGTGAGGCTCTGCCTTGTAACAATAACACACATTGATGGAATACTAACACTATACTAAGAATATTCTGTCTTTTGATGTTCTTTCCGCTTCATAAGAACTCTATGGCTCTAGCAGAATAGCTGGCACATAATAGTTGCTCAACAAATATCTCTTAAGTGATTGAGTGGATTAGGCACTCTTGTTTTCTTCAGCTTATAAATAAGAGAAATGAAAGACAAATTGGTTAAGTTACTTGTACAAGAGCACACAGCCGGACTCAAACTTAAGCCTGTGCGATTCTACAACCACTTTGCTACACTATATGCATGCTGTGGAGACAAACCACGGCAGGGGCTTTTTTTTATCTAACTCTAGTTCATCACGATGCCTATACCTATGCTATGGACTAAATGTTTGTCTTCCCAAAATTCATCTGTGGTGGGGCGCCTGGGTGGCTCAGTGGGTTAGGCCTCTGCCTTTGGCCCGGGTCATGATCTCAGGGTCCTGGGATCGAGCTCCGCGTCAGGCTCTCTGCTCAGCAGGGAGACTGCTTCCCCTTCTCTCTCTGCCTGCCTCTCTGCCTACTTGTGATCTCTCTCTCTCTGTCAAATAAATAAATAAAATCTTAAAAAAAAAGATTCTATTAAAAAAAAAATTCATCTGTGGAACCCCTATCCCCCAGTGTGACTGTATTTCGAGATACGGCCTTTGTGGAGATTAAGGTTAGATGAAGTCAGAAGGATAGGTCCCTGATCCAAGGGATTAGTGTTCCTGTAAGAAGAATATGAAATACCAAAGCACTCTCTTGCTTATTCACACCCTCTTTCTTTTTCTCTGTCCTCCCCTCCAGTCCCCTCTGCTCTCCCCCTCTTCATCTCTCTCCAACCACCCCCTCTACTGGCATTCACTGAGGGAAGGTTTTTGAGGACAGAGCAAGAATGTGGCTGCAGGGGCGCCTGGGTGGCTCAGTGGGTTAAAGCCTCTGCCTCCTGCCCAGGTCCGGCTCAGGTCATGATCTCAGGGTCCTCGGATGGAGCCCCGCTTTGGGCTCTCTGCTCAGCGGGGAGCCTGCTTCCTCCTCTCTCTCTGCCTGCCTCTCTGCCTACTTGTGATCTCTCTGTCAAATAAATAAATAAAATCTTAAAAAAAAAAAAAAAAAAAAGAATGTGGCTGCAAATCAGGAAGAGAATTCTCACCAGATGCTGAATTAGCCAGCACCTTGATTTTGGACTTTCCAGCCTTCAGAACTGTGAAAAAATAAACGTCTGTGGTTTAAGCCACCAAGTCTATGTTACTTTGTTATGGTAGCCTGAGCCGACCAATATACAGGTATAGGACCATAAATATTTGTTGAATGAATGAGGACTTATCTTAACATTTATATTGGAAACACTCTTTTTCAGAGATAAGACCCAGTAGGGACGTAAGGAAAAAAATGAGAGTTAAAGAAGGCTCCACATGAGAGCTTTGATGGTGGATTTTTCTCGGAGAAAAGCTTTTCTCTATAGGGCTAGTAAGGGGTTTCTTGCCAGAGTTGACAATGTTATCACTAGCCAAGCCTCAGAAATATCTTCTCCTGAGGATCTTCCTACTCTGTTTCCTCCATTCTTGATTTACTTATGACACTAGGAATGCAATGGGAGAATTAGAAAAGTATTTATTAATTTAACAAATATATATTGAGTATCTTCTGTGCTATACAATATGTCTACTACAGTATTCATTTTTTTACTACAAGCCTTGGAGGTAGTTCATATTATCTTATAAGTGAAATCACACATATAAACTGTCTGACTTTTCAAAAAAAAAGGGATATATATATCGTCTCCCTTTCTTTATCCTTACTAACCAGCAGGGTGCATCCTCTGCTCAATAATCTTTTCTCTACCTCTTGGCTGCTGCTTATTTCCACCTGGGGGCACTGTGCTAACTGTTCTTTATGCATTCTCTTATGCATATGCATATGTTCCTTATGCATTCTCTTATTTCCTTCTCACAACTACCGTAGGCATCTAGTCCAGTACCTAGCTCATAGCAAGTATTCTATAAATACTTTTTGGAAGGATGACCGTGTAATAGTAATAGGAAGCAACATTTATTGGTTCTTCTATGGATCAGCATCCATTCTAAATACTTACATGCATTCACTTATTTAATTTCCATGGCAACACAATGAGTTAGTGACTACTCTTTTCCACCTTTTAAATGTGCCTACTGATGATAACTTTTTGGGTATTCCACAGGCATCTCAAGTTCAACATGCTTAAAATTGAGTACCTCTTCCCCATAGCTCCTTTCCATATAGCCACCTCCCCCCGCTCCCACACACACATCCTCCTCCCCTGAATAGACATTTGTCTGCCTAACATCCTACTGGCCCTGCTTCTACAAAAAGCAAGTATTATTCTTTGGGGGAAACTGGCCCTCTACCATTTCATTGGTTCTTGTGGAAATATGAATATAGCACCTCCCCCTTTCCACCACAGTGGCGGGGTGTGTGATCCAAACAAGGCTGGAGTCTCTTAAAAAACTGAATCTCAAGTGCATATGGAGATGAAAGTTGGCTAGGGTTTGGTTATCTAATGTCAGCACCCTACAGAGACAACCATAATTTCCTGCTCTCAGAGAAACCCATAGTTGCTCTTATCCTGTCCTTTCTAAGGTCTGACCCAGCACTTCCTTCAGTTGTGACCTATCTTTCTAATGAATTCCATTTTTGTGGTTTAAGTCAGTCAGAATTTTTTCACTTTAAATTAAAAATTTTTTTTTCTGTTTGCAACCAAACACTCTGATTAAACCAAACTCAGTGAATAGTACCATTTTACTTACCCAGTAGTTTAGGTTAGAAACCTGAGAATACTAGGCTGATAACACATTCCTATCTTGTCAGTCACAAAGTCTGATATTGATTCTACTTCTTATATCTTTCTAATCTGTCTCTATTCTTATTGCTACTGCCTTAGTTCAGGCCCTTGTCTTGCCTTGATTGCAGCAAAGTCTCCTTGTTGGTCTTCTTGCTTCGGGTTTAGTCCCCTCCAATATATTCACACTATAGTGGATGCTTTCTGAAAACCCAAATCTGATCATGTTACTCCACTATTTAATACCTTTTTGTGGTTCCCACACCATTGAAGATGAGTTTGAATTCCTTAGTGCAAAGGGCAACTTATGACTAAGCCTCTGCCCATAATTCTCTTGAAGAAATAAAAGAAAACTTATTTCTTGAAGAAAATAAAACCACTATTTTTGTGGTAACATTCGCCCACCCATCCACCACATAGTGCAAAGCAACAGGCAGGAGATATTTTCAAAATACTTCCCCCAAAGGCCTTAACTCCTGGAGGGCAGTTTTATTCATCTTTGTAATCACAGTGCCTACTCATAGTTAGACACATGATACTTAATTCTCTTCACTCTTTCCCATGCTGAATATTCTCCAATAATCCCTCAGTGGCATTATTTCATTCTATTTCTCTGTTGCTTTGACTCTTCTGTACAAGCCAAAATGTACACATGATCATCTTTTCTTCCTTTGGTTGTCCCCCAGTGAGCCCATGTCTCCCTATATTCATGCCCTATGTGACCTATCCCATAGCCTTCCCTTCCCCTTAAATCCTGACTGGTCTTGTGACTTTTTTTGACCAACAGATAGAAGTAACTGTGTGAATACTGAGGCAAGGTCATAAGAAGCTTTACTCCTGTTACCTGAGCAACTTGGACGCTTCCCTCTCAGAATCCAGCCATTATGCTAAGCTCAGGCCACAAGGAAAAGGCGCATGTAGCTACTCCAGTTGACAGGCTCAACTAAGCCCCTGGCCCACAGCTAGATAGCATTAGCCACCAGTGATGTGAATGAGCCATCTTGAATATCCAGCCCAATCGCATCCTTCAATGAATCTAACTCTAGCCAAGAATTGCCCAGCCGAGCCTAGTCAGTTCACAAAAGTGTGGGAGACAAAAATAGTTTTGATTTTGGGGTGGGTTTGTTACACAACAGAAGATAATTAGAACACTTTTCTCATTCTACACTGTCTCTTAAAAAAGTTCTCATAGGTAAACTAGCTCATGCTGTAAGATTGAACCTTCTTTTCTGGTTACACTATTGTCCAGTCTAACAAGTTTTTCCTCCTAGGACAAGCATTCAGAGAAACTAACCTAGGTGACTCAAACAGTTCTGAGTTTCTCTAAAAGAGGGAATATATTCATTGAGATTTTGTAAAATTAGGAATAGTACTGATTACAGAATTTCAGTAATTGTAGGCTTGTGATGAAGCATTCTGACATTCATCCTAATTAATAGTCAAGTACTTTTTTCTTTCATCTCTAAATGTCTACCCTAGAACTCTTCTATTGGTAGCTATAGAACCCACAGACATCTTTATCCCTACTTAACAAAAGTAGACCATTGACATCTAATTCCCGCTTCCCTTCCAATGCTTCCCTTTCCTTTTTTTTTTTTTTCCTTAGTGGCTAGTCACTGAATTGTCAAATGTATCTTGGTGCTTTTTTCTGACAATATATACCAATGGCAACCATTAACAAGAATTAAGTTAACTATTTTCTCAATCTCACAACTTCTCCCTGCAAATCCTCAGCATCTTAACTAAAGATTCTTACTTCAGGGGCACCTGGGCGGCTCAGTGGGTTAAGCCTCTGCCTTTGGCTCAGGTCATAATCTCAGGGTCCTGGGATCGAGCCCCACATTGGGCTCTCTGCTCAGCGGGAAGCCTGCTTCCTCCTCTCTCTTCCTGCCTCTCTGCCTACTTGTGATGTCTCTCTGTCAAATACATAAAATCTTTTTTTTTAAAAAAAAAGATTCTTACTTCAAAGGAGAATTGCTAGATAAAAGAATCCTGAATCCATCAACTACTATCATTTTAAGCAAAATGTTTCCTTAGGTAGTTAATGTACTTAATGATGATAAGTTGGGTGAAGAAGTAATAATAATAATAATAACAGTTAACATTCATCAAGTGATTATTATATACTAAGTACTATTCTAAGTGCTTTACATATATGAATTCATATAATTCTTGTCACAACCCTGAAAGGAATGTGCTTTTATTATTCCTATTTTATACATAAGAAAAGTAAGACACAGAGAAATTAAATAACTTGCCCAAGACCACATACCTAGAGTACGGCAGAGTCTAGATTTGAATCTAGGCAATCTAGCTTCAGAATCTGCTCTCTTAACCATTATACTATTAGGTCAAGTTTTTGTTCAAAGCTTTCAGACATTCAAACTTGAAAGAATGAAATAGAGAAAGCAGATTTACCCAGTATCTATTTTTCTTCTATTTTCTCTGTTAGAAAATGATTATTCATTGGTCTGGAAAGGGTAGAACAATTACTGGTATTAATGTTATATCCAAAAATGAGTTAAGCAACTCTAAAGATAACACCTCAGCAATCTGTAAAAGTGAAATTCTAGGGCCTTGTGCCTGTAATTTACCCTTTGTCCCTCAACTTTACTCCGACCATTCTACACTTTGCTCTGTACATTTCCCAGGCTCTCTTGCCAACTTAGCTTGCTCTTAGGGTCCGCCAATACGAGGCACCAGCAGAAGATCAGAGGGCTGGTGGAAGAGAGATGCTTCCTGCTTTTGGCTCTGATTGGTGGCAGCTGCTGGCAGGACCTGTAGTGCCAGCAATAGTAGTTTCTAGACTTGGTTAAGGTGATTCTACTTTGGTAGATCTATACCTGATTATAATAATGTCTCTAACAGTACAATTGTAGGTACAAGCTTTACCCCAGAAATATTCTGATCTCTGTATCACCTCTTCCTCCTTTTTCCTCCCCTTCTCCCTTTTGCTCTACCATTCTTTTAAAAATCTTTGTAACTAATTCTTTTTATTAAATTTCCTGTTTGAAACACCAGTAATAATATCTCTTTATCTGGCTGGACCGTAGAACTCCAAAGAACTTACAGATGAGACTATTGAATCCCTATCAATGATCTTTGAGAAAATGACAATTACAGGAATAGCATCAGAAAACTAAAAGCAGTGAAACATTGTATTTTAAGAAACACCTTTTGTATTGTAAAGAATAACACATACAGAAAAATGAGCACACAGAGATATATAGCTCAATAATTTGCCAAGAATCAGCCATGTAACCAGCACCCAGGTCATGAAACAGAACATTACTAACACCCCAGAATCCCCCTGCCAATCACTAAGTCCTCTTTCTTCCACAAAGGCAATCATTAACCTGACTTTTATGAAAATCATGTTATCTTTCTTTATGGCTTTACCACCTAAGCATTAGTTAATCATCAGGTAATGCCTGAACAGTAATAGCTTAGGTTTTTTTTGTTTTGTTTTTGAACCGTTATATACATGTAATCAAACAATATGTATACTTCTGTGTCTGGCCTCTTTCACTCAACATTATTTTTGTTAGATTCATCCATTCCGATGCAAGGAACTGTAATTAATACATTTTATTACTCTATGATATTCTATTGTATGAACGAACATGGCTACCAAACAAGGTCTGATCTGAGGCTGAATTAATAAAGTAGGTACCATTTAGTAAAATATCAATGAACTAGATGGCGTGCTGTGAAGGATGACCAAGACAGTAAAGGTCTAGTTGTTTACACTGGTCTGGAAAAAGAGAAGGCTTAGAAGAAAAGGAGCCACAGCCATCTTAAAGTTTTTAAAGAGCTACCATGTATAATAGGAACTGAACTTACTCTCCGCACTTTCAGAGGGCAGAATTAGGACAAATAGGTAGATGGTATAAATGTTTCAGCCATCTTATCATTATTTTCTTGTCCTTGTTATCCCATAAAGTTCTTGGAGATAAATATGGATAAATTAAAATGATCTGTATGGCTAGTTGCCTGAGCACAGTTTTTTTTAAATAAAGACTTTATTTATTTATTTGACAGAGAGAGAGAGACAGCGACAGAGGGAATACAAACAGGGGGAGCAGGAGAGGGAGAAGCAGGCTTCTTGCTGAGCAGGGAGCCCTAACAGTACAATAGTAGGTACTACTATTGTAGTAGTACCTACTATCCCAGGACTCGATCCCAGGACCCTGGGATCATGACCTGAGCCGAAGGCAG
Source organism: Potos flavus (assembly GCA_028534135.1). Classification (NCBI taxonomy): domain Eukaryota; kingdom Metazoa; phylum Chordata; class Mammalia; order Carnivora; family Procyonidae; genus Potos; species Potos flavus. Next base: position 39,513,395 of record CM052901.1, read on the forward strand.
ATGCTTAATGACTGAGCCACCCAGGCACCGAGCACAGGGTTTTTAAATGCAATAAAATAGTTATGGAAATAATCTTCATCTCAGCATTTTGTGCAAGCTTTCTGTTGAGACTTTTCAGCTGGAGCAAGCAGAGGCAAATCAATAGAAAAGATAGTCTAGAAACTGTAGTAGATACTGACCATACCAATTATGAGAACTAAATGATGTGAACTTTTGAACTGGAAAATTGCCATTTCAGTTTTATACTAATCTTAAAAATCAATTCCTATACTAGGTAATGTTGGGAACTTTCTAACAAAAAGGTGATTTCAAATATGTAAAGTTAGAGGAAAGCCAGCAGAAATTTCTTGGAGCTTCTGTGTGTATATATTTGTCTAACACTACCTGCCTTACGGAGTTCTAAAGTTCAAACAAGATAAGGTAAATATAAGTACTTCATAAGCTCCAAGGTACATTAAACTAGAAGATGGGCTTTAAAAAAACAAGGTTCCAAAGAACTCTCAAAAGAATCAGCCTGAATTTCCAAACCAGGACTTAGTCTGATTTTTTCAGAAATGGGGCGCCTAAAAATTTCCTGATGAGATTCTTTTTTTTTTTTTTTTTAACTTTTTTTTTTTTTAAGATTTTATTTATTTGACAGAGAGAAAGAGATCACAAGTAGGCAGAGAGGCAGGCAGAGAGAGAGGGGGAAGCAGGCTCCCAGCTGAGCAGAGAGCTGGATGTGGGGCTCGATCTCAGGACCCTGAGATCATGACCTGAGCCGAAGGCAGAGGCTTAACCCACTGAGCCACCCAGGCGCCCCTCCTGATGAGATTCTTAAACAGAATTAAAGACATAGTAAAAATTAACCGCTAGAGAAGGAGTTAATTTGAGAATAATGAATAAATGCAAAAGGCTATATACCATTAGACTTTGGAGCCTCATGTCGAAATTCTGCTAAGAAAAAGCCTCCTCTAGTCTACCATATCCTTAAATATAGTACCAGAACTTTTTCTTTTATTAGCTGGCCAAGGTACTAACAGGGTTGCTTAAGTGGCTATTAAGTTGCTTAAGTGGCAGAGATAACTAATAACCAAAGTGGTTTTTGCTAAAATTTATTCCCCTAATCTAAGCATATTAAGAAAAAGGTATGGAATCTGATGTTATTAGTAAGTGGTAGGATGAAAAAGCTCTCTCAGAGCCTTCTAATTCTATCTTAAGATTTTTGGTGGAGAATTTCAGCCATCTGTAATGAGTACAATGATCTCAATTACACCTCTCTCAATTTATTTTTTTCCCTCAATTTACTATTAGCCATAGTATGATACCTCAAGGTACTTCTGTGTATCCTGGGTGGAGGAAATGGAGATAGAGAAAGAATACAGAATTTAAGAAAAATTCATGTCTAACAGAAAAACCAAGTAAATGTGGTTTGGTGTTTTTCGTTTTGTTTTCTTGAGATTAGCAAAAATGATAAGACAAAATAGAAATAAAACAATGTTATTTAAAAGTTACAGAAGACAGAAAATTTCAAAATATTGCTGAAATTTTTTAAAAATCTAAATAAATGGATTGGTATATTATGTTCATGGGTTAGAAAACTCATTATTTTAATATGTTAATTTTACCCTATTTGATATATAGATTCAATACAATCACCCATGGATAAGAGAGCCTATGTGTAAGTCAAGGAGACCAGTGGAAAGTTCCAGCATACTGTTTAAGAAAAAAAAAAAAATCCAAGATTGAGCACAGTTGAGAGAGTAAGATGAATAATAGGACTTTACCTGCATCATCCCTCCCTAAAGGCAATACAGGTTAGAGCCAGGAGAGCACCCCTCAGCTTGTGATTTCTCCCACAAGGAAAAACAAGAGCATGTAAGTGAGCACTGAGCTTCCCCAGCTGTGTAGAATACTGCTAAAGAGGCCCATTTCTCTCTTCCCCTATCCAGTGTACTGAGCCATGAATTGTACAACTTGAGGGAAGTGAGTAGCTGGGAGAATAGCAGCCAGGGCTAAAAACAGAACATATCAAAGGGACTTGGATCCTAATAACTATGTCCCCAAACTACTAAGGACCACTCACCTGCAAATCACCCCAACTGGCAAATAGGCATCCCCATAGTTCCATGTATGCCACCCACGTCTCTCCCTAACCCCTTAGCCAGCTCCCTGTGCAAACTCCTGATGACAATGAGATCAAGATTTTGCAGACAGCTAGTGAGCACATGCAGAAAGCCAGCCCAAATCACAGAAAGACAGTTCAACAAAATCAGGAAAATACCATACAAGCAAAATGCAAAGTTTAACAGAGAGATAGAAATCATAGAAAAGAACCAAATAAAAATTCAGGAGCTGAAAAATACAATGAATGAAATGAAAACTGCAATAGAGAATATTAACATTAGACTGGATCAAACACAAGACTCTGTGATGTTGAAGAAAGGACCTTTGAAATTATCCAGTCACATTAGACAAAAGAAAAAAGAATGAAAAATCCTATTTGAACTGTGGGATATCACCAAAAGAAACAATTGATGAATTATTGGAGTCCTAGAAGGAAAAGAAAGGGAGAAGGGGGCATAAAGTTTATTTAAAGATCTGGGTAGACATTTGGCTATCCAAGTTCACAAAGTACATAGGTCCTCAAACAAATTCAACTCAAAACGATCTTCTCCAAGACACATTATAATAAAACTGTCAAAAGTCAAAGACAAAGACAGAATCTTAAAAGCAGCAAGAGAAAAGAATCTTGTCACTTATCAGAAAACCCCCATAACTCATTCAATGGATTTCTCAGCAGAGATCTTATAGGCCAGGAGAAAGTAGGATGATATATTCAAAGTGCTGGGGGGGTAAAAAAAACCCTGCCAACTAAGAATAAGTTATCTGGCAGTTATCCTGTAGAAATGAAGCATAGATAAGGATTTTCCCGAACAAACAAAAGCTGAGGGAGTTCATCATCACTAGACCTGCATTGTGGGCCATCAGCTCTATGGTCAACTAATCTTCGAGAAATCAGGAAAAAATATCAAATAGAAAAAAGACGTCTTCAATAAATGGTGCTGGGAAAATTGGACAGCTATATACAGAATGAAACTCGATGATTCTCTTACACCATACACAAAGATAAACTCTAAATGGATGAAAGACCTCAGTGTGAGACAGGTATCCATCAAAATCCTAGAGAACATAGGCAGTAACCTCTTCGAGATCAGCCACAGCAACTTCTTTCAAGACAGGTCTTCAAAGGCAAGGTAAACAAAAGCGAAAATGAACTTTTAGGACTTCATGAAGATAAAAAGCTTCTGCACAGCAAAGGAAACAGTCAACAAAACAAAGAGGCAACCCATGGAATGGGAGAAGATATTTGCAAGTGACACTACAGATAAAGGGCTGATATCCAAGACTGATAAAGAACTTCTCAAACTCAACACCAAAAAACAAATAATCCAGTCAAAAAATGGGCAGAAGACATGAATAGACACTTCTCCAAAGAAGATATACAAATGGCTAACAGACACATGAAAAAATGTTCATCATCACTAGCCATCAGGGAAATTCAAATCAAAACCACATTGAGATACCACCTTATACCAGTTAGAATGGCAAAATTCGGGGCATTTGGGTGGCTCAGTTGTTAAGCATCTGCCTTTGACTCAGGTCATGATCCCAGGGTCCTGGGATAGAGCCCCGCACCGGGCTCCCCACTTGGGGAGCATCGGGCTTCCTCTCCCACTCTCCCTGCTTGTGTTCCCTCTCACTGTGTCTCTCTCTGTCAAATAAATAAATAAAATCTTAAAAAAAAAAAGAATGGCAAAAATCGACAAGGCAAGAAACAACAAATGTTGGAGGGGTTGCGGAGAAAGGGGAACCCTCTTACACTGTTGGTGAGAATGCGAGTTGGTACAGCCACTCTGGAAAACAGTGTGGAGGTTCCACAAAAATTTTAAAATAGAGCTACTCTACGACCCAGCAATTGCACTACTGGGTATTTACCCCAAAGATACAGATGTAGTGAAAAGAAGGGCCACATACACTCCAATGTTCATAGCAGCAATGTCCCCAATAGCCAAACTGTGGAAGGAGCCTAGATGTCCTTCAACAGATGAATGGATAAAGAAGATGTGGTCCATATACACAATGGAATATTATTCAGCCATCAGAAAGGATGAATACCCAACTTTTGCATTGACATGGATGGAACTGGAGGAGACTAGGCTAAGTGAAATAAGTTAAGCAGAGAAAGTCAATTATCATATGGTTTCACTTACTTGTAGAACATAAGGAATAGCATGGAGGACATTAGGAGAAGGAAGGGAAAAATGAAGGGGGAGGTGAATTGGAGCTGGAGATGAACCATGAGAGACTATGGACTCTGGGAAACAAACTGAGGGTTTCAGAAGGGAGGGGAGTGGAGGGATGGGTTAGCCCAGTGATGGGTATTAGGGAGGGCACGTATTGCATGGAGCACTGGGTGTTATACACAAACAATGAATCATGGAACACTACATCAAAAACTAATGATGTACTGTATGATGACTAACATAACACAATAAAAAAAAAATAAGAAGTGTTGAATGGGGGCACCTGGGTGTCTCAGTCGGTTAAGCGTCTGCCTTCGTTCTGGGATCCAGCCCCGCGTCAGGCTCCCTGCCCAGTGGAGAGTCTGCTTCTCTCTCTGTCTCTGCCCCTGCCCCTCTAGTTGTGCACACACTCTCTCTCTCAAATAAATAAATAAATAAAATCTTCAAAAAAAATGTTGAATGGAGATCTTCAAGTTGAAATTAAAAGATACTAACAAGTAACATAAAACATTTGAAAATATAAAACACGCTGGAATAGGTAAGTATATAGTCATATTCAGAATACTCTAATACTGTAATATGACGGTGTGTTAACCACTTAACTCTAGTAAAAAGGTTAAAGGTCAAAAGTATTAAAATAACTATAGTTATAATAATTTTTTAATAAATACACAATATAGAAAAGGGTAAAGTGTGACATCAAAAACAAACATATGGGAAGGAGTTTTTGCAGAAACGCTAGCTCAAAAAGATAACTGCACCCCCCATGTTCATAGCAGCATTATTTACAATAACCAAGACATTGGACAAGACTTAGGAGACAACCTAAGGGTTCATCAATGGATAAATGGAAAAATAAAGTTGTGGTGTGTGTGTGTGTGTGTGTGTGTGTGTTATATATATATATATATATATATATATATATATATATATATTCATTCAGCCATAAAAAATGAGCAAATCTTACCATTTGTAACAACATGGATGGACCTTGGAGGCATTATGCTAAGTGAAATAAGTCAAACAGAGATGGGTGAAATAGGTGAAGGGGATTAAGAGGTCCAAACTTCCAATTATAAGTCACAGAAATAAAAAGCACAGCATAGGGAATAGAGTCGACAGTATTATAATAATGTATGGTGACAGATGGTGAATACACTTGTTATGGTGAGCACTGAGTGATGCATAAAATTGTTAAATCACCATGTTGTACACCTGAAACTAACATAATACTGTATGTCAAGTATATTTTAATAATAAAAAAGGAGAAGATACAACAATCATAAATATGTATGCACCCAACATTGGAGCATCTAAATATATTAAGAAAGTACTAACAGATCTGAAGGGGAAAATAGACAATAGTACAATAATAGCAGGGGACTTTAATACCTCACTTTCAACCATGGATAGATCATGCAGACAGAAAAACAATTAGAAAACTTTGAATTTGGACTATAATAAAGACCAAATGGACCTAAAGGATATATATAGAACATTCTATCTAACAACAGCAGAATATACATTCTTCTTAAGTGCACAAGGAACATTCTTCAGCATAGATTACAATATAGGACCCCAAACAAGTCTCAGCAAATTTAAGAAGGCTAAAATCATACGAAGTGTCTTTCCCAAATACAGTGATATGAAACTAGAAGCCAATTACAGAAGTAAAACTGGAAAATTTACAAATATGTGGAACTTAAACAACAAACTCCTGAACAATCAATGGATCAAAGAAAAAATCAAAGGGGAAATTTTTAAAATCTCACAACAAAAGAAAATTAAAATATACAATATATCATAACTACGGGATGCAGCAAAAGTAGTTTTTAGAGGGAAGTAATAAATGCCTCCACTAAGGAAAGGAAATGAAAATAATGACCTAATCTTACACCGTGAAAAACTAGAAATGGAAGAACAAACCAAGCCCAAAGGTAGCAGAAGGAAGGAAATAACAGATCAGAGTAGAAACAAACGAAATAGAGACCAGAAAAATAATAGAAAAGAGCAACAAAATTAAGAACTAGTTTTTTGAAAAGATAAACAAAATTGACAAACCTTTAGCTACACTAACCAAAAAAAAGAGAAGACACAAAAAAATAAAATCAGAAATGAAAGAAATGTTACAACTCATACCACAAAATATATAGGATCATAGAGACTTCTAAAAACAATCATATACCAACAAATTGGATAACTTAGAAGAAATGGATAAATTCCTAGGAACATAAAACCTACCAAGAATGAATTTTGAAGAAATAGAAAATTCTGAACAGACCAACAATGAGTAAGGAGATTGAATCAGTAATCAAAACCCTCCCAACAAAGAAAAGCCCAGGACTAGAGGGCTTCACTGGTAAGTTCTAAAGAATTTAAAGTATATAATAAATGATTAAATTAAAATTATTAAATTCAATTAATTTAAAGAGTTAATGCCAATATTTCACAAATTCTTCCAAAATATAGGAGAGAACATGTCTTAACTCATTCTGAGGCCAGTATTACCACAATATCAAAACCAGACAAAGATATCACAAGAAAATTACAAACATAGCACTCATGAATATAGATGTTGTAAATCCTCAACAAAATACTATCAAGTTGAATCCAGCCACATAAAAAATGTATTGTATTCCATGACCAGACAAGATTTGCCCCCAGGAATGTAATGTTGAGTAATCATACAAATATAACCAATGCAATTCATGGTATTAATAGAATAAAGAACAAAAACCAAACCATATGATCATCTCAATAGAAGCAGAGAAACTATTTGACAAAATTCAACACCCTTTTATATAATAAAAGAACTCAGCAAAATAGAGCTACCCTATGACCCAGCAATTGCACTACTGGGTATTTACCTCAAAGATACAAATGTAGTGATCCGAAGGGGCACGTGCACCCCAATGTTTGTAGCAGCAATGTCCACAATAGCCAAACCATGGAAAGAGCCTAGATGTCCATCAACTGATGAATGGATAAAGAAGATGTGAGATATATATAGATATATATATAGAGATATATAGATATAGATATAGATATATATACATACACACACATATACATATAATGGAATATTATGCAGCCATCAAAAAAGAAATCTTTCCATTTGCAACGATGTGGATGGAACTAGAGGGTATTATGCTAAGCAAAATAAGTCAGTCAGAGAAAGACAATTATGATATGATCTCACTGATATGAGGAATTTGAGAAACAAGACAGGATTATACGGGAAGGGCAGGAAAAATGAAATAAGGTGAAACCAGAGAGGGAGACAAACTAGAAGAGACTCTTAATCTCAGGAAACAAACTGAGGGTTGCTGGAGTGGAGGAGGGTGGGAATGATGGGGTGGCTGGGTGATGGACATTGGGAAGATATGCGCTATGATGAGCATTGTGAATTGTGTAAGACTGATGAATCACAGACTTGTACCCCTGAAACAAATAATACACTATATGTTAATAAAAAAAAGAATTACCTGGGGCAGGTAAAATATAAATGCCAGAAATTCTGGTTCAGTAGGTTTGGGATATGACCCCAGAATCTGTATTTTAACCACAACCCCAGGGAGCTCTGATGGAGTAGGCTTTAATTTCTCCATTGTTCTTTGTAACGCTTTTCCTGGATGACTTGAGTTTGCTCATATTTCAGGAACAATAAACTGTTTAACAAATTTTAAAAAATATGTGCATTGTGGGGTACCTGGGTGGCACAGTGAGTTAAGTGTCCAACTCCTTGGTTTAGGATCAGGTCATAATCTCAGGGTCGCACAGTGAGTTAAGTGTCCAACTCCTTGGTTTAGGATCAGGTCATAATCTCAGGGTCCTGGGATCAAGCCCCACATCAAGCTCTGTGCTGAGCTTGGAGTCTACTTGAGATTCTCTCCGTTTCCCTCTCCCTTCCCCTCTGGCCCTCTCCATTCCCCTCTCCCCCTCTCCCACTCATGCTCTCTCTCTCTAAAATAAATAAATAAAATATTTAAAAACTGTGTGCACTGAAGGGCATTATCAAGAAAGTGTGAAGGTGGGGCACCTGGGTGGCTCAGTCATTGGGTGTCTGCCTTCAGTTCAGGTCATGGTCCCAGGGTCCTGGGATTAAGCCCCACATTGAGCCTCGCATTGGGCTCCCTGCTCAGTGGGGAACCTGCTACTCCTTCTCCCACTCCCCCTCTTGTATTCCCTCTCTTGCTGCCTCTCTGTCAAATAAATAAATAAAAATCTTAAAAAAAAGTGTAAAGGCAACCAACTATTTTCAAATCATATATTTGTTAATCATCTTATATTCAGAATATATAAAGAAGTCTTACAACTCTACAACAAAAAGACTAACAACCCAATTTTTAAAAATGGGCAAAGGACTCAAATGGCCATTTCTCCAAAAGACACGTAATGGCCAACAAGACACAAAAAGATGCTCAACATCATTAGTCATTAGGTAAATGAAAACCAAAGCCACAATGAGATAACACCTCACACCCACTAGCATGGTTATAATTTTTTAAAAATGAAAAATAAGTGTTAGTGAGGACGTGGAAAAAATGAAACCCTCATACATTGCTGATGGGAATGTAAAATGGCATAGACACTTTGGGAAACAGTTTGGCAGTTCCTCAATAAGTTAAATGTAGAATTACTGTGTGACCCTGTCATTCTCTTCCTAGGTATACACCCAAAAACAACTGAAACACAGGTGTTCAAATAAAAATTTGAATGTTCACAGCCGCACTATTTGCAATAGCCAAAGGTGAAAACAACCTGAACATCCATCAAATGATAAATGGATAATAAAAGGTGGTATATCCATACAATGGAATATTATTCAGCCATAAAAAGGAATGGAGTACTGATACATGTTGCATAATATTGAAATCATTATGCTAAGTGAAAGAAACCAGACACAAACAGCCACATATTGTATGATTCCATTTTTATGAAATATCCAGCATAGGCAAATACATAGAAAGAGACACAGATTGGTGGTTGCCAGGAGCCGGAAGAAGAAGGGGGAACGAGGAGCAATCGTTTAATGGGTACATTTTGGGGAGAGTGATGAAAAGGTTCTGAAACTAGATATTGGTGATGGTTGTACAACATTGTAAATGTATTTAATGTTACTGAATTGTACACTTCAAAATGATTAAAATTATATTGTGTGTATTTTACCAGGATAAGAAAAAGTAGTAAAATGTGAAACAAAGATTATCATACCAAAACTAGCCTTAAAAAGTGCTTAAAGAAACCTAATAATATAAAAGTACAAAATATAAAATGTTTAAGAAGTCAAAGTTAAACCTACTGGTGATAGAGTAAGACAAAATGTTACAAAAAAATATTTAATGCTCATTAAGGTCAAGGAAAAATCTGAGACCTAGGTTAAAAAGAGCTAATGTAATTACTAGCCAATATGTCTACTCTCATGTAAATGGTTGTTAGGGGTAGAGGTTTTCAAGTGTAGATCCCAGCAAGATTTAATTATTGTCTGACCTTTTAGAACTTAAGTCATAGGCCAAGAATCCTCAAGTTCTTGCCTTCAGCTCAATTCACTTCCAAATACAAGAGAAATGGCTCATTGAAGTTGGGAAAAGCAGAAAACCATAACTATCCTCTAGTTCCCCATTCAGCTCAATATACTAATTTTCCCTACTCTAGCTTTCTCTGCACTTGTAGAGGCTAAGTTGCAGAGGTCGAATTCTTACTTCCTTGCAGTAGGATAAATGTCCAGCAGGGAGAGATGGTAAATTATCCTAGATTCTGCAACAATAACATGGAATCCTAAACATGACTAAGATTTTTTACACAGAGTATATTAGAAACTGGGTTACGTTTTTGAAGTAAGCCTAATTTTTATCATTATCACCTGAAATTAAATAAGTTAATTTTATATACATGTATATATTATATATATACATATTATTAATGTATATTAATGTATATGAATGTATATTACATAATGTATATTAATGTATATTAATGTATATAATGTATATTAATGTATATTAATGTAATACATATATATTAATGTATATATATTAAACAATGATCCACCTAAAAACATGAGAGCTTCCCAATTCTGTTTAAAAGATCATTCACTACCCTCATTCAGGATAGAGGAAATTAAACTGTTTTTTAGAAATCTAGTTGTGCCTTATTTGTTTAAATATAGCCATTATAGCTATATTACATATTTTATTTTTGATAGAAAAATATGCCAGTGCCTCTATAATTCATCAAAAGCTTTTTAAAAGATTATTTATTTATTTACTTGAGAGAGAGAGAGAAAATGAGTGAGGGGAGAGAAAGAGGGAGAAGCAGACTCCCTGCTGAGCAGGGAGCCTGATGTGGGGCTCAATCCCAGGACCCTGAGATCATGACCTGAGCTGAAGGAAGCCACTCAACTGACTGAGCCACCCAGGTGCCTTGATCAAAAACTTTTTTTTTTTTCATTTTTTTTCTAAAAGATTTTATTTATTCATTTATTTGACACACAGAGACAGACAGCACAAGCAGGGGGAGCAACAGGCAGAGGGAGAGGGAGAAATAGACTCCCCGCTGAGTGAGGAGCCCGATGTGGGGCTCAATCTCAGGACCTGGGCCAAAGGCAGACACCCAACCAACTGAGCCACTCAGGTGCCCCCAAAAACTTTTTTTTTTTTAATTTTTTTTTAATTTATTTCTTCGTCAGAGAGAGAGAGCACAAGCAGGCAGAGTGGCTGGCAGAGGCAGAGGGAGAAGCAGGCTCCCCGCCAAGCAAGGAGCCCAATGCGGGACTCGATTCCAGGACCCTGGGATCATGACCCGAGCCGAAGGCAGATGCTTAACTGACTGAGCCACCCAGGCATCCTGCCCCCAAAAACTTTTTAAAGAGAAATAATACTACAATGATTTTTACCCACATATCATCTCATAACCTACTTCTACTTATTTATCTGTATTTTATTTTTTAAAGATTTTATTTAGATTTTATTTAGATTTATTAGATTTATTTAGATTTTAAAGATTTTATTTATTGACAGAGAGAGACAGAGAGCACGAACAGGGGGTAGGGCAGAGGAAGAAGCAGTTTCTCCATGGAGCAGGGAGCCCGAAGTAGGACTCAAAGCCAGGACCCTGGGATCATGACCTGAGCTGAAGGCAGACGCTTAACAACTGAGCCACCCAGGCACCCTATCTATCTGTATTTCAGAAAATTATTTCAGCATTATCTGTTTTCCTTGTTGACCTTTTAAAATGTCTCAAATAAATATGTAAATCTGATATTTACCCCTCAAGATTCTTAAAAATACTTTATAGTTGCATAATTCTCACATATAACTCTGTTTGTATATTCTTAATTTCCTAGACCGGAAGAGGACAAGGTATCAGATAGAAAAGAAGCAAATAATTTTATGACTATAATTTTTCTAAATTTGTTATTATATAGTTAGGGTAATCATTATGCAAACATGGTATGTTAAAGATTACTCATCTCATTCTTTTCCAAAACAGATTTGAAACATCCTTACACATTTTTTTTTAAACTTTGGTGGTATAACTTAATAAAATTCATCCATTTAAAATTACATAAAATTAAGTGGTTTTTATGATATTTACAGAGTTAAGAACACACTTCCATCATCTTAAAAAAGAAACCTCATAACCCATTAGCAGCCACTCCCTGTCTTAGTCTATTGGGGCTGCTAGAAAAAAATACCATAGACTGGGTTGCATATAAACAACAACAGAAATTTATTTCTCACAATTCTGGAGGCTGGGAAGTCCAAAATCAAGTTGCTGGCAGATTCAGTGACTGGTAAGGGTCCACTTCTTGTTGTTCATAGACAGCCATCTTCTTGTTATAACCTTAGTGGATGAAAAAAGCAAGGGAGTCCTCTGGGGCTTCTTTTTATAAGGGCACTTATCCCACTCATAAGGGCACCACCCTCATCTAATCACCTCCTAAAAGCCCACCTCCAAATATCATCACATTGGAGATTAGGTTTCAGCATATGAACTTGGGAGGTGGGGGGACGCATATGTTCAGTTTATAGTATTCCCCATTATCTGCTTCCCTTTCCCCATCAGCCCTATAGACAACCACTTTACTTTCTGTCTTTACAGTTTTGTCTATCATCGATATTTTCACATACATAGAACCATACAATATGTGCTCTTTTGTGACTGTCTTGTTTCACTTCACATAAGTTTTTGAGGTTTTTCCATACTATAGTATGTATCGCTTCTTCAATCCCCCCCCTTTTTTTGGCCAAATACTATTCCATTATATGGAAATAGCATATTTTATTTATTCATTCATCAGTTGGACATTTGGGTTGATTCCTCTGTTTGGCTATACAAATAATGCTGTTTGATAGCATTATACATATGAACATTTGTGCACAAATTTTTGTGAGGACATGTTTTCATTTCTTTTGGGTATATACTCAGAAGTGTAATTAGTCATAATTTAAAATTATGTATCTGTTTAAAATTTTGAGAAACTGCCAAATTGTATTTCAAAGTGGCTACACCATTTATAGTCCCGTCAGCAATGTATGAGTTTCAATTTCTCCACATCCACACTTGCTCTTTTATTATAGCCATCCTAATGGTTGTAAAGTGTTATCTCATTGTGGTTTTGATTTGGATTTACCTAATGACTAATGATGTTGAGCATCTTTTCGTGTTATTATCCACCATTTCCAGATTTTCTGAGGAGAAATATCTGGAACTTTTGCCCATTTTTTAATTGGGTTGTCTTTTTATTATTGAGTTGTTAAGAGTTCTATATATACTCTAGATACAAGACACTTCTCAGATATATGATTTGCAAATATTTCCTTCCATTCTGTGCATTTTCTGTCTACTTTCTTGGTGGTCTCATTTAAAGCACAGTTTCTGATTTTGATGAAGTTCATGAATTTTTCTTTATTGTTTGTGCTTTTGTATATGTGCTGCCGAAGCGAGCACTTGTTTGTGCTTTTGTTATCATAGCTACAAAATCACTAACTCAGGGTCACAAAGATTTAGTTTTTGTCTGTTTTACACTTCCATTTTTTTATCTATTTTTGCATGCATGCACACATGAGAGACAGAAAGAGAGAAAGAGAGAGAGCACAAGTGGGGAGAGGGGCAGAAGGAAAAGTAGACTCCCCACTGAGCAGGGAGCCTGATGGAGGACTCGATCCCAGAACCCTGCAATCGTGACCTGTGCCAAAGGCAGACGCTTAACCAACTGAGTCATCCAGGCGCCCTAGTTTTACAGTTTTAGATATTAAGTTTAAGTTTTTGATCCATTTGAATTAATTTTTGTCCATGATGTGATATAGGGGTCCACCCAGATTCTTTTACATGGGGATATCCAGTTGTCTGGCACCACTTCCTGAAAAGACTGTTCTTTTCCCATTAACTGTCTTGGCATCCTTGCTGGAAATCAAACTGACCTTACATGAATGGGTTTACTTCTGGACTCTGAATTCTATTCCATTGATCTACGTGTATCCTTATGCTAATACAACACTGTCTTGATTAGTATTGCCTTGTAGCAAAGTCTGAAATAGAGAAATGTGAGGCCTCCAACTTTGTTCTTTTTCATTATTATTTTGTTCGTGGCCTATTTCCATTTGATTTTCAGAACCAGCTTGTCAATTTCTGCAAAAATGCCAGCTAGGGTTTTGATAGGGTTTACACTGAAACTGTAGATCAGTTTGGGGAGTATTGTTATCTTAACAATATTCAGTCTTCTGATCTATGAACATGGGGTGTCTTTGCATTTATTAGATGTATTTTTAAGTCTGTTTTTTTTTAATTTTGAGAAAGAGAGAGCACACAAGCAGCAGGGAGGGGCAGAGGGAGGGAGAAGAAGACTCCCTGCTGAGCAGGGAGCCCAATGTGGGACTCGATCCCATGACCCTGGGATCATGACCTGAGCCAAAGGCAGACTCTTAACTGACTAAGCCACCCAGGCGCCCCTAAATAGTTTTGATTTGAGGTACTACATTGATGTTAAACCAACCTTGCATGCCTGAGATAGATCCAGTTGGTCATGGAGTATAATCCTTTTCATGTGGCTGGATTTGATTTGCTGTATTCCCTTGAGCTTATTGAACGTGTAGATTGTTTTCATCAAATTTGGCGCATTATCAGCCATTATTTATTCAAATATTTTTTTCTGTCCCTTTGTTTCCTCCTCTGGTATACCCGTTATGAATGTGTTTGTGTGCTTAATGGTGTATCACTTTCTCTAAGGTTCTGTTCATTTTTCTTCACTCTTTTCAAGTCCAGAATTTTCATTTGGGGTGTGTGCGTATGCATTCTGTCCTTTACTAACAATTTCTTTTTCATGCCATTATCATCACATAGTCTTTTAATTATTTAAACATGGTTGAAGTTCTTTAGACATATTTATAATAGCTGCTTTGAAGTCCTTGTCCACCAAGTTCAGCATCTGATGCCCTCAAAGGAAATTTCTACTTTTTTTCCTGTGTATGGGTCACATACAAAGAAACACATACTGTTTCTTTGCCTCTTATAACTGAACAGTTCAGACAATATATTGTAGCAACTCTTGATACTGACTGTCTCTGCTCTGGGGCTTATTGCTGTTGTTTAGTAACTTGGCTATACTAATTCTGTGAAGTCTATTCCTCCACAGTATGCAGCCTTTACTTTTCCTGTTTGGATTTTTTCTGGCTTTTAACTTTAAACCTGGCATCCTAAGGATCATCCCTGAGTCATTACAGTTTAGCTGTCAGTCACTGATTGATCCAAGTTGCACTGAAGCCCCTGAGCAAGGAAGGTTTTCATTTTTTGCTGTGTGATCTGCGTGGCTTGGAGACTGCTTTCACATTACAGGGAGTTTACAGGTTTGTTGCTTATTTAGCCAAGGACTATTAGCAAAGCAGTTTCCCCTCCAGTTGCTCCTAAGAGTGTGGCCTTAGGTAAGAGCAGATTATTCTGTATCATCCGGCCTCCTCTGCTGTCTCTTTCTGATCTGCCTCTTTGGTACCATACTATGCTTTTGGCCCCCAGTAACCGTTAGCTGATTTTTATTTTGAACAATTCCTTGGAGGCATAAATTGCTCCATTATCCAAAAAAAGTCAGGCCCCTCAGGCAGGGCCAGCATGTTGCCAGTCTTTGAGGTTTTCCCTGACCCCACCCTCACAGAAGCTCTGTATTACAGAACAGTATCTGGGACTGACGGGAGCTGCCACTTGGTTTCCAAGCCTCCTAGAATACCTCTCCCGAAACAGAGTTGGGTGAGAGAATGGGAGTAGCCTTTACTTCAGATGTTATAGCCTACTACTATTATTACTGAATTCTGTAGATTTTGAATAAATGGTCCTCAATTTGTTGTAAATTCTTTTATTATTCTCCAGAGGCTTTGAATGATTGGTCTTACTAATTTTGATCATTAGACATACTTCTCTGGGAAGTTCCACTGAACTCTTCACATTGCCATCCCGAAAATCTCCCCATTTTAATTTTCAACTGACTGCAGAAACTGGTGATCACATTTGCGAATTTAACCTATCTACAAAGCTGACTGTAAATAGAAAAATGATTCATTTCTCATTTTTTAAAGCTAAAAGTACTATCTAATTTCAAAAATTGTATACTATCTTCATTACCTCAGGTAACAGAAAATTGTCCACAAAAAGATACAAGGGGAAAGTAAAACATATAAAAATTGCAGTCTTGTTCAATTCCATGTGATATTAACGGTGCTATTGTACCCAGGGCTGGAATACTCATAAATAACCAGGATGTCAAATTTTTGAATAAGTATTTATTCATACGTTCAGCACTTTTTCCAGAAAGGCTCAGGCAACTCTGTTCAATCAGAAGGTATAGAAAAATGTGTATTACTTTAGTAAGCTACTACCTTCTGGGACAGTCTTCAATTACATTCTATTATTCTTTGAAATGATATACTTCAAAGGTAGGAAGAACTTTTATATCTTTTTTCCCCATTATGGCTTTTCAGTGAAATTTCACGGATTTTCTATCATTTTATATACCGAACCTTTGAAAGACAGACATTAGAATCTAAATTTTACCAAAGAGGGAATCAAGAGGCAAAGTACTTAAGTGACTTCCAAGGTCACACAATTCATTAATGATAAACCTAGAACTAGAAGCAATGAAAGGACTCCTTAACATCCAGCCTTCAGCTCTGTGCACCAAATCAAGTTAGATGAGCTAATATTCTTCCTCGAAAGTTGAAAAAACTTGCTTTCCTGTTACATACTTAAAAGTGGACTTTAATTCACAGGTACTTATTATGCTTCTTGGGAAGACATCCTTTTCTGAGTATTATAAAAAATAAAGCGTTGATGATTCAGGTCAATAATATATTCTGTTAAACATTGTTGGCCATTGTCTTCGATCAGGCAGCTATAACAAAATACCATAGACTGAGTGGCTTAAAAAACAAATTTACTTCTCACAATTCTGGAGGCTGGAAGTCCAAAGATCAGGGTGTCAACATGGACAGGTTCTGGTGAGAGCCCTCTTTCTAGCTTGTACATGGCTACCTTTTTGCTGTATTCTCACATGGTGGAGAGAAAGATCAGTATCTCTCTTGCCTCTTCCTATAAAGGTACTAATCCCACTGATGAGGGCTCCACCCTCATGACCTAATTACCTCCCAAAGGCCTCACCTCCAAATACTATCACATTAGGGGTCAGGGCTTCAATGTCTGAATTTGGGAGAAATAAACATTCAGTCCATAGTAGC
>CM052901.1:39530502-39620957 GCA_028534135.1 Potos flavus
AGGAACACAGAGACACAGAGAGAGGGAGAAGGAGAGAAGCAGACTCCCTGCTGAGTGGGTAGCCCGAGGCAGGGCTCAATCTCACAACCCTGAGATCATGACCTAAGCCAAAATCAAGAGTCAGATGCTCAACTGACTGAGCCAGCCAGGTGCCCCAATATAACACCAGTTTTAGAGAATAATTTTTCTTATTTCTAGTAAACCACTGTATGATATAAAATGTATCTGATGTAAAGAGAGAATGTCTGCAAACAACAGAAATTTTATGTGAGACACCACAGACTTATCTACTTTTCTTTCTACATTGTCCTTAAGACCAAGAGGAAGAAGTTATGATAAAAAGAAAAATAAAATGTTAGAAATCTTTTTTTAAAAGATTTTATTTATTTATTTGAGAGTACAGAGGGAGAGTGAGAAGCAGACTCCCCGCTGAGCAGAGAGCCCAACTGGGGCTAGATCCCAGGACCCTGACTGAGATCACAACCCAAGTCAAAGGGAGCTGCTTAACAGACTGAGCCACCCAGGTGCCCCAAACTATTAGAAATCTAACAGCAACTTAGTATTGAACATTATTAAGTCAATATTTATAATGTCAATAATTTTACATAAATACTAGGTAAAGAAAGTATTCTTTCCATACAACTGGGATAATACATTTTCTCTTTTTCTTTTCTAGGTAACATTTGCTCTAAAGCAAAATAGCTTTTCTTATTTAAATCTTTTTTTCCTTTGCCATGAACAGTCTTCAAAAAAGAGTTTTCAAAAAAAAAGTTTTCAAATAACTAGATTTGGCTTATTTGCACATCTAATCTTAAGTGGGTTAAAAAACTGGATCAAGAGAAGAATATGAACAGAAAAGACACCAAGGAAATGATTACTAAACAAAAAGACAAACATAAGGGAAAAATATTTTCTTCCTGGAACAAAAACTTAGGTTTAGAAATTTCCTCCATGACTGGAAGATTGTTGGGGATTAAATTTTATGAAAAATAATCAAATCTCTTCTCACAAATGAAAGTTCCACTTGATCTCAACAACCAAAATATCGTGTTCTGTGTAACAATATGGAAGTTATTTGGACTGCAAACTTAAAAACAAAAGAGAACTCTCTAAGTGAGAAAGGTTATCTATTGGGGACACTATCACATTTACTTCAAAGCAGCTAAAACTTTTTTACCTGGGTATATGAGCAACATTCCACACCAATAAATACTCCCTCTCTTGTTCAAAACGCTTTTTTCACTTGGCTTCCAGCACAACCAGTCTCCTCACTTTTCTTTTAGCCACTGGTGGGTCTTTCTCAGTCTTTTGCTGGTTCCTCCTTTTTTCTTCTACTTCCTAATGTTGACTTACACCACAGGACTCAGTTCTTTGCTTTCTTTACCTTCTTTTTTCTAGTTGCACTAAGTGATCTCATACAATGTCATGGCTATTCACTAATGATGCCCAAATTAATTTTGCCAGTCCCAACGTGTACCCTGAACTCTAGACCTGGATATCCACCTGCCTACTCAGCACCTCCAACCTAACATGGCCAAAACAGAGCTTCTGAGTCCACACCCCTCCAAATCTGTTCCTCCTCCAGGATGCCAGGATGTCAGAAACCTAGGAGTTACCCTTTACTCCTCTCTTTCTCTCTCTTCATATCCAAGCTAACAGCAGATCCTATCTTCTCTATGTTTAAAGTAGAACCTAAATCCACTATCTAACCACCTTCCCATCATCTACCACACTAGTCTAAGACTCTTGCCTGGAACTCTAATAACTTAACTGGTCTCTCTGCTTTAACCTTTAATCTTCTTCAGTCTAACCTTCAAACTACAGCTCCATACAGGTAAGTCAAAGTATTATCACTCTGCTCTCAATCCTTCTAACAGCTCCCTATTATATATCCATAACACATTATAAGGGCCTTCATGAACTACTCTCTGGTTTCTCTATTTAATTTCTTACCACTCTTCTCCTTTAATTACTATATTGTAACCTTACTGGCCTCTCTGCTATTCTTCAAATGTGCCAACTAAGTTAACATTCTTATGCCTTTCACAACTTGCCTTACCTCTGCCCAAAATGCTCTTTCCCCAAATTTTCACATGGCTCATACACTTTTTTTCATTAGGGCTTCTGCATAGGTCACCTCCTCAAACAGGCCTTAAAGTAGCAACCCTCTCAATATTCTGCCCCTACTCCTTGCTTCTTCTTTATAGCATCTCATACTATATTTTTGCTTATATTTTTATTGTCTGCCTTTTCCAAAGGGATGTAGTAAATCTACAAAAGCAGTACTTTGTATTGGTCACAGCTATACAACCAGCACACAAAAGAATATCTGCCACACAGTAAGCTAGATAAATATGTATTGAATCAAAAAATGAATGGGATTCTAGTCTGAACACTACCTAATAATACAGAGTTTTGTTTTGCTTTAAAGGAAAAACAAAAATCCAAGAATGTGCCCTTAAAAACAAAAGTAAAATCAGCTTAATTTCTCTCTAATGATATGAATTTTACTAGAAGGGGAAGTTACTCAGTAGCAGTGAGGCTGAATTTTCAGCAAAATATTCTAGCTACTATAAAATTTTTTTAAAGCTTCAGAATTATCCCTGAAAATAAAGTCTGTTTATTTGGGCCTGACCACTTAAAAATGGGTATATAACATATACGTACACACACAAAATAGTATAGTTTTGTGAAATCAAACTGGAATAAATAGGAACATTTTAGATTATTCCACAATCCTCTCTACTTCCTTCTCTTATCAAATTGCTACTAGTGAAAGCCCAGGAAGCTCCCAACTAGTTAGAGTTAGAAATATTATATCCTGTTAACTTGATGCTGACACTGTTGTTCACAATAAGGAAAATGGCAATATCCCCAGAGGTTTCAGAGGCAGGGCATTTTGTATGGGCATGTCTGTGGCTTAACTGCCACTATATATTACCTGCTCTCTTCCATCAATGCAACTTACAGTCCACAAGAATGTGAAAAATCCTGTCACATAACAGATATATCTACGTATAATTTGGTAGAAGGCAGAGCCTGGTGATGAAGTCATTTTTTACTAGTGGGCTAAAGAACCTAGATCCCGAAAAATAAAGTTAGCCACACTGAGGCTCTCCTGGGGCACGCACAGAAGGCCAGTCCAAGTGCTCCCTGAGGATGGCAGTCTGTTGATGAAAAGATTACGGAAACTCAAGTTGAACCACTTGGCCTCTCTAGCAACAAGGAAAAGAATTTAGTCCGGTATGGTCAGTTCGTTTCAGTCAAAATTCACTTAATGTTGATGCTGTGGTTTATGCTCTCTGATCAGGGGACAGAAGAATGATGAATACTACTTCTTATGAAAAGTTTCAAGCCTTGTAACCCCTCTGAAAATAAATAGTCCAAATACCAGTTCCATTTCCTTCCCTGCAGGCACAAAAAAGGGAAAATTACTCATCAAATATTTACTCTGCTTATTCTCTACCTCCTCTTCTTTCCCTAGGAAAAGTTCCCAATGTCCTGAATGCATACACCAAGAGTTAGCTCAGAGGGGCCAGGTTCCTAACTGGAACTCAGGCACTAAAGTGACATCCAAACTATAAAGTACCCAAACTTTAAGGGCTAAACATTCCTTTTATTATACTGGCAAAAAATTTTAGCTGTTCAACTGAACAAGTACTATGAAATGGAAATCGGTGATCATCCCCAAGCTCTAGAAATTCAACATCTAAAATGGATAACATGGGAGCAGACATTATATTACTGCCTACATTAAATATGTACACAGCAGTTTCTATAATAATGAGACAACTGTGTTAGGTTTTGTTAAATCACCCTCATTACAGTCACACTTTACATGCAACTAATTGTACTATAAAATGAGACGATGCACAGATGTAAGAGCAAGAGTCAAACTATGAATAGTTATATCTTAGAGAAGACTGTAGAGGGTATGTGTCAATAAATTCACATGAAAGTCACTGGAAATAATTCAGGAGGCAAATATTTCACCTCGACTTTGTGGGGGCATCAAGCTTAAGACTAGGGAAAAGTAAAAGTAAAAATTTTTTGATGAAATGAAGCTATAGTAAATCCCTGATCATGATGAAAATAAATTTATTTACCCGAATAGAGCTCACGTTTACTGTCCTTTCTTCTGGCCATTCCTTAAAAAACAAAAAAAGTGGGGAAATAGGAGATGAAAATGTTTGGTTACCAAAGATTACCAGAAAATTAAGATGCCTCTTCACTGTCTAATTCATTTGCTACATTTTATTCCTACTATCACTCCTGCATTCCTTTTGAGTAAACACTCACAATAACCTTCCACATTTCTCCCTACTAGCATAAACAGAAGGAAAATAAGATTACAGTGAATAAAGTGAGTACCATTTTGCTAATTTATGGCCTCAAATCTGTACTCAGCCACTGGAGTGAAGATAAAAGATGTTAGAGAAGACATCTTCTGAGGTAAAGGATACCTGAACCGAGTTTGAAGCATGAGGAAGACGTCTGGTGAGGCAGTCTGTGTACACAGTAGATTCTATAAAAGCTGATTATGAAAATTCAGACCAAGGTGATCCCATTTATTTCTTATCTTTAATTATCACCCACTGTATTTCAATGAAAAGCCATCAATTCTATAACAAACATTTTTTATATATTTCTAAGAAAAAACTAGGCCTATTAAGCTATGTATAACATAATTTGTTCTTAACACTTAGAATTTTTTATTTTACTACGATTGAGTTTTAGATGTAGGCAGATTTTGATCATACATCATTTTTATAAATATGAAATGGTAAATATAAACAAAGTTAAGTAGTGAAAGTATTTCTAAAATTTTACATTTGGAGTCCTATTCTTCTGAATTACTTTTCTACTCAAGAGCTATAGATAACTATGCATTTTCACACAGTATCATCCTTACTGCCAGAGTGTTGGCAACGCAACATTTCTTAAAAGAACTAAAAGATACTAGTGTTGGGGTCCCAATTACATAAACCTAACCTACTTTTGGTTCCTGCTTCAAGGGAAGTCTGTAACATGTATGATACACTGCTTCTCTCCCCTCTTCCTCTAAGACATTTGGTTTTGGGGGCTTAAAAGAGTGTTCCAATATTTTCTCCAAGTTTTTTCCCCAACCTGCTGACGACCATCCTGCAAGGTCTGATTCTGGTAATCTGCCTGGGCACACTCAAAAATAACAAACGACAACTATATTTTCATTGCTGCCTGGCTGACATCAATCGCAAGATGCACCCTGATCTCTGAGAAGTTAAAAAGTGAAAAGAACATGTGGTTTTACTGATTAAATATACTCCACGCTTATGAATTCCATATTTATTTCTCTAGTTCCAACTTCTCTCCTGAACGCCAAGCCCAGCTTCAAACTGCCTATACTTACACTTCTTGGATGTCTAACAGGCATCTCAAACTTAAGGTCAAAAGCGAACTTGAGTCTCAACTTGCCCTTCCCCCAAACCAAAATAACCTCTCCTATTCTTTCATTAGTATTCCTCTTATTAATACATGGAAACACCATCTACCCAGTTGCTCAATTAAAAAAACTCAAAAGTCCTTTTCTTCATTCCTACTTTTTTTTTTTATTAGTTTCGGAGGTAGAATTTAGTAATTTATCGGTCGCATATAACACCCAGTGCTTATTACATCAAGGGCTCTCCTTAATGCCCGTCACCCAGTTTCTTCAAGTTCAGCATCTCTTATGGTTTGCCTTCTACTTCTAATGAAGCCATTTATTAAGTCCTGTCTGTTCTACCTCTACAATATATCTCAAATCAGTCCACTTCCATCTATTCCTACTACCACCACATTTATACAAATCTCTACCAGTATCTCTTGTCTAGATTCTACCAACAGCCTAATTGGTGCCCCTACAGCCACTTGGGCCTCTTATAACTCTATCCTCCACAAAAAAAGCCAGATTGATCTCTGTTAAACATAAACTCAGACCATATTATGACTTTGCTTTTAAAATTTTCAATTGTTTCCCATGGCACTCCCAACAGATCTGTAAGAGAGAGAGCCCCTGAATCTCTGCCATCTTATTTCGTTCCATTCTCATTCTTGTTCCTTAAGCTATAAACCATACTGGCCTTCCTTTTTTCGTTGAACCCCTTGAGCCACTGTACCATTTCTACCACCTGGAATGCTCTTATTCCGGCCATTCCTAGGCTGGCTTATTCTCATCTTTTAGAAGACATCTTAGACCAAATGCCACCTCCTCAAAAAGCCTTTCTTGAACACCGATTCCTAACAACTCCTCAGTCACTCCTTCTCTTACCCCATCCTGTTTATATCCTTCATAGTATTTCTCAAAATTCAAAATTACCATGTTTACTTATTTCATTACTTGTTTACCGTTTGTTCTTATTTGAATGTAAACTCCATTTGGGCAGAGATGGTATCTGTCTTCTTAGGTACTATATTCCCAGTGTGAGAAGCATAGTTAATACAAAATAAATAAATATTTGTTGAACGAATAAAGAAACAACTACTGATTCAAAGGTAATTATGATAATAAAATCTAGAGCTTCAGAATTTCCTGAAATGTTGGCTCTATAAATGTTCAAAATATTTTTTTTACTCATTAACTGAGTGGAGCTCTTTGATACTGAGAATGGATTGGCCAAATTAAATTTACAAAATTATCTCTAAAAAGATGATTAGTTTGAAATATTTACAATGTTAAAATTCCATAAAATAAAAATGTCAGCATTAAATCATATTGCCATGGTATCAGAGGTTATTTTTACCATCTTGAAGGTAAGATACTTAGCGAGCAGTTAGTTGGTGACAAGGGCTCAAAAGGCACTCTTCTAAAACACAGCTTGACATTTAAAACCTAGCATTTTCAGAACCATAGAGAAACATCATCAGTTACAAAAATGGCAGTTTCACATTTTGCCAAATGTGCTCTATGCTACTAGAATTTAAACCTTCCAGTCAGAACTAACCTTCCTTAAACATTTTAAAAACTGTTTTCTGATTTAAAAGAATGTATCCATCGATTCCTGATCCTCCAAAACGAGCTTGCTTACCTATGTTCAAGTTGATAATATTTACTACTTTAGAGACTGAGTCTTCTAACACAGTCTACAAGAAAAAATTATTTCACTTATGAAAATCAATCCTACTCTATCTGTAATTCATTACAGGCTTTACCAAATAAGAACTGGATGCAACCACGTTGACAGGGTATGGAGAAACCAACAAATCATTCATTGTTAGCAGAAATGTAAATTCGAATAACTTCCACTAAAAGCTAAAATATGGGTTTTTTAAAAGATTTTTATTTATTTGAGAGAGAGAAGGAGAGGGAAAGAGCATGAGCAGGGGGAGGGGCACAAGGAGAGGGAAAAGCAGACTCCCAGTGAGCAGAGAGCCCAACACGGGTCTCGATCCCAGGACCCCGGGATCATAACCCAAGCTGAAGGCAGACACTTAACCGACTGAACCACCTAGGTGCCCCTAAAAGCTAAAATTTAATGACACCCAACAAAATAAAGATATACACTTTGAAAACAATTCCACTTAGAGTAATTTTATCCACAGACACTTATATATGTATGAAATGATGTATATGGTTTAAGAATATTCATTAGAGTACAATTTCATAAAAGAACTAGAAACAACTTAAATGTTCAACTTACATGCTTAACTTTAACATAGATTCGTAAGAGAGAATACTATGGAGACATCAAAAAGAATGAGGCAGCCCTTTACATACAAAAATGAAACAAAAGCCTAGACATTAAGTCAAAAATTCAAGAGGTAGAAAAGTAAATATGGTATATAGTGTTGTAAAAGATCATTTACACAGAAATATGCTGTATGTCTCTAGAAGGATATTCAAGAAACTGAATGTGGTTGCTTTATGATAAAAAGTGTCCACACAGTATTCCACTTCCAGGATGAGATCATGAGTTCTGTGGACCCACTCCCCAGAAAATGAGAAAATTTAGCAAAGACTGTTTTTAAAAACCCAGCATTTAAAGTCTCTGAAGGATGATCTCAATTCAACAATCTAACCGACTGCCTTAAGAAACTAGAAACAGGAAAGCAAACTAAACCCAAAGTAAGAAGAAGGTACAGGTGACCCTTGAATTACGTGCGGTTAGGGGTGCCAACCCTGGTGCAGTCAAAAATCTGTGTATAACTTTGCCTCCCCAAAAACTTTACTGACAGCCTGTTGACCAGAGCCTGGCCAATAACATAAATAATCGATGAGTACATATTTTATATGCATTATATACTGTATTCTTACAATAGAATAAGCTAGAGAAAAGAAAACATTACCACCTTACACCAGTTAGAATGGCTAAAATTAACAAGACAGGAAACAACAAATGTTGGAGTGGTTGTGGAGAAAGGGGAACCCTCTTACACTGTTGGTGGGAATGCAAGCTGGTACAGCCACTCTGGAAAACAGTATGGAGGTTCCTCAGGACGTTAAAAATAGAGCTACCCTACAACCCAGCAATTGCACTACTGGGTATTTACCCCAAAGATACAGATATAGTGAAAAGAAGGAGCACGTGATGTGATGAGCACTGGGTGTTATATGCAACTGATGAATTATTGAACGCTACATCTGAAACTAATGATGTACTATACGTTGGCTAACTGAATTTAAATTTAAAAAATGTTATAAAAATCAGAAGGAAAATACATTTACAGCACTATACTGTATTTATTGAAAAAATCTGCATGAAGTGGACTCATGCGGTTCAAACCTGTGTTGTACAAGGGTCAATCATAAATAATAATGATTAGAGCAAGAAATAAATGAAATAAAGAATAGAAAAACAGGGGCACCTGGGTGGCTCAGTTGGTTAAGCATCAGCCTTCAGCTCAAGTCATGATCCTGGGATCCTGGGATTGAGCCCCATGTCGGGCTCCCTGCTCAGCAGGGAGTCTGCTTCTCCCTCTCCCTCTGTTCCTCCCCTCACTCATGCTCTCTCTCTTTCTCTCTCTCAAATAAATAAAATCTTTAAAAAAAAAAAAGAATATCAAAACAAAGTCTCACACTTCCTGATTTCAAAACTTACCATAAAGTTACAGTAATTAAAACGGTGCGGTACGAGGGGCACCTGGGTGCAGTACGAGGGGCGCCTGGGTGGCTCAGTGGTTAAAGCCTCTGCCTTCAACTCAAGTCATGATCTCAGGGTCCTGGGATCAAGCCCCGAATCGGGCTCTCTGCTCAGCGGGGAGCCTGCTTCCCCCTCTCTCTCTGCCTGCCTCTCTGCCTACTTGTGATCTCTCTCTCTGTCAAATAAATAAAGAAAATCTTTGAAAACAAAAACAAACAGTGCGGTACTGGCATGAAGACAGAGCTACAGATCAGTGGAACAGAAAAGAGAGCTGAGAAATAAACTCTCGTGTAGTATATGGTCAAAAGACCTTTGACAAAGGTGTCAAGACCACTTACAGAGGAAAGAACAGTCTCTCCAACAAATAGTGCTGAGGAAACTGGATATCCACAAACAGAAGAATGAAGTTGACCACTTACTTCATATCACAGACAAGAATTAACTCAAAATGAATTAAAAACCTAAACACAATACTTAAAACTATGAAATCCCTAGAAGAAAACATAGGAGAAAAGCTTTATGACATTGGACTGTGCAATGATTTCTTGGATATGACACCAAAAGCACAGGAAACAGAAGCAAAAAGAAAAAAAGACAACAAAACTAACTTAAACTTAAAAACATCTACACATCAATGGATACAATTAACAGAATGAAAAGGCGACCTATGGCACGGGGGAGAATATTTGTAAATTACTTATCTGATAAAGGGTAAATATCAAGACTTTTTATATAAAGAACTCCTACAACTCAACGACAAAGTAACAACCTGATTTGAAAAAATGGGCAAAGGACTTGAATAGACATTCCTCCAAAGATATACACATGACCAATGAGCACATGAAAAGATGCTCTACATCACAAATCACTAGGGAAATAAGAATCAAAACCACAATTTGATCTACCTCACATCTATAGGATAGCTATTTAAAAAAAAAAAAAAACAGAAAATGAGGAGTGCTGGTGAGGACATGGAGAAATTGGAACCCCTGTGCCCTGGGGGTATGAATATAAACTCAATTAGGAAACACTTATGGAAAACATTACAGTGTTTCTTCAAAAAAGTATAAATAGAATTACCATATGATCCAGCAATTCCACTCCTGGGTATATACCCAAAAGAACTGAAATCAAGAACTTGAACTGATAATTCTATACCCATATTCATAGCAGCACTATTTTGAAGAGCCAAAAACATGAAGTAATCCAAGTGTCCATCAAAAGATAAAACAGACATGGGTGGACCTAGAGGGTATTATGCTAAATGAAATAAATCAGAGAAAAATACCATATGATTTCATGCATGTGGTATCTAAAAATCCAATGAATAAACAAACAAAAAGCATTAGACCTATAAATACAGAGAACTGATACCCCGCCAGGGTAAGGCAGATAAGCAAAATGAGTGGTGGGGAGTGGGATATACAGGCTTCCAGTTATGAAATGAATGAATCACAGAAATGAAAGTTACAGTATAGGGAATATAATCAATGGTATTATAATAGTGTTGTATGGTGACATATGGTAGCTACACTTGTGATGTATAGAGAAGTTGAATCACTATGTTGTACAACTGAAACTAATGTAATATTGTGTGTCGACTATATTAAAATGAAAAAAAATTAAACAGGGATTGAGATTTAAAAAAAGGATGAACATATAAACAGAATCTGGTAAACACCTCCAGTGGAATATTATTCAGCCTTAAAAAAAGAAGGATATTTTACACATGCTATATTAGGGATGAACCTTAAAGACATGCTAAGTGAAGTAAGCTATTTACAAAAGGACAAATACTGTATGATTCCACTTATATGAGGTACCTAGAGTAGACTCAAACTCAGACTAAAAATAGGATAAAGGTTACAAAGGGCTGTGGGGAGGAGGGAATAGGGAGTTATTGTTTAATAGGTAGAGTTTCACTTTTACAAGATGAAAGAGTTCTGTGGATGGACAGTGGTAATGGTAGCACGATGATGTAAATGTATTTAATGTCACTAAATTATATACTTAAAAATGGTTAAGATGGTAAGTTTTATGTTATGTGTATTTAATTACAATTAAAATTTTTAAAAATTTAAGTAGAGAAAAAGCAGTGAAACCAAACTGGTTCTTCGAAAAGGTCAGCAATATCGACAACCTAGTTAGGCTAAACACACACAAAAAAAGAGAAAATTCAAATCACTAAAATCAGGAATGAAAGGGCGAAATTACTACCAACTTAACAGAAATAAAAGGTGTCATAAGGTATATCAATAAATTAGGATAAAGTATATGAAATGGACAAATTCTAGATAAACAACTAAATGCTGAGCATGACTCAAGAAGAAATAGAACAGCTGAATAAAACTATAACAAGAGGTTGAATAGTAATTTAAAATCTTTCCAGTAATAAAAGCCCATGACCAGATGGCTTCACTGGTAAAATCTATCAGATATTTAAAGAAGAATTAATGCCAAACCTTCACAAGCTTTTCCAAAGAGTAGGAGAAAGAATACTTCCTAACTTATTCTATGAGGCCAGAATTAACCTGAAACCAAAACCAGACAAAGATATCCAAGGAAAAATCAGTATCTCTTATCACCCACAAGCTACTGGGAAACCAAATCTGGCAACATCTAAAAGGGACTGTTCTCCATGACCAAGTGGGATTTATCCCAGGAATGCATGGTTGGCTAAATATCTGAATATCTAACAGATTAATATTATCAGCAGAAGAAAGGGCAGGAACCACATGATCACATTTGTAGATATAGAAAAGAGCATTTCACAAAATCCAACAGTTTCATGATAAAAACACTCAATGAACTAAAAACAGGCAGTTCCTCAAGCTGATAAGGGGCATCCATGGAAATTCCTAATATCACACTGCAGAAAAACGAAATTATTTCCCCAATAATCAAGAAAAAAAAAAAAACTTCTCCATTCTTGCCACTTTTCTTCAACATTAATTGTACCTGAGGTTCCAGGGAATGCAATTAGTTAGGTAAAAAAAAAAAAAAAAAAAGATCCAGATTTTAAAGGAGGAAATAAGATCATCTATTTGCAGAAAACATAATCTTGTGTACAGAAAATCCTAAGGGATCCACCAAAAAGCTGTAAAATTAAAAAAATTAATTTAACAAAAAAAAAATGAGTTCAACAAGGTTTCAGGATATAAGATCAATATACACAAAACTGCATTTCTATACAGCATTAATGAGCAAAATGAACATGAAATTAAGAAAACAATTCTAAAACAATGTCTTTGAGTGACACATTGGACCAGATGGATATACACAGAATATTCTAGCCAAAGACAACAGAATACACATTCTTTTCTAGTGCACATGGAACATTCTGCAGGGCAGATCACATATTAGGCCACAAAACAAGCCTCAATAAATTTAAGAAGACTGAAATCGTATCATGCTCCTTTTCCAATCACAGTGGTATGAAACTAAAAAAAAAAAAATCACGAGAGAAAAAAAACTGGAGAAGACACAAACACATGTAGACAAAATGACATGATATTAAACAACCAATGGGCCAATGAAGCAATCAAAGAAGAAATAAAAAATACATGGAGACAAATGAAAATGAAAACACAACAGTCCAAAATCTTTGTGACACAGCAAAAGTACTTCTAAGAGGGAAATGTATAGCCATGCAGGCCCACCTCAAGAACAAGAAAAAGCTCAAAAAAACAATCTAACCTTACACCTAAACAAACTAAAAAAAGAAGAACAAAAATTCCCAAGGTGAATAGAGGAAAGGAAATAATAGAGACGAAAGCAGAAATAAATGACACAGAAACTAAAAAAAGAAAAAAAAAGGAAAAAAAAATCAATGACACTAAGAGTTGGCTCTTTGAAAAGATAAACAAAATTGATAAACCCTTACCAGACTCATCAAGAAAAAGAGAAAGAAGTAAAATCAGAAATGAGAGAAAGTAATAACTAACACCACATAAATACAAAGGATTATAAGGGAATAACTATGAAAACTTAGATGCCAACAAAGTGGACAACCTAGAATAAATGGGTAAATACGTAGAAACATACAATTTTCCAAAACTGAACCAGGAAGAAATAGAAAATCTCAACAGACTAATTATAAGTAACAAAACTGAATTGGTAATAAAAAAAAAACTACCAAAAAATAAAAGTCCAGGACCAGATGGATTCACAGGTGAATTCTACCAAACTTGTTTTTTTAAAGATTTATTTATGTGGCGCCTGGGTGGCTCAGTCAGTTAAGCGTCTGCCTTCAGCTCAGACCATGATCCTAGAGTCCTGGGATCCAGCCCTGTGTTGGACTCCTTGCTCAGCGGGGAGCCTGCTTCCCCCTCTCCCTCTGCCTGTTTGTGTTCTCTCTCTCGCTATCTCTCTCTCCCTGTCAAATAAATAAATAAAATCTTTAAAAAAATAAAGATTTATTTATTTACTTGAGAGACTGAGAGAGCACACAGGGGGAGGGGCAGAGAGAGAGAGAGAATTCTAAGCAGACTCCATGCTGAGCAGGGCCGATCTCACGACCACAAGATAATGACCTGAGCCAAAAGCAAGAGTTGGACACTTAACTGATTGAGCTACCCAGGCACCCCGAATTCTACCAAACTTTTAAAGACTTAATACCTATTCTCCTCAAACTATTCCAAAACTATAAGAGCAAGGAAAGCTTCCAAATACATTCTACAACGCCAGCATTACCCTGATACCAAAACCACACAAAGATGCCACACAAAAAAAAAGAAAACGTCAGACCAATATCCATAATGTACACAGATGGCAATAAATTTATTCCATGACAAGCTCTAAATAGGGGCAAGCAAACCATAG
This sequence comes from Potos flavus, assembly GCA_028534135.1. Classification (NCBI taxonomy): domain Eukaryota; kingdom Metazoa; phylum Chordata; class Mammalia; order Carnivora; family Procyonidae; genus Potos; species Potos flavus. Next base: position 39,544,419 of record CM052901.1, read on the forward strand.
CCCATGGCTCACATCCAACCCAATACCTGTTCCTATAAATAAACTTTCATTAGCACACAATTCTGTCCATTTGTTTATCCACTGTCTACGGCTACTTTCACACTACACTGGCAAGGTTGAGTAGTCTTGACAGAGACAACATGGCCCACAAAACCTAAAATATTTACCATCTAGCCCTGTAACAGAAAAAATCTACTGTCTCCTGCTCTATCTTTGCATTTTTCTTCAAATACTGCTCCTGCCTTGACAAGATCATGCTCATCATTCAAGCATCATTTCTCTAAAGCCTGAATTGGGTGAGCACTCCTATACTTTTCATCATCCTCTGCACTTTCTCTGTATTACTCATCAGTATTTATTCTATGATGTCTATTTAATGACTACCTCCCCAACTAGACTGTAAGCTCTGTGAGGATAACACCCAGATGTGTCTTGTTTACCACAGTGCCTGGTTCATTGCATGTACATATTAAGCAATTATTCAATTAATATCTCCCCCATTCTGTACATTTCTTTTTCATTTTGTTTGATTCCTCAGTGTTCCGATCTGTTAAGGGAATTCTGAATCTAGATTCTATTGGTGTATTTGTAATCCCATCCTGTTTTGTCATCCAAATGTTTGATATGCACACCATCTGAATTCCTCAAGTCACTGATAAAGGAATGAAGTAACAAAGATATAACACTATGGTAAGGAATGAAAATGACAGGGCTGATGATAAAGTCCTGAGAGGACCACACTCCCTCCCTTCCAGCATATTGATATCCATTAAATCAGCAGTCTTTGGGAAAGACTCCAACTCTAATTATAATATTACCTAGCCTACATTTTCTGTCTTGTCTAGAAGGATTTTACGACAGCTTTCACTTCTCCAGTCTTTTCTTACCTGGTACGATCTCTACTCAAGCAGAACTGAACTAATAATCACTCCTCCAGCTTTCTCACAACTGTATCTTTTCTCATTTCACCTCTCTGTATTATAGTAACATTTACAAGTTTGTCTCTGCCACAAGCCCAAGCTCTTGGGAGGGCAGAAACTTAAATTAACTTTGAATCTCCAGAACCTAGCACAATGTCCCAAATCTAGTTAACACTTAAAAAGGAATGACTGAACAAGTCTTATAATTCAGACAACTAAATTTATGGCATTTCCTATTTCTGCTATTATAGTATTCCTATATAAAATCTAAAAATCCTTCAAATGTCCTTACCTGTAGCAGAAAGGAAACAGCATAACTCAATAGAGCAGGATGATGAACTACATTTAAACTGTTTTTATATTCTGCTATTCCAGCTTTTTCGAAGACTTTAGGGTCAATATATAATCCTTTCTGGAAAGGTTTGGATGTCCACAGGCAACCAACCATGGTTGTCAAATAGTGATTAAATTCTTGATAGGTCTTGCTGCTGAAATTGAACTCTGATTTTGTCTATTGGGAAAGAAAAAAAATATTCTCATTATCACCCAGTCTCCCTTTCCTTCTTATTCCCAGATCGTATATATCCAAAACTCAATTTTTAAATACTGGTGATTTAACATAGAGCTTTATCATCCATACCTTTTGTACCAACTCATTTTTCTTGGCAGCTGTCAAATTGTTACGATACCTAAAAGGGAGAATAGAATGAAATTTTGAACTTTAAATGCTTCTGAAATGTAAACATAAACAAAAATACATTTTAAACGTAAATATATGCAGATGTACACATACACAAATACCCAGCTGTCTAGTTAAGGATTTTATTCTCTTGTGCTACACTCTTCTCAAAGAATAAAAATTAATAGAGACTCAAACATTGAGTTATACTTAAGATATGCACTTGACTGTATATAAATTATACCTGAATAAAAAATAAAAAACGATAAAGAAAATGCTTTTAATGTTTCATTATAAAAAAAATAATAGAGGTTCGAGAGCAGAAACTGGGTACCCGGGTGGCTCAGTAGATTAAACAACTGACTTCAGCTCAGGTCATGATCTCAGGGTCCTGGAATTGAGCCCTGCGTAGGGCTCCCCGCTGAAGGCGGAGTCAGCTTCTCCCTCTCCCTCTCTCTCTCCCCCTCCCCCTATTCATGCTTTCTCTGTTTCTCTCTCTCTCAAATAAATAAATCTTTTTTTAAAAAAGAGCAGTCACTGATTTAAAACATGTTTTCTTAGTGTAAAAAAAAGGTACAGTAGAAAGGATAAAGGAGAAACTTATACATTTTTTTTTTCTTGCCTGGGAACTATTACTTAATTAGTTTACAAACATTCTAACCTTGGCACAATCCTACAAGTTTTGCCAAAAGGGTCTGCAACACTTGTGGACTAAAAAGAGTAATTTCAAAAAAAAAAAAAAAAGAGTAATTTCAGCCCATAAATGAAAGAACTAGAGGGGATTAGAAATAATACTTAGAAAAAAAAAAAGAAATAATACTTAGTTTCATATAATTGGCAATAAAATAGCTCCCCTAATCTCTCAGAAAATGTTCTTTTTATCAGAGAAGCTATGTAGACCCAAATCAGTTGTCAGTAAATGACTAATTTTTCTTAAGACACAGCAATGAGAATGAACAATGCTGGGTGCACCAGTACCACTGCACAAGAAATTCTTTAACTATATTTAATTTTTAAAAATGAGTGTAGCTGATATACAACGTTAAATTAGTTTCAAGTGTACAACACAGTGATTTGACAAGTCTATACATTATGCTATGCTTACCACTCACTGTAGCTATCACCTGTTACCATACAATGCTATTATAATATCGCTGACTATATTCCCTATGCTGTGCCTTTTATTCCCATTAACTATGAATTTAAATCCATATCCCCCACAGTGACATCTCAAAAACACAATTAAAATAGCCCCATATTGGAAGGTCATTACCAAAAGAAAGACATGTTTCCTATTTCCATAGGTTCTGGCAGAAAATGGAAATAGTTTTATCGTATTTAATACTTTATTATATTTTATATAGTAACTTTATTATAGTATATTTATAAATTATAATTTATTGTAGAGTTGAAAAACAAAGCTAGAAGTATGTGTTCATTTATAAAACAACAGAAATGCTCTGTACCTGTGCATGATATAACATAGCTGGTTCAGGATACTGGAATCTAGGCTGAGGAGAGCAGAATAGAAGATCCCCGGAGGAAACAACACCACTAATGGAAGGTTGTAATTTATATATATGTCACACACCTTTTGGGAAGAATGATAACATCAGTATATAGATTATTCCCCAGAACCCCTCAACCAAGTTCACCCAAAGAATTAGCAATAGAGAATAAGCAATAATAGAACATAAGATTTGGGCCTGCCTGATTCATAAATAGAATAGGGAGCCATAAGCCTGCTTAAAAATGTACCTCACTAAACATCACACTTGCCATAGAGGATTATTTCTACAAGGTCATTACTAAAATATTCCATTTTTTTCTGGGACAAGATCTTCGAGTTGGGAAGAAAGGGGAAGGGAGCACTTCTTTCACCTTAAGTCCCATTAATACTGATTTATCATATTAGTTGGCTGTCAACCTGGAAAACAAAGGAGCATGCTTCTACATAAATATATAACACAAGACAATTAGTGCAGGGAGGAAGCCAGAATAACTGAGATTAGTGGATACTTCTAGGATAATAGTTCTGTCTACATCAAATACTATAAAAAAATCGAAGAAGACCAAAATTATAGGTACTATGAGAAATAAGGCAGTTGAGGGGCGCCTGTGGCTCAGCGGGTTAAAGCCTCTGCCTTCGGCTCAGGTCATGATCTCAGGGTCCTGGGATCGAGCTCCACATCGGGCTCTCTGCTCAGCAGGGAGCCTGCTTCCCCCTCTCTCTCTGCCTGCCTCTCTGCCCACTTGTGATCTCTCTCTCTCTGTCAAATAAATATATAAAATCTTAAAAAAAAAAAAAAAAGAAATAAGGCAGTTGAAAGGTGGAAGTGGAGAGCTGAAGAAACAACAGGGTATTTTTGTTTTTTTGCCAGGGGTCTGGGATGTACAATGAATGAGCAAAAAGTGATGCTAGAGACACTTCTGTCTAGGGTCCGCATTCTTCTGGGGGATGTCTATTAAAGCAGTACCTGAACTCTTCACAAAAAGCACTTGTTTCTCCACTTTATGAAAGTCAGTTATTCAAGTGAGAATATGATCATTAACTTCAAAGTAAGTAGCTTATTTTAACTATGCTAATAAGGTCAAAACCCAACTAAGAGTCGTACTTAAAATTTAAATAATAGAGCAGTAAAGCAGACCACCATCACAAAAATCATTTTTAAATAGAACAAAATGTGATGTGTACTACCTTCTCATAGAAATCCAAAATAAAGTGCAGTAAGAAAGTACTGTTGTTTTCCAAGCGCATTGCAGTAATGGACAGCCGCCCCACGTAGTGAATCAGTTCAGACACAGAGTTCATGGATCCACCTAAAGTTGTCTCTCTGAAATAAGAAATCATGACATTCAGATCCACATTAGCAAATGTTTTCACAATTTCCAAGCTAGAGGTAAATAATACATGGCAAAAAGTTGTTAAGGATTTCAGAAAACAATCAGTGCTCCAACGTATAATTGACTTTTTTTAAAACCCCAGTGATTAACCATAAAGCTACACAGCCCTCCAGGGAATCATTAAGATCAACTCACAGAACATCCTCAGCAACCATTCTACTAAATACCAGAGAAATAAAGGATTAAGCTCCAGAAAGACTTTTGATAATATTCCCAATGTCCAGGAACCACAGCATTTAGCAAATTAGTTTCTAAGTATACAAATCAAGACCCGGTTTTACCTGAATTCCTGAGCTGAAATGCTATTAAAAATATTTTCACTTTTGGGGCGCCTGGGTGGCTCAGTGGGTTAAAGCCTCTGCCTTCGGCTCAGGTCATGATCTCAGGGTCTTGGGAGCCCGCATTGGGCTCTCTGCTCAGCAGGGAGCCTGCTTCCCCCTCTCTCTCTCTGCCTGCCTCTCTGCCTACTTGTGATCTCTCTCCTCTCTGTCAAATAAATAAAATCTTAAAAAAAAAAAAAAGAAAGAAAGAAAACCTTTAAAAAAATTAAAAAATAAAAAATAAAATATTTTCACTTTAACTGGAATTCAATTCAATCCTAAAACTGAATTAGAAAAATTTTGGGCGCCCTGAACTGTGTCTCTTTAAATTACACCTGGGTATAATTGGTTCAATTCATCCATCTACTCATCCCTGTCCTTCAATCCACTGTTGAGTGGATTAGGAAAAGACCTAGAAATGTGATTTCATAGCTTTATCCTCTGATCTAGGTAGCCAACATTGGTTATGCACGAGAAATAAAGAACAGCATATAGTCTTAGAGCCAGAGAAATGATGATGACTCTACCACTACCCACCACCGTGATGGCTCAGTGCCAGAGTGAGCAGGGAAAGATTAGGAGACCATTCACATAGGTGGGCATCCATATAGTCAGCTGGTCATTTGAAAACTATATGTTAACTATGATTTTGGCAGCACCTGGCAAATGTGTCTGAAATAACTTGAACAATGATGACTGCTCAGAACAGCATCCTTTGAAGTCTCTCTCCACAGGACACCAGAGGCATTTTGGATGAAACAATTCCCTATTCAGGATTGCCTCCTATTCTTCCCACCCACAGTAATACGTTTACCATCCTTGGCTCCCACCTACTAAATACTGGTAGCACACTCTTCCCATTCACTGTACCAAAAATTCCCAATGAAGAACCACTTCTGAGAATGGTTTCCTACCCTTCTCTCCTTGGGATCTACAACTACGATTTACTACTCCCTCTTTGAGTCATGTGGCATATGGTCATATGAGAGGGACATGGCATTACATCAATATCTCCAAAATAAAAGGAGTTACTGAGAACCTAAGAACTGTATTATAGATAGCAGCTCTTTCTGCCCACTGGTCCTGTCCCCATGCTTTAATGAAACCACCATTTGGCACCCAAAAAAAACCTCTGTATTATATAATGTGAAATGGTATTATGATATTAAAGTTATCTACATTTATGTCCATTTGTTTAAGAATTTTAGAAAACAAAGCTCCTTTTATTTTTTTAAAGATTTTTTAAAATTTATTTGAGAGAGTGAGAGAGAGAGAGAAGGCATGAGCAGGGTGAGGGGCAGAGGGAGAAGGAGACTCCCTGCCGAGCAGGGAGACCAATGTGGAACTTGGTCCCGGGGACCCCTGGATCATAACCCAAGCCGAGCTGAAGGCAGACGTTCAATCAACCGAACCACCCAAGCGCCTAACAAAGCTCCTTTTAAAATGCCCTCCCGTGATGTAATGAGCACTGGGTATTATATAAGGCTGATGAATCACTGAACTCTACCTCTGAAACTAATTAACACACTATATGTTAACTGAATTTAAATAAAAATAAATAAATAAATGCCCTCCCAAAATTTATGACACTAATTTAAAAAGGCTGCTAGGAATTTTGGAAATAAAGAAATTGTAAAGCTCCTATATCAGGGTGCCTTAAGACTTACATTGCAAATTGCTTGAAGATTATAAACTCAAACATACTATCCTTAATAGAATTGAGATGTTTGAAGAGGCTAAACATTTATTTATTTATTTATTTATTTATTTATTTATTTATTTATTTATTTATTTATTTATTTATTAAAGATTTTATTTATTTATTTGACAGAGAGAAAGAGATCACAAATAGGCAGAGAGGCAGGCAGAGATAGAGGAGGAAGCAGGCTCCCTGCCGAGCAGAGAGCCTGATGTGGGGCTCGATCCCAGGACCCTGAGATCATGACCTGAGCCAAAGGCAGAGGCTTTAACCTACTGAGCCACCCAGGCGCCCCAAGGTTAAACATTTAAATTAATTTATGATCATGGTTCTCAAACTTTAGCTAGCGCCAAAATCATGGGAGCATTTGTTAAAACATAGATTACTAGGTCCCAGGGCGCCTGGGTGGCTCGGTGGGTTAAACCTCTGCCTTTGGCTCAGGTCATGATCTCAGGGTCCTGGGATCGAGCCCCACATCGGGCTCTCTGCTCAGCAGGGAGCCTGCTTCCCCCCTCCCTCTGCCTGCCTCTCTGCCTACTTGTGATCTCTTTCTGTCAAATAAATAAATAAAATCTTTAAAAAAAAAAGAAAGAAAAAGATTACTATGTCCTACCTCCATAGTTTACTTCAGTAGGTCTAGGTTAAGGCCTGAGACTTTGTATCTCTAACAAGTTCCCAGTGATGCTGATGCTGCTGGTCTGGGGACCGGACTTTGAGAAGCACAGCCTTACAAGATGCTTTCACTACTCATAATGCTCCATTTCCTTCTAAAAGTAACCAGACATACATGGTATACGGACACACTGCAATAATGAATATGAAAAACTAAAAACAATTTCCAGGCAACTCCCAAGAAGCTTCTATTCACCATGCTCATCTCAAAGTAAGAGATCACTATAGGGATAAAAACACATAGAAAAGTAGGAGCTAATCTAACCAAGCTAACCCCTAACTACATGCAACTGAAGCTGAGGGATCCTTATATTTTGTATAAGGAAGATTATGTATAAGTAAGATTATGACTGATAATATAGAGAATTTGAATGTTGATTAGATATTTAAAGATATTAAGAACTATTTGTTTTTTATACATCAGAGGAAGACAAATAAATACCATATGATGTCACTTTTATGTGGAAAAACAAAACAAATGAATAAAAAAAAAAAAAACAGAAACAGACTCATAAGTACAGAGAACAAACTGATGGCTGCCAGAAGAGATGGAGGTGGTGAGGTTGGGGGGAGGCAAAACAGGTGAAAGAGATTAAGAGGTATAAAACTTCTAGTTATAAAATAAGTCACGGGGTTGAAAAGTACAGCATAGGGAATATAGTCAATAATACAGCAATAACTTTGGTGACAGATGGTAACTACACTTGTCATAGTACTGTGTAATATATAGAATTGTCAAATCACTATGTTGTACGCTAATATAATATTGCATGTCAACTGTATTTCAATTAAAAATGTTTTTAGGGCACCTGGGTGGCTCGGTTGGTTAAGTGTCTGCCTTCAACTCGGGTCGTGATCCTAGGGCCCTGGGATCAAGTCCCATATCGGGCTCCCTGCTTGGTGGGGAGTCTGCTTCTCCCTTTCCCTCTGCTCCTCCCCCTGCTTGTGCTCTTGCTCATTCTCTCTCTAATAAATAAATAAAATCTTTAAAAAAAAGTTTTTAAATGATGATAAAATAAAGCTATTAATTCTTTTGGTGTTATACTGGTTATCATTTTTCAACAGCTGAAATGATGTCTGGGGTTTTGCTTTTTGCTTAAGAAAATCTAAAACAATGAATCTTAGAACACTACAATAAAAACTAATGATGTATTGTGTGGTGACTAACATAATACAATTTAAAAAAAAAGATACACCGCAAAAAAAAAAAAAAGAAAAAGAAAATCTAGAACAGAGGAAGAAGAAAGTGAGGAGTGTTAGAGATTTAAAAAATTTAGGGACACCTGGGTGGCTCAGTCAGTTAAGAATCTGACTTCAGCTCAGGTCAATCTTGGGGTCCTGCAATCAGGCCCCATGTCAGGCTCCCTGATCGGCGGAGTCTGCTTGTTCCTCTCTCTCTGGCCCTCCCCCAGCTTGTGTGTGTGCATTTTCTCTCTCTCTCTCTCTCTCTCAAATAAATAAAATCTTTTTTTTTTAAAGATTTTATTTATTTATTTGACAGAGAGGGAGAGATCACAAGTAGGCAGAGAGGCAGGCAGAGAGAGAGGGGGAAGCAGGCTCCCTGCTAAGAAGAGAGCCCAATGTGGGGCTCGATCCCAGGACCCTGAGATCATGACCTGAGCCGAAGGCAGAGGCTTAACCCACTGAGCCACCCAGGTGCCCCAATAAATAAAATCTTTTAAAAAAATTAATCATGACCTGGTAAGTGCTGAAGTTGGATGATGCACATATACAGGTAACATTGTATCATTTTCTATACTTTTTTAAAAAAGATTTTATTTGGGGGCACCTGGGTGGCTCAGTCGTTAAGCGTCTGCCTTCAGCTCAGGTCATGATCCCAGGGTCCTGGGATCAAGTCCCATATTGGGCTCCCTGTTTGGCAGGAAGTCTGCTTCTCCCTCTCACTACCCCCCTCCACCCGCTCACTCTCTCTCGCTCTCACAAAAATAAACAAAATCTTTTTAAAAATAAAATAAAAGATGTATTTATTTTAGAAAAGGGGGAGGGGCAGAGAGGGAGGAGGAGCAGAGAGGGATAGAGGCAGGGGGAGGGGCAGAGAGGGAGAGAATCCCTATTTTCTATACTTTTGATTATGTTTGCAATTTTCTACAACAGAGTATTTTTTTAAATTTATTTATTTATTTGACAGAGAGAGAGAGATCACAAGTAGGCAGAGAGGCAGGCAGAGAGAGAGGGGGAAGCAGGCTCCCTGCCGAGCGGAGAGCCCAATGCAGGGCTCGATCCCAAGACCCTGAGATCATGACCTGAGCCGAAGGCAGAGGCTTTAACCCACTGAGCCGCCCAGGCGCCCCTACAACAGAGTATTTTTTCTTAAAAGATTTTATTTATTTATTTGACAGAGAGAGAGACATCACAAGTAGGCAGAGAGAGAGGAGGAAGCAGGCTCCCTGCTGAGCAGAGAGCCCGACGCAGGGCTCGATCCAGGGACCCTGAGATCATGACCTGAGCCAAAGGCAGAAGCTTTAACCCACTGAGCCACCCAGGCGCCCCAACAGAGTATTTTTAAAAATTAATGTTAAAGATTAATGTGGCTGATAATATAGGGGAAACCAAAGATTTTAGTAGAAAGAGTCAAAGCACACCTTTAATAATAATTAACATAATGGAAATCTGGGGCTCTTTATTCCAAAGTGAAAATAATATATATAATCAATTAATTAACTGACTAATGTATATAATCAAAAGACACCAAAGAAACAAAAAAACCCCAAAACTGTACAGCAAAATTACAGATTTTCCTTGCCATTATCAGACTGACTTTACGTGTAAGTAAGAACACGTTTTCTAAAGTGAGCTAAACTGAATGGAAGCCAAAGATGTAAGTTCTAATGTCACCTCTCCAATATTTTGCTAACATAACTCTTGCAAGTCACTTAGAAGCTTACGGGTTGCTTTCTGATTTACAGAATTGAACTTGAGGAATTACCCTTCCTCACAGGATTGTAGGGAAGAAGAGCAAAAAGTTACAAAAAAATTTTTCAGAAAACTATGATTAAGCATTTACAATGAGGTCTCATGCAACACTATTAAACTCTACATGCAAAGATTTTTGTACAGATCATCTCTTGTGGAGTGTTGTAAGATAACTCACAGAGGACTGTTCATGACAGGTTTCATGTGGATGTCTGCAGAAAGCCACAACAGCCAATTCTGCAGTAGTTCTTTCAGACTCTGGAGAACACTACACTGAGAAGGCAAAAGAAAACAAAACAAAAAAAATCATTCATAAAATCATTCAGACACACTTTAATATTGAGAACTAAAAAATTAAACCAGAGGCTTAGAGATGGAAGGGACCATGGAGATGATTGCACCCAGCTGTTGCGTTCTGCGTCAGAGCCCAATAGCTGCTACTCCAGCCTGATCAGTCTCCAAGAGACAGATGAATGCGAGTACAAGTTTATTTTGCCATTTTCTCTACAAGACTGCCCCCAGCTTATCGGCCCAGGAACAGACTCTTGTTTCTCTAAATTACATTCACTTATAACATATATTACATCTTCAAATATAGTATCACCCACTCCTTACTCTCTCCCCTCAGAGATCCTTTGAAGTTGCTATGGAAATGAGTTGCCTATCCTTTTCACCTTGTGCCACAACTATAATTTACTCTCTTTTTGACAGTCAAAAAATTTATCTTACCTTCTATAACTGGAAAACAAACAATTCTAGTCTTTCCTTTCTCAGGCTTTGCCTTGATTTCTCAGGGCCTCATTTACATACAAACACAGTCTTGACAGACATGTGCCCAGAGCATTCATGAGGATAAATCTATAAATTTGAAAGCTCTCCACATCATCCCAAAACCTAATACAGGAAACCTTTATTACACATCCTTAACAAATAATGATCTAGATGCTATTTGAGTATCTCCAGTGATAGGATGCTCACTTCATAGAACAGTTCAGTTAATACTTTTTAAAGAAACTGACACTTCGAATTCAATCCATCAATTATTTGAAAGGACTCACAAAATTTTAGTCATTTTTCCTCTAGGCAAAATATCCCTGTTTCCTTTGCTATACCAACCTAGAAATCATAAAGTCATCTTGTGTCCTTCATGCTTTTCTTCGTCACCAAATCTTATCATTTTTTTTCTTTTCAAAATGTCCAACTTTTCAATCTCCTTCCAATCCCACTGTAACTACCCTAGCCTCGGCCTTTACATCTCTGAGATTACTTTATCTTCCTAGTCAGTTGTCTTTACTCTAGTCTCATCTTCCAAACCCCAATTCTTTCTCCATGGCTTCCAGACCCTTGTTATTTAAGTACTCTACCCATTATATCCATCTGCCCTCAAAGAACTGTGTATGGCAAAGGAATACCAGCATGTAACAAGGTCATGAAAAATATTCAAACTCTTTCCTTTCGTCCAGTAACTTCATTCCTGGAAATGTACGTAAAGAGAATAAAGAAATCTGTATTATGAAGATGATCAAATAGTTATCTACTCCTACAAAGAAACAAATTAGAAATAATAATAGAAAAAACTTAACTGTGGTATAATATCTATGGATTATGACTAGATATTTGACTATATGTGATGAATCTTGTATTCTGGTTTTTAAATTTATTGGTTTTTTTTTTCAATATTTTATTTATTTATTTGCCAGAGAGAGAGAGAGAGAGAGAGAGAAAGCACAAGCAGGAGGAGCGGCAGGCACAGAGAGAGGCAGACTCCCTGCTGAGCAAGGAGCCCAATGCAGGACTCGATCCTAGGACCCTGAGATCATGACCTGAGCCAAAGGCAGATGTTTAACCGACTGAGCCACCCAGGCATCCCTGGTTTTTAAATTTATGTCCACTCTTTTTGTAATTATATAGGAAACATAAATCAATGCGGACAGAAATTAGAAAATTAACATGCCACAATGAAAACAGCATTGTTACAGAAGATTTGTAGAATTTTCCCTTTCATAATTCTTCAGTGAGAAAAGCTGTTTGCTGATAGACACAACCGGCTAAGCACAAACAAAAGCACTGAAAATGTGAAAATATTTTAATAGACTTTTAAAAATATTATTTATTATATTAAGCTGGATAATCAAGTTATACAATAACTAAAATAATAATAAGTTATTAAAAAGCCTCATAAACTATACTCTGGTTCCTCTTCAGATCATATAAATCTTTTGCCTTTTAAAATCCTCATAAACTGGGCCACCTGGGTGGCTCATTCGGTTGAGCATCTGACTCTTGATTTCAGCTCAGGTCATGATCTCAGGGTCATGAGATAGAGCCCCACATTGGGCTCTACGCACAGCATGGAGTCTGCTAAGATTCTCTCTCTCCCCCTCTTCCTCTGCTCCTCCCCCCATATAAATTTAAAACAATAATAATAATAATAAAAGCCTCATAAACTAAATGAATCCCTAGCTAATTCTACTACCATATCACATTGCTATTATCCTTAGCCACCTACCAAAATGAAAGCCCCTTTGGTCACTTATCCTTTCTTATACTCTGTACTTCTCCGTGCTTCTTTCCCTCTTTCATCAATCTCATCCTTCCCAAATCTTTCTTTTTTTTTAAAATATTTTATTTATTTGACAGAGAGAAATACAGCGAGAGAGGGAACACAGCAGGGGGAGTGGGAGAGGCAGAAGCAAGCTCCCCGCAGAGCAGGGAGCCTGATGCGGAGGCTCGATCCCAGGACCCTGGGATCATGACCTGAGCCAAAGGCAGACGCCTAACGACTGAGCCACCCAGGCGCCCCCTTTCCCAAATCTTTCAATTACAGTTTCCAGAACTTCTATTCCATGGTAATCTAAACCTATACCTTCAATATTCTTCAAAGTATGCTTTCTGTCTTATTATAGTCATATCCTGGCTCTCCCTCAACACCCAAGGACACTGTTTCCTCTGAATACATTTCCATATTCCACTTCAACATCTGGAGGTAAGCGCTGCCCTTGCTTCCCATTGCTAACATGATAATATAAGCCTCTTCCTCGAGGAGGTAAATATAAAATCAGAATGACTCTCTCTCCCTTTAAGGAAAAAGAAATCTGGTTCTACCCCCACATTCCATTAAAACTGCTCACAAAGGTAGCACAAAACTTCTGTATTATCAATTTCAAAAGAAACTTTTTTTGGTCCTTATCTTTCTGGATCTTCCTGGGATATATGGCAACATTATTCCTTCACTACTTCTTGATACCTGTATTCCCTTTGTTTCCTTGGCACTATTGTTCTTCTGGTTCTTTTCATACCTCTTGAGAAGATTCTTTCACAGACTCACCTTTTTAGCTAAGAATACTGAGTATTCTCCTGAGTTCTGTCCTTGGCCCACCAACTGTTTCCTTTCCTCTATCTCTTTTTCTCTACAGACTCCTGTTCTCAAATATATGTATGTGTGTATAAATGTATATATACTTACTAGGTTAGACCATATGAAATTGCCATTGATCAAACATCTTTGACCTATAAAAATGGCAATTTCGGGGGCACCTGGGTGGCTCAGTCGGTTAAGCCGCTCCCTTTGGCTCAGGTCATGATCCCGGGCTCCTGGGATGGAGCCCCACATTGGGCTCCTTGCTGAGCGGGAAGCCTGCTTCTCCCCTGCCTGCCATTTCCCCTGCTTGTGCTTGCCCTCTCCCTCTCTCTCTCTCTCTGTCAAATAAATAAATAAAAATCTTTTTAAAAAATGGCAATTTCGTATGGTTCGATCTAATATTTATAGATAAACAGCTCTCTAGATTGGTGGAATAAGAGAAGAGATAAAAAATAACCCAACTGTAAGACAGGAAGAAAATCACAAAAGGTTGCAAAATGAAGTCCCTAAAAATGCATTAGCTGGGAGCAGTGGTATGTACTGTCACATGAATGATGTTATTGGTCAGGTAGTAAGTATAATTAATATAAATAAACCTCAAATCCAAGTTATTGTAACAGGTAATTAATAAAGTGCCATTTGAGTATGACAAACACTAACCAGGACAAAACATTTTCCTATAAATGTGGCCAACAGTAAGTGATTTAAGGTGAAAATATTGTTACAAAAGAAACATTGCTTTTATTGTCATTCTTCTGGAATAGGAATAACCATTCTATACAAAGTGGTTCTCAAACTCACTTGGGTAAAACTCTTGGAAGCCACCGTGGTCTTTTTGGGGAATATCCCAAAATGGTAACACATTTTAATTTTATCTTGGGAACAATGGAACAATGTTATTAGCAGAAAATGAGTATGTAATAAATATACAATATGAATGTCACAGGGGTTTTGTTTGCTCTGGCCATTACTGTATTCCCAGTGTCAAGAAGTATATCTAGTACATGTAGGTTCTCAATAAATATTTATAAAATAAGTCTATCTATAAAAATACCAACCACAACAATCAAACTAAGTACAGTTAAGTACTTCCCACTTTGTTTTTATTAACACTAATTTGCCACCTGTTCATTCACTTTGTCATCTGCTACAAGTGGAAACAGTCCAGGAAAATTATATGCAACAAAACCTTTAAAACAGAAAATTCTATGCATTAACTTTGATCTGAGTAATGCAGCACCTCAAGTCCAGGTCCAAGGGAATCCTGCTGAAAAACCACCGCTTCAGTATGTGTTTGGAATCATGTACCACTGGCCATAAAATGATACTTCCTATTCAATCTAAGCAAGACAGTTTTTTTTTTACCTTGAAATAAATGGTTGATGTAAAGAAGAGCTGTGCTAGATGGTCAAAAAGAAGTGGTTTCATCTCTAGGAATTAAAAAAAAAAAAGATTATTCAAGATTCTTTTAATAATACTATACTGAATTAAAAGACCCCAAATTTTCATGATACATACCAGAGAAGCTACTAAAAGGAATCCAGGTCACAAGTTGAAGGAACTGTGATCGACAACAGAAGCCATCCCAGAGAGGAAGGCTCTTGTACAGGAATGTTTCACAGGAATAAAACCCCTCCTATAACAAAAGTCAATAGTAAAAACTCATATTGAAACTCCTCGGTCCATAACTACTCTCTAAACAACCAATTTATTCTGTGCTATAGTTGTTTTACTCTTAGACTAAATCTTTTGTCATCAATATAATAAAAGCCTTGGGTTAGGTGCCAGAGTTCCTCATAAAAAGGACCAGATGATTAATGTTTGGATATGTTACCATCTTCATCAACATACTTCTCAAATACCATAAAATAGCAATTGGAAAGAAGGTAAAAAGTGAAGTCATGGAATATTTTTAAAGATAAATGAAATGGTACTACTCTAGAGTGTATGCAGTCACGTATACGATGTTTGGGCGCCTGGGTGGCTCAGTCAGTTAAGCGTCCAGCTCTTGATTTCATCTCAGGTCATGATCTCAGGGCCGTGGAATCAAGCCCCCGTGTCAGGCTCTGCACTCTGTGCAGAGTCTGCTTATCCCTCTCACTCTGCTCCTCCCCCCTGCTCACTCACTCTCTCAAATAAATAAACGAAATCCTTTAAAAAATGTATACAATGTTATAATAGGGCTATAATTTCTTTAGAGGCCATAGACGAAATCCAAACTCTGGGCAGCTCCATCTGAAGGAACACTTAAGTGTGTAGACTGCTTATGCTTCCACCAAAGATCCAGGGCTTTCCTTTTTTTTCCTTGTGTTGCCCTGAGCCTTAAATAATGGCATGCACCAGGACTCCATCCTAGACATGAATTCTCTGGACAATCTCATCTATAACATAGCTAAAACCATCACCTATATCATGAGGAGTCCTAAAGCTATATATCTAGCTCAAATCTCATTCCTCAGCTCTAGACTCATTATCTAACTACCTACTGGATATGACACCTTTTAGATATCCTGCAGGCATCTTTTAAGTCAAATTTCTGAGGCGCTTGGGTGGTTCAGTCAGTTAAGCATCTGACTTCGGCTCACCTCATGATCCCAAGGTCCTAGGATCGAGCCTATATTGGGTTCTCCACTCAGCGGGGAGTCCTCTTGTCCCCTACCCACCCCCCCCCCCGCTCGTGCTGTCTCTCTCAAATAAATAAATAAAATCTTCAAAAAAATAAGTCGAAATTCTTTCTTTCCAAGCCTGTTCCTACTACATCCCCTTTCTTACTGAATGCCAAGCAGGAAACCTAAAAGTCAACCTAAATGTATCCCTTTATCCTCACTACCATAATCCACATCCAACTTCCAATGCAATGATTTCACATCAAAACCTTAAGATTTAGTCAACCCATTTATTGTGCACCTCTTTTGTACCAGGTACCAAGCTGAACACTTGTACATGAAGAAAAGTTAGACATGTTTCCCACCAGCTGGGAGCTCATAATATGTGGAAAAACAGATGCTGAAAGTGCCATGATACAGGTAAGCACAGTGAACTAAAGAAGCACATAAAATAAATATCTAAACCAGACTAGGGCAATGAGTATAGGCTTCTTGATGGTGCTGATAACTGAGTTGCAGCTTAAAGTACAATTAGGGTTACTTACGTATGCCAAATAATTAATTGGCAAGAACATTAAAAAATATTTGCTGATTATAAGAACACAATTATTAACCCTATGAGATCTATGTTACCAGCTAATTCAATTAGTTGAATGCATTCAATTACATCTTCAATTTGTTCTCTTAAATTATAGGCCTTTCTTATTTACATAAATTAACAAATTATTTCCTCAAACCCAACAGTACAGAGATAAACGTCAATTCAACTCAACTCTATTTATAACGAGCTTTGAATTGAGCAAATACTGTTTACAAATGATGCCACGCACCAAAAAAGGATATTCAATGGATATCTAAATAAATTTTAGTAAGAAGTGGTGGAGTGTATATGAAGAAAGTGGAATCTTACTTGTAAGAAGCACTGTGCCCTGATGATAGTGTCCAGGAAGTTGGTAAATTGTTTTCCATGTTCATAATTATTCATCTTGTACCAAATACACTCTGGAACAGAAATATTAAACATAGGTATCTGGGTGCACGACAATAAAAACCATACAAAACATAATTACCACTACTCTAAAGTGACATGACAAATATAAACAAGTAATCAGTCTTATACACCCTAACCAACTTGCACTGTAGACTGTAACAGGTAGGTGGAAGTGATAGTGAGATGTTTCTCAAGAACTTAATGATATAGGGAAAGCACACAGTGAAAAAATAAACTAGTAAAATTGACATATAATAAATGTGATTAGCTTAAGTCACATAGTAGTCTAAGAGACTATACATGTATGAATTTTATTGTGATAATCTAATTATATCATATCCTATCCAAAAAAAAACACTGAGCAGGAAAAGGAGAGTTAGCCTGGAACTAACTAAAACCAACTTTAAATACTGCAAGAGCCAGGAGTTGCTTACCCAAGAAAGAAACAATCTGGTCAACAAAAATACCATCTCTAGAGAAATTGACCCCCTAGAGGAATGCAATGATCAGGCTTTATTTACTATGGCCTGGATGAAAAATTTCCTTATTGCTCTTTCCTTCAGTTCTGTAATTAAGAAATCTTCTAATGAGGGGCACCTGGGTGGCTCAGTGGGTTAAAGCCTCTGCCTTCGGCTCAGGTCATGATCTCAGGGTCCTGGGATCGAGCCCCACATCGGGCTCTCTGCTCAGCAGGGAGCCTGCTTCCCCCTCTCTCTCTGCCTGCCTCTCTGCCTACTTGTGATCTCTCTCTCTCTCTCTCTCTGTCAAATAAATAAATAAATAAAATCTTAAAAAAAAAAAGAAATCTTCTAATGACTAATTTGGCTCCCATCTATACTGATAGCCAAGAGGAGATACTATTGTTGGCAGACATCAACATTTTGGTCACCAAAAAGAATTACTTCTATTATAAAATAGTTTGAGGGATGCCTGGGTGGCTCAGTTGGTTAAGCGTCTGCCTTCAGCTCAGGTCATGATCCCAGGGTCCTGGGATCGAGTCCCACATCAGGCTCCTTGCTCGGCAGGGAGCCTGCTTCTTCCTCTGCCTCTGCCTGCCACTCTGCCTGCTTGTGCGCTCTCTCTCTCTCTCTCTCTCTCTGACAAATAAATAAATAAAATCCTTAAAAATATATAATTATTATAAAATAGTTTGATATTCTGACTTATATATTAGTCTTCTCTGAGTGTGGTTAGCATTAATCTGATGATTCTGGGGCCTGAACAGTAAGTTTCTAGACATATAGATGAAGAGGCTTTGGATTGTGATGGTCATCAAAATGGAGCCACGCAGTGAGTTTAGGTGGCCATCCAGCAATGTTTCCTTAACACACCTCCTTTCTTACTGTCTCCTAAAATTACAATAAGGGAAGCATACCAGCTCTAAATATATGATTATCAGAGAAATAGTTACAGCATATGAAGGCTCTTCCTATTTAGAATTTGTCACCCTTATAAAAGATATGAACTATCTTGTTCCTTCCTCATTCATCTAATGCTTTTAAGTAACAATTTTTACCTTCTTGTAATGTTTGACTCAACCAGTGATAGAGCCTCAGTAAGATAGACTCATCTTTGACACAGTTAAGATAGTGAAGTAACAGAGAGTTGTTCAACACTGCACCCATCTGAGAAGGCAGCTGCAAAGAGAGAACAATCAGTCAACTCTAAGTATATGAAAAGTAGGTTATAGCAATGAGGAAATCATCAGAAAGCAAACATATAGCAAAAATAAAGGGTATGAAGATCAAATGGAAAATGCAGACAAGCACATGGTCCAGTCACATACCTCTAAGCAGTGGATGTTCTGTAAGAGTTGAGGGAAGCTTTTAAGCTGTTCTAGTGGAAACGATTCATTGCGACTTAGATAATCAGAAAGAGTCATCTCTTTTTTCCCACATTCTTTACTGCAGCTACTAGAATTTAGCACTGGTATAACTGAGTAAGAATTCCATTTCTAAAGAAGAAAGACAATAAAACAATCTATCAATGGACTAAACAGACTACAAACTAAATGTAAAAGCAATTATTGACGTGGTTCAATTAATGAAGCCTGAATGTGGTTTGCATAGAATCCTGGGCAATTAAAATGTATTTAAATATCTATAATCTCTTCAAACATCTGAATGGTTATTGTTTGGATTTAAGAAAAGAAAGCTGCATAAATCACCTGGGGTATTAGATACTTACTCTTTTTACAGGACGGACCTGACCTGGACCCAACATCAATTTTAGAGGTTCAGGATGGGGTCCCTGATTCCTTTGCCTCACAGCAAATAGAGCTGCCTTCCACAGATTCTCTGAATTCTTAAAATAGATCTATAAAAAATTGGATTAAAGTACATGAGTAGGTACCCATAACCCAAAGCAATATAAAATCCCAAACTCTTCATTAACTGAAAGTATATTAATTATGAAGCATTTTGCAGCCATGCAAATCCATTTAGGTTTTCTTCTGATCAAGAATCTATTAAATATATCAAATAGAATCAAAACAAAGTGCCAATCCCTAAAAAAACTTTCCAGAAACAGTGCTGCAATACTAGATCTTTTTTTTTTTTTTTTAAGATTTTATTTATTTATTTGTCAGAGAGACAGAACACAAGCAGGGGGAGTGGCAGGCAAAGGGAGAAGCAGGCTCCCCGCCAAGCAGGGAGCCTGACACGGGACTAGATCCCAGGACCCTGGGATCATGACCTGAGCCAAAGGCAGATGCTTAACTGACTGAGCCACTCAGGCATCCCCACAATACTAGATCTTAAAACAGTATGCTGTAAACATTTCAGTTCAAATCTGCAAATTAACTTAATAAAAAATAACATATTTCAATCTCAATATGACTTACCACTCCTTAATCCCTTACCTTCTTCCTTGCAGGCAAAGATACAGAAATCAAAGTAGGAGCAAAGAACTTATACAGCGACAACAAAGCCTGGAGATGAGGCTGCATTCCCTGAAATGAAATAGAGGAGTTTTCAATTTTCAATCCTAAGGCATAAGGAATATAAAAGTAATGATAAAGTAAACAGATTAAGTGTATATTCAGACCCTAATTTTACTACGTGATATGGTTATAGGAAGATGCTATAGAAAATCAAAGGATAGGGGCTCCTGGGTGGCTCAGTCATTAAGCATCTGCCTTTGGCTCAGGTCATGATCCCAGGGTTCTGGGATCAAGCCCTGCATCGGGCTCCCTGCTCAGTGGGAAGCCTGCTTCTCCCTCTCCCACTCCCCCTGCTTGTGTCCCCTCTCTCGCGGTGTCTCTCTCTGTCAAATAAAATAAATAAAATCTTTAAAAAAAAAAAAAAAGAAAAGAATAACCAGACATTTAAATCAACGGTCATAAAACTATGCTTGCCAGCCTGTGGACTCTCTTTTATGACCTTTTCTCCTACTTTACGTCTTATATTTTCTCTCTTCTTCTCTGTCCATGCCTTAGGTCTACCACTCGTACCTGCTAGTATGGCTTACTTTCACTGGTAGCTACTCAGGACTCAAAGTTGATTCATTCTTGATTTAGACAGAAAGGTGGGAAGACAAAAAGGGAAGCCAAGAAAACAGGGCAAAGGAAATATTAAAACCTTATTATCATAATTCCTGGAAAGTTAACTAGGAAATCCAACAACTGGTATGCAGTAGTCAAGCAGCTTGATAGAACTAAAACAAGTCTTAATAAAAACATTGTAATGACAGAAGTCATTACTGCTGGATACCTGTGTTAGATATATCTGGCTATCCAGAGAAAGCATACCACTAAAATGAATTCCAAGAAAATAACCAAACTGTTTTGTTATATTACAATTTTGTTGATTCAAATAGTGTACAAAATAAGGAAGGCAGAAAATGGGGCTTAGAGATATAGTATTGCTATTTTTATAACAGCTTCTTGAAATTAAATTTGTTATAAGAAAACCAAAATAATCCAGTTTACCTATGCTGAAATACTTTCCAATCTCTGTACTCATTGTCAATTAGAATCAGTGTTTGCTTTGAGTTGGAATGTTTTTTGATAGAACAAATATTTAGTAGAGGAGAGACCTTTAGAATTTATTGTCTAGTTAACTGAACATATCTTAGTTGTTAAAAAGTTAACATTCTCTTCTTTTTAAAAAAGAATTCCAGTTAAACATGGCATATTGAACTTATGGATTTAACTCTGGGTCCTCCCAAAGCCCCAATGAAAACTAAAGGAATGAAAAAGGCATAAAGCACAAGTTCAAAGAGAACAAGAGAGGACATAACAGCAAATGAGAGATCCCAAAAAGATTTTGGAGCCTAGAATGAAAAGAAAATGGACAAAGAGTAACCAACTTAGAAAAACAGAGAAAACAAAACCTAAGGTAGCAATAGAAAAAGGCTCAAAAGCAGCAGATTCAGGTTTGAGAACTCTCAAAAAGGTTCAGGAATTTGAGGGACCAGATACCTCTGAAAAGTGGAGGTAGCAGAAGTGCAAGAGGGGCAGAAAACAGGATTGGTTGAAAACTTAAGTAAGAAGTAGAGCCCCAAATTCCTTCACCACACTAACAAACATCAAGGTTTTACTCTCTGAAGATTAAACTGAGTTTAGACAACAGGTACAGCTGAGGGAGGGTACCAGGACCCTTCCTCACCCCCTTTCACTGCTTATATCCCACAGTTCTAGTAGCCAAGTTTATACCTATGATGGTTAATTTTATATGTCAACTTGGCTGGGCCCCAGAGTGCCCAGATATTTAGTCAAACATTATTTTGGGTGCTTCTGTGAGAGTATTTTATTTTATTTTATTTTATTGGTATAGCTATTTTTTTAAATTTTATTTTATTTTTTTATTAACACATAATGTATTATTTGCCCCAGGGTACATGTCTGTGACTCATCAGGCTTACACATTTCACAGCGCTCACCATAGCACATACCCTCCCCAATGTGAGAGTATTTTAAATGAGATTAACACTTAAATTGACAGACTTTGAGTAGATTGCCCTTCATATTGTGGGTGGCCCTCATTCAATCAGTTGAAAGCCCTTATAAAACAAAAAGACCAGCCTCCCCCAAGCAAGAAATCATTCTCCAGCAGCCTACTTACACGACTATCTGTAACACCAGCTCTTTCTGGTTCTATAGCAGACTGCCTTTGGACTCAAACTAAAACATCAGCTCTCCAGGATCTCCAGCCTGCTGGCCCCCCTGCAGATTATGGACTTGCTAGCTTCATGATCATGCACAAGCCAATTCCTTATAATAAATATCCTTCTATATATCTATACATGCATCCTATTGGTTCTGTTTCTCTAGAGAAGCCCAATACAACCCCTAGGCAGGAAATAAGAGCATTCCTCTCTGGGCAAAAGTGACAGCCGTCTGTGGGGCTCCCCAATGAAACATCAAGATCCCAATGAACAAGTCCTGCTCACATGCAAAAGCTTCCAATCACCATTTTAGTTCTCTACTACTAAATATGGACAAACAAGGTTTGCCAGGCATTTGAGAAAGGCCTCTACTGTGAAAGACCAAACGAACTAAAGTAAGGAAATCTGAGGAAGCAGAGACAAAGCTGGAAATAGGAAAAAAAAAAATCATAGCCCATGTCACATAGGCTTATGCCAGGCAGAGAGGAAAATCCTAGAAATCATCCTTACCAATCCTCAGGAAGAGACCTAACTCCCCACCTCTGTTCCAAAGATTGGTCTCAACAGGGCCTGGCGTATGTATGATAACAACATGCCTGCTCCACTTCCCACCATTCATGCTTGCCTCCAGAAAGACAATTTCTGTATTTTGTTTCCTTCATGGATCGGGAATTATAGGGTATGAATGGGTATAGAGGGGATACATGCCTTTGCAGGTGTCAGAAATTCACAGATTCAATTTATTTGTTCTAACATACAGATTATGCCGGTAACCACTATACATGTTGGGTTACATGTGAGCACACTATGCTTTCTTGGTTTGATATTGTTGGACTTAACCAAATTCACCAAAATTCAGCTAATTAAAATAATTATAAATGCATCTTTATAGGGGTGCCTGGGTGGCTCAGTTGCCTTTGGCTCAGGTCATGATCGCAGGGTCCTGGGATGGAGCCTCACGTCGGGCTCCCTGCTCAGCAGGGAGTCTGCTTCTCTGCTCCCTCTGACCCTCCTCCTTGCTCATGCTCTCTCTCTCTCTCAAATGAATAAAAAAATCTTTTAAAAAATGCATCTTTATAAATGGGCATTGATAATGGAATAATTTAATAATGTACTATATAAAATGTTATTAATGAAGTCATACATTTAATGTCTGGGTTTAAAATTTTTACACAATTATGTACTAAATCATTTTCTAAACTCGAACATATGCTGTTGTTTCAGTTAATACAAATTGATAAGATCTTATTTATGCTAAGAATTTTCAGTAGTCCTCTGAAATACTTTGCTGTTCACATGGAAAAATGTACAACTTCTTCATCATTCATATTACTGTGAACAAGAATGATCACTGAATTGTACTAACAAGAAAGCATGTTATGTGCACTGGAGAAGCATGAATGTGCACGTGTTTGTGCTTTTCATTAAATTTGAATGCCCTCAGGTAGGTAGTGCAGGCTCCAGCAGTTAGGATAGACACTACAACTTCCTACTGTTTCATACTCAAAGCTTCATAGACTTATGTTACTTGACAGTACGTGTAGTAGAAATAACAATGTAAGAGAGTTGTAAGGAGAAGAGATAACTGTCAGGGAATATACCAAAGTTTATGTGTCCAGAAAGGAATGCTTTCCTAGATCATATCCACGAAAACTTAACCAAACAAATAAACAAACCAGCCATTTTACTTTAATAGAGGAGTAGTTTTTGACTACTCCCTGACACTTGTTTTCCAGCTATAGCAACCCAGTTCCCTAAACAGTTCTGCTGTTTGCCATCTATGTGTCTTTGCTTATGCTGTTCCCTCTGCCCTTCTCTTCCTTCTTGGCCTAGTTAAATCATATTAATTCCTTAAAATTTCTCTCAAGCATCACCACTCCTCCATGAATCCAGTCTTATTCTGATTTTTTATTCCATTGACTAAGATCCCCAGACAGTAAGTTCCTTGAAGATCATGACTCATTCAATTTTATATCCCCAAAGCCCAGTAACACAGAGTACACTGGCCAATTTTAGGGCTTTTGGGTACTCACCATTTTGGCCTGAAGATCAAGCAGTTTTCTCACCCGAAATGGTTTGACTAGAAAAGGTAAAGAAAAGTACAATGCATGGGGTTCAAAATAAAAACAAACCATGTAGCTCACACAGCATCTTACAACACATCAAAAATATAAACACCCTGTTCAGTTAAACCAGTAAGCAGATGCTCTAAGATAAAAGTACTAAAAAACAATTCCCACAAAATCTTGGCATAGAACTAATGCTACTAGTTAACTTTATAAAGGCCAATACAAATGCTAATTCCACAGAGTAAATGTAATACAACTGGAATGAAAATACTCACCATTCTCTTTTTTGGTAAGTAAATATAACAAATGGCAGACATAAGGGCACTGTTAAAATATAAAAAATTTAAAAAGAGAAATGACAATATATCTTGAACAGAGTGGCAACACATTTTCCTCAAATGTCAATCTTCTACTGATTAAGCAAAAAAGCTTCAGGATTTTGTTGAACATTAGTTCTAAAAGCTTCCCTTTTTCATACTACAGCGTAGTGGTAAAAGCCAATAGTGTTCATTGGTATCTCATTACATTATTTTTTTAAAGATTTTATTTATTTATTTGACAGAAAGAGAGAGATCACAAGTCGGCAGAGAGGCAGGCAGAGAGAGAGGGGGAAGCAGGCTCCCTGCTGAGCAGAGAGTCCGATGTGGGGCCTCAATCCCAGGACCCTGAATCATGACCTGAGCCGAAGGCAGAGGCTTAACCCACTGAGCCAACCAGGCGCCCCATCATTATACCATTTTTAAGTTACTTTTGGAATATAGAAACACTGCAGACAATTTGAAAAACAGAAAAAGATCCTCCTATCTAACAAAAATTCATGTATTCCTCCTTCCAGTAGTCCATATTTATTATGATACAAACTTAAAACTTTTATCGTGATTCCCCACTTAAAAGCATTTTCCTGGGACGCCCAGGTTGCTCAGTCGGTTAAGTGTCTGCCTTTGAGGGGCGCCTGGGTGGTTCAGTGGGTTAAAGCCTCTGCCTTCGGCTCAGGTCATGATTCAGGGTCCTGGGATCGAGCCCCGCGTCGGGCTCTCTGCTTGGCGGGGAGCCTGCTTCCCCCTCTCTCTGCCTGCCTCTCTGCCTACTTGTAATCTCTCTTGCTGTCAAATAAATAAATAAAATCTTAAAAAAAAAAAAGTGTCTGCCTTTGGCTCAGGTAATGATCCCAGGGCCTGGGATAGAGCCTTGCATCAGGCTCCCTGCTCAGCAGGGAATCTGATTCTCCTTCTCCCTCTGCTCCTCCTCCCTGCTTGTTCTCTCTCTCTCTCTGGCAGATAAATAAAATCTTAAAAAAAAAAAAAAGCATTTTCCCAAGTTGTTTGGTCTTCAAATGATCATTTTCAATGATGTTAGTATTCCAAGGAGTGGATATACCATAATTTAATTAACCATTTAGCTCTGTTTGGCAAATAACATACATGCAATAAATCTGTTACTTAGGTTACTGAATGATTGGTTCCTTTGTACCATTTCATTTTGAGGGTCCACTTGTTTAGGTTTAATTCTAGACCATGGGTCAGCAAACTACAGTTCACATGTTTTAGTGAATCACGTTTTACTGGAACACAGCCACACGCATTCATTTATGAATTATCTATAGCTGCTTTCTGACTACAACAGCAGAGCTGAGTAGCTGTGACGGAGACTCTATGGCCCACAAAGCCTAAAATATTTACTATCTGGCCCTTTACAGGAAAAGTTTACCACTACCTGTTCTAGAAGAAAACATAAGAGAAAATCTTTATGACCAGAGGGTGGCAGTTTTTCTCTTTCGGAAAAGAAAATAAAATGATAGCCACGAAATAAAACATAAAAGAAAAAGCCTCCATAAATTAGAGATCGTTCAATTAAGAACACCTGTTTATCAGATAAGGCAATAATCTATCACAGGGATGAGTAAACAACAACCTGCAGGTCAAATCCAGCCCAGCACTGGTTATTATAAATAAAGTTTTATTGGAACACTGTCTCAGTTGTTTATGTATTGCCTATAGCTGCTTTCACACTACACCAGTGGAATAAGTAGTTGTGAGAGACAGTATGGCCCTTACACGTGAATATTTACTACCTGGCACTTTAAGAAAAAATTTGCCAACACTTGCCTTAGATGTTAGGAAATCAAAAAAGTAAATTATGTAATGGAACTAGAGAAGACAATAAAAGCAAAGACTTTCTTTAAACAAATTTGTATCATGAATCTAAACTTTAAAGTCCAAAGTACAGCATTCTATATTGCCTATCCTCTACTTAGAAATAGTTTCAGATTCTGGACATACTTGTAAGAAGCATGAATTTAGATACAGGATTTTTTTTTTAAGAGAAGAACATATACTATGACGAAGTTTGATATATCCTACACAAAATACAGTTAACTTTCAGTAAAAAACTCACAACCTTACATCCCTAGGATATAAACCATTAGCACACAATTTGTCATGCTGGGTATGAAATGAGTGTCACACAATCACTTGCTCTAGGCTCCAGCATTATAGTAAGTCTGATGTTCTCTTTTAATCACATCATATACATCTAAGACTTTACAATTGCCTTTCTGACAAATAGTAACCACTGCCTCTGAGTCACTTAAGAGTCAGGCTCCCACCAAAATACGTGAAAATGACTTTCAGAAGTAACACTTTCAGGGGCGCCTGGGTGGCTCAGTGGGTTAAAGCCTCTGCCTTCGGCTCAGGTCATGATCTCAGGGTCTTGGGATCAAGCCCCGCATCAGGAGCTCTGCTCAGCGTGGAGCCTGCTTCCCCCTCTCTCTCTGTCTGCCTCTCTGCCTACTTGTGATCTTCTCTCTCTCTCTCTCTGTCAAATAAATAAATAAATAATGTTTAAAAAAAAAAAAGTAACCCTTCTAAAAGTTAGGTTCCCTATTTCTTGACTGGGGTGATACACAAATGTATTCAGTTTATGAAAATTAATTGAGCTGATCACTTATGATACAAGCTATTTTCTCTACATATATCATACTTCAACAAATATTTTTAAGAGAAAAAGGGAAAAGAAAAAAAAAGTATGTCCCCTTCCCTCTTGCCAAGCTGAGCAAGAAACTCATCAACATCATGAAAACTATTCAAGTATACTGCAATTGATTTGACAAACATTTATGAGTATCTTCTATTCATTCACTCATTCATTCATGAAACAAATATTTATTGTGCAGTGACTAAAACAGACAAAAAAGGCCTGCTCTTACGAAGTTTACATTCTATGTGCTATGAATCGTGTTACTAATTCTTGGGTTATAAAAGGCTCAGTCCCTGCCTAAAAGAACTTAGTCTCAGTCTCTTAAGCTATTACAAGAAAGCGGAAAGCATGCTTTAGTATTTCTCACTCTTTTACAAAGTATGCTAAAACACAGAATTCATTTGTTCTGCAATTCGGTTAGTTTATCAATAAAAATAATATGAGGGGACCCTCCCCCTGCTCCTGCTCTCTCTCTTCCTCAATTAAATAAATAAATAAATCTTAGAGACGCCTAGGGGGCTCAGATGGTTAGGCGTCTGCCTTTGTCTCAGGTCATGATCTCCGGGTCCTGGGATCAAGCCCCACATTGGGCTCTAGGCTCAGTGGGGAGTCTGCTTCTCCCTCTTCCTCTGCCTCTCCCTCTCAAATGAATAAGTAAAATCTTAAAAATAAATAAATAATCTTAAAAGGAAAACATGAGGTTAAGAGAGATGTCAAAGGTAAGGAGGAGTCAATCACATACTATTCATCATTCATCCACTCCACTCCTGTGTACCACAGGGTAAGCAGAGAGATGAGCATTCTTACTTTCTCTTGCTACTTCAAGGTACTACTCATTCATTCTTGTATACAAAGAGACTTCCTTGACACTTAGTCCACCTAACCTCACTTCCTTCAACCAACCTACACCTTACCTATTCGCTACTAACCTCTTAGTAAATTCCAAAAGTTCACAGAGGACTTAGGCATCTGATCCAGTCTTCCACTCTAATCCTAATTCCAATAACGTGCCAGAAGATTTTAATATCTATATCAACAAATCACCTTGGCCTTAGAGCTTACTGACCTTTTCAATTCTAATGACCTGATTACCATTTGTAAAAATAACGTATATTAGATAACCTGAATGACCCTGCCTGCTTTCTTGCCAACTCAGCAATGTTTTTTTTACCTTGTATCCAGCTGTTTAAGTACATTTCTGAGCTGGCATGAAAGCAAAGAAACTGCAGTTCCCAAAAAGAAAGTTTAAGAGGAAACACTGAATACTGAACAAGCTCTCTCCCCAAAATTTCTGCCAAACCTTAAAAATCTTGAACTTATAGCTTTAATAGCTACAAAAGGAGGTAGGAGTGGGGTAGCTGATGGTTAAGCTTAGGGCCCACCCTGGGAACAGGGGCACCTGGGTGGCTCAGTCGGTTAAGTGACTGCCTTCACCTCAGGGCATGATCCCAGGGTCATGGGATCAAGCCCTGCATCGGGCTCCCTATTCAGTGGGGAGCCTGGTTCTCCCTCTCCCTCTCCGCACCATTGTGCTCTCTCTTGCTATTTCTCTCTCTCAAATAAATAAATAAAATATTTAAAAAACTGGGAACTTCAAGAGCTACACCCTAAGTATATGGGTGTGAAATAAAAACAAACCCCACTGTGCTGAAGAGGACAGCAAGGAAACTTGCCTGTCTTGGCTTTGGGTTTTGGGTGAAAGGAAAATAAAGCCTCTCCAAAGAATATGCAACCACAAACCAGTCCTATATAGGCCTGCAGTTTGAACACTAGTGGTATGACCTGGAAAACCTGAAGTGAAGAATTTAGAGTGGTTCCAGCTTAGTTGCACTTCCCAGAAAAACCACATATCTGATAAGGAACTTGTACCTCAACTACAGAACGAACACTTAAAACCCATTAATAAAAAGACAACCCAATTAGAAAAATAGGCAAAGGACCTGAATAGACATTTCTCTAAAAAAGATATATAAACAGCCAATAAGCACATGAAAAGATGTTCAACATCACTAATCATTAGAGAAATGCAAACCAAAACCACAATGAAATACCACTTTACATCCAGTAGGATGGCTGTAGTCAAAAAACCAGAGAAATAACATGTGTTCATGAGGATGGGATGAAATTGGAACCCTCATACACTGCTAGTGGGAATGTAAAATGGTCCAAACTGTGAAAAACAGTTTGGTGATTCCTCAAAGTTCTAAACATAGAATTAACATACAATACAGCAACTCCACTCCTAGGTATATATCCAAAAGAACTGAAAGCAAGGACTTGGGACAGTTACTTGTATGAACATTCACTGCAGCATTATACATGTTAGCCAAAAGGTAGAAACAACCCAAGAGTCTATCGAGTGAACAGATAAACAAAATGTGGTACATACATACAATGGAACATTATTTGGTCATAAAAATAAATGAAAAGGGCGCCTGGGTGGCTCGGTTGTTAAACATCTGCCTTTGGCTCAGGTCATGATCCCAGGGTCCTGGGATTGAGCCCCGCATTGGGCTCCGTGCTCAGCAGGAGGCCTGCTTCTCCCTCTCTCACTTCCCATGCTTGTGTTCCCTCTCTCGCTGTGTCTCTCTCTGTCAAATAAATAAATAAAATCTTTAAAAAATAAAAATAAAAATAAAAATAAATGAAAATCTAAACCATGCTATAAGTTGGATGAAACTTGAAGACATTATGCTAAGTGAAAGAAGCCAGACACAAAAATTGTATGATTCTGCTTATATGAGCTACCTAGGATAAGCAAATTCACAGGGACAGAAAGTAGACTGGCGGTTACCAGGGGCTGGAGGGAGTAAGAATGTGTAGTTACTGCTTAATGAGTAGAGTTTTTGTTTAGGGTAATGAAAAAATTTTGGAAACCATAGTGATGCAATTAATGCCAACAAACTGTACACTTAAAAATAGTTCAAGTGGTAAATTTTAAGTTACGAAAAAATATAACAGGTTAAAAAATGAAGCACTGATACGTGCTACAACATGGATGAACTTTGAAAACATTATGCTAAGAAGCCAGTCATAAAAGACTACATATGATTTCATTTATATGAAATGTCCAGAATAGGCAAATTTTTGAGACAGAAAATAGATTAAAAATAGGCAAATCTTCGGGGCGCCTGGGTGGCTCAGTGGGTTAAAGCCTCTGCCTTTGGCTCAGGTCATGATCTCAGGGTCCTGGGATCGAGCCCCACATTGGGCTCTCTGCTCAGCAGGGAGCCTGCTTCCCCCTCTCTCTCTGCCTGCTTCTCTGCCTACTTGTGATCTCTCTGTCAAATAAATGAATAAAATCTTTTTAAAAAAATAGGCAAATCTTTAAAGACAGAAAAAAGATTAGGAGTTATTTAGGAACCCCTGAATAGGAAGATGGGGGAATGATAAAGGGTTTGGGGTTTTTAAGGTGATGAAAATGTCCTAAATTTGACTATTCTCATGGTTGCACTTATCTGTGAACATACAGAAAGCCAGTTGAATTGTATACCTTAAGAGGGTAGGTTGTGTCATATGCGAATTATATTTCAATAAAGCTGTTCTTAAAAAGTATCCAGAGAGAAAAGAAGAAATGACAGATTACAATTAGACTGACGCAACAACAGTGGAAAGGAGCCAGTGGAATAATATTGTCAATGTCCTGAGAGAATTTAACTGTTACCCTAGAGTTCTACACACAACAAAACCAACTTTCTAGAACAAGGGCATTGTAAAGACATTTTCAGACAAAGACAATTTACTAGCAAAAGATTCTCACTGAAAGAATATTCTAAAGTATTTATTTCTACACAGGAAAATGATCTCAGATTGAAGGTCTAAGATACAAAAATAAATGGTGAGCAAAGATATTGGTAAATATGTAGGCAAATCAAAACAAACACAAACTGTGAAGATAATAATGATGCCTACTTCACCTGTATATGGAGAAGGATGGAGAAGAACTAGCTAGAACTAAAACCAGACAATAGCATGTAATCTGGGAGGGCTGTGATCAAAGCTAAAGCATTCTAAGGTCCTTGCCTCATTTAAGATGAAGGTAAAGATACTGGCTACCTTTAGACTCTAAGAAAAACCATATTAGAAATTAAAACTGAGAAAAATTTAAATGTTTAATAATCCACTAAAAAATAATATACCCATGACATGCTAGCATAAATGACATATTCTATGAAAAATAACTATATCTGCCAAAAGAAAAATAGTAAGAGTGACATTGTTGTAATCTTTATATTAAATAATAAGCATGTTAAAATAGGTACAGTAACACCTAAAAGAACATATACAGAATGTACAACTTACTTCCAAACTACAATAGGGGGAATCAATCCAAAAATGAGAGAAAGAAGGGAAAAAGCAGGAAAAAAGCAGATCATTTAGAAAGCTCAAAATAAGATATTTAAATTTATTCCTATTATATCAATAATCACTAGGTAAATAAACTAATTCTCCAGGTTAAAGAAAAATCCTCAAACATGATTTAAAAATAAAATCTAGTTATATGCTATTTAAAAGAGGCATCTAAGACATGAGGACGAAAAAAAGATTAAATAAAACCCTAAACGATGGAAATATATCAAGCAGCTACCAGACAAAATAAATCCAGAGTAGCAATGTCAATCCCATACAAAATAGACTAAAACAAAAAGCAATTTTAAAGACTTACTTACTTACTTTATTTATTTATTCATTCATTCATTCATTCATGTATTTATTTATTTGACAGAGAGAGACACAGGAGAGAAGGAACACAAGCAGGGGGAGTGGGAGAGGGAGAAGCAGGCTTCCTGCTGAGCAGGGAGCCCGATATTAGGCTCGATTCCAGGACCCTGGGATCATGACCTGAGCTGAAGGCAGACGCTTAACGCCTGAACCACCCAGGCGCCCCACAAAAAGCATTTTTTTTTTCTTTTAAGGTTTTATTTATTTATTTGATAGAGAGAAAGAGATCACAAGTAGGCAGAGAGGCAGGCAGAGGGAGAGGGGGAAGCAGGCTAACCGCTGAGCAGAGAGCCCCACGTGAGGCTTGATCCCAGGATCCTGAAATCATGACCTGACCGAAGGCAGAGGCTTAACTCACTGAGCCACCCAGGCGCCCCACAAAAAACATTTCTAACAACAAAGAGTTACTCCATGATCACAGGTTCGATTCATCAGAATGGTTAAGAAACTATAATTGTGCACACACCTAATAACAGATTCAAAATATATAAAGCAAAAATTGATAAAACTTTCAAGAAAAACTGACAAATACGCCTTCACAGTGGGAAATTTTCAACATTTTTATTCAGTAATTGGTAGATGAGCAGCAACAACAACAAATCCACAAGGAAACAGAAATTTTCAGTTCCACTAACCTTCATTTCCTCACTCTACTTCAACAACTCTCACCCCATGGTCACTCTGAATCTTGTCATCACATTGAACCATCCTCTCCTGAAATCTTAAACTTCAATGCTACAATTTTCTATTAGTCCAGCTTTTAATCCCACTACATATCTTGAGGCATCCCAAACTTCAGCTGTGTGTGTATGTTCCCAATCTGCCGTCTTCTGTCCTCACCTTCTTCCCTTTTCGGTCTCAACTCCCTGGTCCATCAGCTCAATCACTCTCATGCATCCTTGTCCGACCCTAGAGGAACTGCCTGTCCTTGCATGTTAGTAACATCACATATCCATGTTCTCTAACCCCATCTGGGTCTTCAAACCTTCTGTCATTAATCATCTCCTATTCCCATTTCCATCAGGAGCTATTTCAAAATTTATACTGTCTCCTTAAATATAATATTTTATCTTCCCCTCCTCACTGTTAGCAGAAGACTTTGCCTCCTACTTGAGTGAAAAATTGAAAAAAAAAAAGTCACCAAGAGGCAGGAACTCCCTCAATTGCATCCCTTACTAACTCACACATTTATTACCAGCAACACCCATCCTTTTTGCTTGCCAGGAGAGGTATCTCTCTTCCTACAGAAAGCAAATTCCTATAATTTTTTTTTTCAAATTCCTATAATTTTAACTCTGGTTCTTAGTCTTATTTTGCTACTTCTCCCCTATACCCTCACAGAACCCTGTGCATTCTATCATAGGACTTATCACACTGTAATTATCTTCTCCCCTACTACACTTAAAAGATCTTCCAGGTTAGGGACGCCCGGGTGGCTCAGGCGGTTAGGCGTTTCCCTTCGGCTGGGGTCATAATCCCAGGGTCCTGGAATCGAGTCCCACACTGGGCTCCTTGATTGGCGGGGAGCCTACTTCTCCCTCTGCCTGCTGCTCCCCCTGCCTGTGCTCTCTCTCTCTGACAGATAAATAAGTTTTTTTATTGAAATTTTTTAAAATTTAAATTTAATTTAAATTTATTTAAATTTAATTTAATTAAAAAATTTTTTAAAAGGGGGCACCTGGGGGGCTCAGTCGTTAAGCATCTGCCTTCAGCTTGGGTCATGATCCCAGGGTCCTGGGATTGAGCCCCACATCAGGCTCTCTGCTCAGCAGGAAGCCTGCTTCTCCCTCTCCCACTTCCCCTGCTGTGTTTCCTCTCTCGCTGTCTCTCTGTCAAATAAACAAATAAAATCTTTAAAAAATAAAATAAAATAAAAAATAAACAGGATGGAAGGACCAAGTGACAACCTAATATTTAAAAATAAATACATAAAGATAAATAAAAATTAAAAAATAAAAATTAAAAAAAAAGTCTTCCAGGTTAAGTTTCTTACTAGGTAGCCTCAGGAGTTACTTAGCTTTTTCATGCCTTAGGTGTCTCTTCTCTAAAATGGGAATGATATAATTTACTATAAATCCTAGCTCTAGTCATGTGACCCTGGGTAATTATTTGACTTCTCTGTGCCTCGAGACTCCTCATCTCTAAAATAGGGATAAAAATGAGGTGCCTGGGTGGTTCAGTTGGTTAAGCGTCCGCCTTCGGCTCAGGTCATGATCCCAGGGTCCTGGGACTGGGCACCTCATCAGGTTCCCTGCTGAGCAGAGAGCCTGGTTCCCCTCTCCCTCTGCCTGCCATTCCCCTTGCTTGTGCTCTCTCTCTCTCTCTCTGTCAAATAAATAAATAAAATCTTTAAGAAAAATAAAATAAGGGACGCCTGGGTGGCTCAGTCAGTTAAGCAGCTGCCTTCGGCTCAGGTCATGATCCCACTGTCCTGGGATCGAGTCCCACATCGGGCTCCTTGCTCGGCGGGGAGCCTGCTTCTCCCTCTGCCTCTGCCTGCCACTCTGCCTGTCTGTGCTCTCTCTCTCTGACAAATAAATAAATAAAATCTTGAAAAAAAATAAATAAAATAAAATAAAATAGGGATAGAAGTGTATACTTCGTAAGGTTGCCAAGAGGTTTAAATGGGTTAAAACTACATTTTATCAGGTATGTATTTTATACTTACAGCACATGTCAGTTTGGCCCAGCCATATTTCCATTGTTCACTAGTCACATGAAATTAATGGCTACCATACTGGATGGCACAAGTACAGAAATTAGTAGGTGCTCAATAAATATTTTTTAAAAAGTAAGCTCTATGCCCAACATGGGGCTTGAACCCACGACCCCAAGATCAAGAGTCGCACGTTCTACTGACTGAGCCAGCCAGGAGAACCTCAATAAATAATTTTTAAGGAATACTGATGTCAGAACACAAAGAACTTTCAGAACCCCAGGACCAGAAAAAAAATATTTTACATAGTCTAACATTTTTTTTTTACATTTTAACATCTCTGAAAACAAGAATAATCTTATAATTGATGTCATCTGAGAGTTTTAATGACAGTACTATTTTGTAGTGGTTCATAAGATAAAGATGCATCTTACAACTGATGGCATTAGAGTTGATAAAATAACTGTGTATATAAAGCACCTAGTACCTAGCATATAGGCCTCACATAAATTAATTATTATGGCTTACTCATATTTGTATTCCCAATACTAAATTCAACGTCTGGCATAGTATACAGTTAATAAGTGTTCATTAAGTGAACTTCTACAGGATGCCCTGTAACCTTTGTACATCTGAATCCAAATATATGCCTTCCAAAACAACCTTCTTCTCACAAACTTCCTTTTATGGTCAAAGATACCATCATTCTGGGCCATACTGACTTAAAAACCTCAGATCTTTATCTCCTGACCCTTCCCCTTAATCCAGTTTAGGGATCAGATCCTGTCAATTCTTCCTTTATAATTTCCTCCCCCGATTTACTCTTTCAATCTTTCATTCCCACCGCCACCTCCTTAGACTAGGGCAGTAATTCTCAAACTTTTTGGTCTCAGGACTCTTTACATTTTTAAAATTAGAGGAACCCACAGAGCTATTGTTTATCTGGATTATATCTATTGATATTCAACATATTAGAAATTAAAACTGAGAAACTTAAAAATGTTTATTAATCCATTAAAAAATAATAAACCCATTACATGTTAACATAAATGACATATTTGATGAAAAACTATATTTTCCAAAAAAAAATGACTAGAGTAACGTAGTTTTACATTTCTAAATTCTATTTAATGTTTTTGACTTAATAGAACACAGCTGGATTCTCTGCTTCAGCACTAAACCTGTTATGTTGTTTTAATTGAAGTACATGAAGAAAATCCAGCCTCACACGGATATGTGTAGTTGGAAAAGAAAGCAATATTTTAGTATATTAGTCTTGATAAATGGTAGTCTCTTAAGGGTTAGCTGCAATGTGGAATCTGAAACCTTACCAATGAACTCTCTTTGTACAGTTCCACTGTAACTTATTGCTATATAAAATTAAAGTCTATTGAAAAAATGTTAAATAAATACACACATAAAATTCATTGATATATCTTGCATCGTAAATGGATCTTCTACTCATGCATAATTTTACAACATCATATTTGGTCATCTGGAAAATATTGGTTCATTGAGTTATACCAACCTTCCAAATACTGACACATTTCATTATACGATATCTAAAAATCACATTAATACTATTACCAATTTCATTAGAAAAGTTTAAGTATTGGGAAGTTGTCAAGTTCACACTGGTAGATACAAATTTTCCAAACTCCTAACTTTCACTTGAAAGCTCAAATCTTATCACTGGCAACAAATACTGTGAGTTGTTTTCTTTGAAATAACAGGCTGGCTTTTCGTTTTTGAAAAAAACATCTGCCAAATACCCATGTCTGGATAATCATAGTTTATATTTCAGTCATTCTTTCAAGTAAAAATGGTATTCCATGAAGAAAGCATCTAGTTTAGCTCACAACTCAATGACACAAGTGCTCTTCCTGAGGACAACTGTAGTTTAGTATACAGAAGGGATTTATTTGCACTTCCCACTTCATCACACAGACTATTAAAGACATGTCTCAAAGGTTGAAATTTAATAAAATTAATGAATTTTTACTGCTTCATTTGGGACATTGAGAGAAACTAGCATTTTTTTTTTTTACTATAGTGAAGAATAAAATGACCATTAATAGAGTTTGGCCCCACTGCCCTGATTCTTGCTAAGGCACCAGCAGTTTTATTCACCATTACTTTAGCACTATCAGTGCAAATGTCAACTCAATGAAAATACCAGTTAATATCTTGATATTGCTATGAAAATAATTTTGACTTCTCAGAACTCCTGTATCAGGGACCCTCAAGGGGTCCACAGATCAAATTTGAGAATTGCTAGTCTAGGACTTCATCATGTTATACCTGGATTATCATGTTAGTGTCCTATTTTTCCCAACACTAGCCTCTCTCCTTATTTATATTGTTTGGCATTACTAAACACAACTTCCTACATGCTTTCAACATGTTCTGCCCAAAAATTATGTGATTTCCCCATTGGATGGAGGATAAACTTCAAATCGCCTAGCATCACCTTCAAAGACCTCTACAATCTTTCCTCATCCAATCTTTCCAGCCTTACCTTCTGCCACTCCCTGACACAACTGTAATTAAGTCAGTCTGATCTATTTAAGGTCTCTGGAAACAAAATTTACACAGCTCACAACTTCGCTTGAAATGTTCCCATCATAGGGTGCCTGGGTGGCTCAGTTGGTTGGGCAACTGCCTTCAGCTCAGGTCGTGATCCCGGAGTCCCAGGATCGAGTCCCGCATCGGGCTCCCAGATCCATGGGGAGTCTGCTTCTCCCTCCGACCTTCTCCCCTCTCATGCTCTCTCTCACTCTCTCTCAAATAAATAAATAAAATCTTTAAAGGAAAAAAAAAAAAGAAATGTTCCCATCATATGAAATATTATTTCTTTTTATCAAACCTCAAACCTCAAATTCTATTCCACCTTCAAGGCCTAGCTCAATGCCCAAATACTTTATTTATGATGCTTTTTCTAATCATTAGTTTACAGTGCTCTCTTCCTTTCTGGAAATATCACAATTACTATCGTCACATTACCATATACTGTCTTTGATAATTTAACTTCTGAGTTGTTTATTTAATTTTACATGCTTTCCTTAATCCCCCAACTGGATTATAAACCCTGGAATACAGAAACTCTGCTAAACTTTTTTTTTTAAGTAGGCTCCACACACAGTGTGGAGCCCAATGTGGGGCTTGAACTCACAACCCTGAGATCAAGACCTGAGCTGAGATCAACAGTCAGACACTTAATCGACTGAGCTACCCAGGCGCCCCAGAACTTTGAGTCTTCTACAGCACCTAGTACAATGTAACAAACACAGTGAAAACATCAATTTTTAAAAATGAAATCAATGAATGAATTCCCTTTCCAAAGGCAAGAGGAATTTGGTTAGATGAATGATTCACATGGTCTATGAACTACTGATAGTCCTTGAAAGTCTTCCAGGTGGACAATAGATTGATTTCTTAGAGTTATTAATGTTTTCAATGGGAATAATTATGCTATTCAATCAAAATCAGTCCATTGGCATCTCATCAAAAGCAATCCTCTCTTTCTCATTAATTCTGATGAGGTTTTTGCAGTGTTAATCACGAAAATGTAGAATAAGTGACCCACAGGACCCTGTTGAAGTGGTTTTAAAGAGAAAAGATGGCAATCACTCCTCTAAATTAGCAGAGACTCCGATGTGGAGTCAATTCTACCTGTAACATTTTTATTTCCTTAAAAGAAGATATAAATCAAATATGATAAAAATGTTATATTTGTTAGTATGAGAGGTGCAAGGGTGTTTGTTATGTTATGCTTTCTACTTTTCTACACGTTTGATGCATTTTAAAATAAGGAAAAATGCATTGTGTGGCTCTTTGAAACATACATGGTACGTCAACATACAAGAGCATACCATTTGACTGATTCATGACATTGTCCAGTTTTTACTTACCAGTGCATCATCTTGCAATGAAGCAAAAAAGAAGCCATAGAGCAAGTTAATTTGATCCTTGTGATCAATGAAGTCAAACATTGCAACCAGCCAACGATAAAAAAGTACCTATTGAGAGACAAAATGCTTATCTTTAGAGAAATATAACTGGCACAGGAGAGAGCTTAATTCCCCTTTTCAGGGTTGTTTTAGAAGCTTCTAGCACAAAGTAGGATTATAGATTTTATTTCTCAGTAAAAATTTCTGCTTGAGCAAAGTGCCTGCATCAAGTTATATTGTTCCAAAACTACAGCCTTTGCACAAAAGGCCACTGCCATTACTCCATAAGTGGCACTTCCTTGCCAGCCCTTAAGTGGTTCTGAAGGACTTATCATCAAACTGTTTAAAAAGATTACCTTGGTGCTACCAGAACACTTGCCAACACAAAGCCAGGAGACCGCCTTAACCACAGAATCTTCTGATATTAGAGTTGTTGGAATCATACACTTCAATATCCGAGTGTTTACAGCACTCCCTAGAAAGCAAACTCCAAATTAAACTACATTTTAGAATCTTGGTTGTTCCTTTACTATTATTCACTCTTAGTCCTAAAAATCTCACTTTATACTGAAGGCAATAAAAAAGTAATATTTGATATATCTCTTATCATCTTTACAAAACAGTTGCAAACAAAAATGTATCTTTAAGTTCTAATATAACTATAAAGCAAATTCTTTGGCTCTATATTTCTATTTAAAAAGGAAGGATGCCTACAAGGTTTCTTTTGGCGTGATGAAAATGTTTGGGAATTAGAGAGTGGTGATGGTTGTACAATTCTGTGAATATGCTAAAAAATATCCTGAATTGCATGCTTTAAAAGAGTGAATTCTATGGTATGTGAATTATACTTTTAAAAAAGTCTTAGGAGGGGCGCCCGGATGGCTCAGTAGGTTAAAGCCTCTGCCTTTGGCTCAGGTCATGATCTCAGGGTCCTGGGATTAAGCCCCGAGTCAGGCTCTCTGCTCAGCCTCTCTCCCCTCTCTCTCTCTGCCTGCCTTTCTGCCTACTTGTGATCTCTCTCTCTCTGTCAAGTAAATAAATAAAATCTTTAAAAAAAAAAAAGTCCTAGGAAAATTTCAAACATTAAATTTTTTTTTAAAAATTATTTATTTATTTCAGAGAGAGCGCATGTGCACGCCAGAGTAGGGGAAGGGCAGAGGGAGAGGGAGAGAAATCCTCAAGTTGACTCCCTGCTGAGTGCAGAGGCTGATGGGGGCTCAATCCCAAGTCCCTGAGATAATGACCTAAGCCAAAACCAAGAGTCAGACGCTTAGCCAACTGAGCCACCCAAGCACCCCAAGATTATTTTTTATTTTGTTATTATTTTTTAATGGCACAATAGATTCTGACTTATTTAAAACTATTGACAGACATCTTGCATGAGCTGGTTCATTTAAGAATAAATAAATTAAATAAATATATTTGTATTCTCCATCCCTCCTAAAGAGTGGGGAGGATAGCAGAATGGAATAGCTATTCTCAGAATTAGCTAGCAGCAATAATATTTTATACTGGTCCTATCTTTCCATCATACTCTCTGGGCTTCCATGGTATTCTCCCATCTGGTAACAGAAGTTATGTTGCAAATAACTTTCTATATACCCTATATCAATTTCTGCTCATCAAGTCTTCAAGAATTAAATGTATATCTCATCAATATTTTTGGTATGTAAACATTGTTTCATTTACATTATAATGCGGTGATCACAACCACTCACTGAAAAAACACTGTTCTCAACTTCTCATGCAAATAGAATTCTCGAAAACATCTTGGATCCATGTGTGTTTAACCACTGTTTTACATGCATTACAGTGTGCTGATCACATCCATTCACTATAATACTGTTCTCAACTTTTGCAAGTAGCATTCTTAGAAACATCTTATACGTGTCTTCAAACACTGTTTTATATATATTATAGCATGATGATCACATCCACTCACTGAAATAGCACTGATCTTAACTTTGCCTGCAACTAGCATTCTCAGAAACATCTTATACACATTTTTTTTTCCTGAGGGTAAAGACTTCTCTTTATTTTTTTATTTTTAAAATTAAAAGTGTGTAGGGAAGCCTGGGTGTCTAAGTAGGTTAAGCGTTTGCCTTTGGCACAGGTCATGATCCCAGGGTCTTGGGATCGAGTTCCGCATCGGGCTCCCTACTGAGCAGGGAGCCTGCTTGCTTCTCCCTCTGCCGGCTGCTCCCTCTGCTTGTGCGTGCTCGCACTCTCTCTCTCCGACAGATAAAATCTTTAAAAAAAATAAAAATGAATAAACTTTGCCAAAAGTAAAACAAAAAAGAAACAAACCTACCCAAAAGCAAAAAAAAAAAAAAAGAAAGAAAAGAATTCTAGCTACGCATCTTGAAAAGCTGTGTGATCTTAGACAAGGTTCTTCAGCCATCTGAGCACTGGCTTTTCTATAAGTCAAATGGGGATAAAGTATCTACCTCCTAGGGTTGTAAAATGGTAAATGTCCATCACTCAGCCTCGTGACTATGAGATAGTAATTTCCCAGTGAATTGTAGCTACTGTTATTATCCAGTCAAGGATTAAGTAGGATGTTCCAGATTTCCTAGTTCAATGCTATACATTATAGACTCAATAAATGCTATTAAATTTAAAAAATTTTTTAAATAAAAAATAAAAAGTTTGTATATTTCAGATATACAACATGATATGATATACATATACATAGTGGAAATGATTATTACAGCCACATTACATATTATCTCTTCACGTTTTCACCATTTTTTCTGTGTGGTAAAGGTACCTGAAATCTACTCTCTTATCAAATTTCCAGTATTCAATATAGTATTATTAACTATAATCATCATGCTGTACATTAGATCTCTAAATTTACTCATGCTACATACATTCTCAATTTCTACCCCATCATTCTGTGGAGAAGGAAAGAAGCAGTGATGACAGGTAACGAATAATAAGAATAAAAACTTCTGTATTCCACTATGGTTTCTTGTTTTCATTTTCTTTTCTCCCCCACTCCCATCCCCTCACTCTTCTAAAGTTTAAAACAGTCTGACCACTAACACTTCACACATGTACCAAATTCAAAGGGTGAATTCAATACAGACTCAATACTTACTTCCCAGTGACTTTTTAACTTCTAAAGTGTCTGAAGTCCTTTCATAGTTAATTATGACATTTCAAGCACACCTGCCCCTGAATATGAATTTCAACTTAGCAAAAGATCTACAGGTAAAGATACAGTGGTGATGGAAGATATCACAGAAATAACTAAAAGGAGACAAACAATTAAGGAGGCCATATCTGACATCACCAATTTCAGCTTAAACGAAAAATGAAAAGTTAGAATAAAAAGCCAGAGTTTATGTTTAAAATTGTCATATACAAGTTTCCAAGGCTGAGGCATGCATTTGCCACAAGACCTGGCAAACATCATGAAAACCTTTTAACCACTCATTTCTAAGATATCAAAAAAGAGAAATTCCAAAATAGAAAACACTTGTACATCCCATACATGTTTTAAGAGGAGAAGGGAGAAAATTCTCAATAGACACTCATCAGTTAAACATGGGTTCCTGGAAAGGTATTAGAACCAAACAATCTGAAACCACTTATAAGAGCCAATTTTATCAGGTCAAATTTCACTTTGTAGGAAAACACAGAGAACTAATCAAGTAAAAGTAGAGAACTAAAATACCTGAGAGTCATATTTTGAATTCGGCTAGTAAGGTGTTGTTGCTTTAAAACACACACCCCTGCAAAACATGATGCTAGGGTATACACAAAGGAACCCAATATGCAAGGGCCAGGAAAGAGTATATAAAGCATCCAGTTTTGATAGATGTCTTAATATTTAAAAAAAAAAAATAACCAGTAGAAAACCCAGTAGCAGTATAATGCGGTATAAACACTAGAAGGGGAGTTAGGAGAACTGAGTTCCCCAGTTTTAGCTCTGACATTAAACAAGTCTCTTTAACCACTCTGGGTCTCTGTTTCCTCGCCTTTAAAATGAGGATGGATGTTAAAGGCCTAAAACACCTTCTGAGTCTGAAAAAATAAATAAAAAGAATACTGGCCAGGTCTTCTTTCTTTCTAAGAACCTCTCCCCCTCCATTTGAAATGCACTTAGAACAGGAAAGGAAGCATTTCCACAAAAGAAAAAGCATCTTGACTGTTAAGGTCAAACACACTGGAATGGAGACAGTTTCAAAAGGGCAAAAGGGACTTGCCATAGGTAAGTGATCCTAAAAGCAATGAAAGAGACTAAGTGATCTCTTAAGCTGCCTTATCTATGCTTCTTAAGAGAAATACTAAAAATGACTTCCATGTATTTGGTGACAAGAGTCTATACATTCTATTTGTAAAGACATGTAATAACTAACCATTCTCAGTATATGTACCCAGGAACTTCTGGTTCATAAGGTAACTTAAACACAAGAAAGGCCCATTTTATGATCTTACCAGATTGGTTTTATGAAGAAAATAGTACAAATAAAGAACTGCAACTGATTCCAATAAACAATCTATTTCAAAGTCTGAAAGGCAAAATTAATAGCAAACTGATGACAAATGTATCCCCTTAACATACCAAATTTGCCACTGAGTGCCACATTTAATAGAACATCAATTCCTTCTGGCGCTAACCCATTCTTCCAAGCCACATTTTCCACAGTTTTCAAGTGTTTTTCCAAGATTTTATCTTTACTCTGTGAAGTTTTAACGGGACCTGGAAAAAGGAACAATATTAAATAGTGGGACCTTTAAAATTCTTTCAGTCCTCAATCGCAACAGTTACAACTTGGGATACTTTAAAGAAATAGCTTTTGTTGGGGGGGGGCTGAGTGGTTCAGTCATTAAGCATCTGCCTTCAGCTCAGGTCATGATCCCAGAGTCCTGGGATCAAGCCCCGCATGGGGTTCCCTGCTCAGTGGAAGGCCTGCTTCTCCCTCACCCACTCCTTCTGTTTGTGTTCCCTCCCTTGCTGTCTCTCTCTCTCTCTCTCTCTGTCAAATAAATAAAATCCTTAAAAAAAAAATAGCTTTTTTTTAAAGTAGGCTCCACGCCCACCATGGAGCCCAACATGGGGCTTGAACTCACAACCCTGAGATCAAGACCTGTGCTAAGATCGAGAGCCAGACACTTAACTGACTGAGCCACCCAGGTGCTCCTAAACAAATAGATCTATGTTAAAAAATGTCTTCCTCAAAACCTTTCGAAGCCTTTAAAATTCTAGAATATTTAACAGCAATAGAGGAACAGCACCTTCAGTGAGGAAAACTGAATCATGCCCTGGCATCTCCGCTCTAAACTAACTAAAAGCACTGAACTTAGACTATAAGCAGATTCAGTACTAGGACAGTAGTTCCCAAACTTTGCTGCAAATTGGAATCACCTAGGGAGCCTTTTAAAAATCCTGATGCCCTTGGGGTGCCTGGGTGGCTCAGTGGGTTAAGCCTCTGCCTTCGGCTCAGGTCCTGATCTCAGGGTCCTGCGATGGAGCCCCGCATCGGGCTCTCTGCTCAGCAGGGAGCCTGCTTCCCCCTCTCTCTCTCTGCCTGCCTCTCTGCCTACTTGTGATCTCTGTCTGTCAAATAAATAAATAAAATCTTAAAAAAAAAATCCTGATGCCCAGACTGCATTCCATGCCAATAAAATCAGAATGTCGGGGCATCTGGGTGGCTCAATGGGTTAAAGCCTCTGCC
Source organism: Potos flavus (assembly GCA_028534135.1). Lineage (NCBI taxonomy): Eukaryota > Metazoa > Chordata > Mammalia > Carnivora > Procyonidae > Potos > Potos flavus. Next base: position 39,588,671 of record CM052901.1, read on the forward strand.
TTCAGCTCAGGTCGTGATCTCAGGGTCCTGGGATCGAACCCTGCATCGGGCTCTCTGCTCAGCAGGGAGCCTGCTTCCCCCTCTCTCTCTCTGCCTGCTTCTTTGCCTGCTTGTGATCTCTCTCTCTGTCAAATAAATAAATAAAATCTAAAATAAAATAAAATAAAATAAAATCAGAATGTCTTAGAGTGGATGCCAGGTATCAGTGTTTTTTAAAGATTCCCAGATAATCCCAATGTGCAACAGCTTGGAAACCACCCTGCCAAGAATTTTCTTTGTTGTTGTATCCCTAGTACCCAGCATACTGATATTAGGAAGTGCTCAATGCCTATTAAATAAACAAAAGCATGTATGAGCAAAAATATGCTTTCCTTTAAAAATCCATAAGAAAAAGTCTAGGATATTTTTACAGAAATAGAACTTTCATAAGGAAACTTATCTGTCCTACCTTTCTCAAAGTATCTCACTGCTATTTGCAGAGCATCTTCTCCTTGATCATCAGCATGTCCATAATCCTCCGCTGGATTGTCTTGTTCACCGTTCAAGCTGTGCCTTGAGTCATTCAGGTCCTCTTTTTCTTCGTCGGCCAGATTAGTCTGATAACTATCACTAACTTGTGAAGTCCTCTTTTGAGCCTGAGAGTCCTTAACTCGCTTTTGAGATGACATTATTGCACATGCTCTATCTAGAAACAAGTGTCAAGTTACCATTAAACAAACCATCCCTTTTTACTCCACAAAGACAGGAACAATATCTGCTTTATATTCCCAACATTTAGTACACAATATCTAGCATACAACAGTACAGACTCACACACACACACAAACCCTAACAACGATCCAGGCAACAAAAAGGTTAACTTTCATAGAAGCTCTTGACCCAAACAGGAATAGGGAGAAACAACTCTCCAGGGTAACATTCACCAGTTGAACTGGACTTCTTGTGGGAAAAAAAATGGAGTACAAGCAACATAGCAAGTTCTCTTAAAATGTCTCTATCACATAATCAAGTCCAAAACGAATTCATCTCATACATTCAATCTTACTTTTTCCACTCACTCCTATTTTTCTCCACCCCCCCGCTTGATTTTGCTTTTAATCTTTTACACTCTCTACTTCGTGAGCCCTAAGTTAAAACGGCTTAGTTCAAAAGTCAAACTGGTAACCAAACTAAGGATTCTCACAACAGAATCATTCCCCATTAATTAAGTCATTTATTCAGTAAATAATTGTTGAACATCATCTATATGCAAAGCACAGTTCTAGTTACTAGGGATAAAATAAAACAGTAGAGGTCTCTCATCTCCTGAAATTTATGTGGGTAGGGTGGGAAGGAGTGTAAGAGAGGAGAGTGATACCATCTGATTTAAAACCTTTTTAGCTGCAGTGTGGAGAACAGAATGTTAGGGGTCAAGGAGTGAAAACAAGCGAATTTTTATTTTTCTTTTATTTATTTTTTTTAAAGATTTTATTTATTTGACAGAGAGAGAGACAGCGAGAGAGGGAATACAAGCAAGGGGAGTGGGAGAGGGAGAAGCAGGCCCCCAGCTGAGCAGGGAGCCTGATGCAGAGCTCGATCCCAGGACACTGGGATCATGACCTGAGCCAAAGGCAGCCATTTAACCAACTGAGCCACTCAGGCGCCCCATCCTGAAGGTTTTTTAAAAAAATTCGTCTGGGGGCGCCAGGGTGGCTCAGTCAGTTAAGCGTCTGCCTTGGGCTCGACTGCCTTCCGCTGGGGTCATGATACCAGCGTCCTGGGATCGAGCTCCCCATCAGGCTCCCTGCTCAGCTGGGGGCCTGCTTCTCCCTCTCCCATTCCCCCTGCTTGTATTCCTTCTCTCGCTGTCTCTCTCTCTCTCTCAAATAAATAAATAAAATGCTTAAAAGTAAATAAGTAAATAAAAATAAAAATTAAAAAGCCTTCACGATGGGGCGCCTGGGTGGCTAAGTTGGTTAAGCGACTGCCTTCAGCTCAGGTCATGTTCCCGGAGTCCCAAGATCGAGTCCCACATCGGGCTCCCAGCTCCACGTGGCGTCTGCTTCTCCCTCTGACCTTCTCCCCTCTCATGCTCTCTATCTCTCAAATAAATAAAATATTTTTAAAAATATGTGTAAAAATTTTTTAAAAAATAAAAATAAAAAGCCTTGACGAGTCCAGAAGAAACATGACTGTAGTCTGAACTAGGACTAAGATAGCGGTGGACAAGGTAGAAAATGACTGATACGTTTTGGAGACAGACTGGGCGAAGCCGTGATAAAAGAACTGGATGTAGGGAAAAGGAAAGAGAGGAACCCAGAAAGACTTAAGTTTTGGCTTCAAATGGGAAAAACTAAGGAAATCGTTGGAAGGACAGTTACTAGATCCCACCTTCCTAGAACATATGAGGCCAGAGCTGGAGAGCGATACGTATATCTAACCCAGTGGGAGGTCCCAAGTTGCGAGTAGTTTCCTGGGGTCGGAAAAAAGAAGGACGCGAGAGCAGCTTCTCACCCCATCCTGTTGAACCGTCCCATCGCCTCCCAGGAACCTAGCCCCTCACAGACTGCCACAGCAGAGAGCGAACTCGGCCAGGACGACCGACCCACTGGACAGATTCCTGAACTGGGGAAAAAACCCGACCCCTGCCACACCTTGCAGAAGAGTTCTGCTCAGAAATCGGAAGAGTCCCTCCGCTCTGAGAGCCCCCACTTTGCGCGGTCTTTAAAAGCAAAAAGTACCTCACCTAACACACTGCTCAGTCGCAAAGCCTCCGGATTCCGAACGCCGCCTCCCGGATTCAAAAGAGCGGGGCCCGCCCCGCGCATGCGCTTCTGCAGAGACCCATGCTGCACTAGGCAGAGCTGCGCGCTCTGCTGAAGCCTGATTGGTTGGGTTACGACTCAACGGCGCGAGGAGGCGCGCGCGCGCCGACGTTGACGCAGACCCAATCCCGAGAACCTCTTGCCCCGCCCGCCTCCGGCCGGGGACCCGCGGCTTGTGGGCCGTTGCTACTGGAGCTAGCTGATTGGCTGGCGTTCCCACTGTCCTAATAATGTTCGCATTCGTCATTTTGCGTAAAGCTCGGCAATTAGTGTCCTGATTCCTGAATGTAACAAGAGTAATTATAGTGATAGTTTTGCCCAGATAGATCCTCAAGTGTCGAGACTTTGAATCTATAGGAAAATAGGAAACTGCAAACTTTGAAATAAGGGCTGCTTATCACTTGCTGGACAAGAGACTTAGGTTATTGAGTCTATGACTTCTGAAGCTGTCGCTTTTCCCAGGCGAAGATCCGGGGTGGGAGGAAAGGACGGCTGGATCTGCCCTCCTTCTACCGAGGATGGGCATTCATATCTTCCAGGGTTTGCCCAAAACCTGTGTCCTAAGCTAAATGCGGCACCTTGCACGTAACCTGCCAGGGAACACGTACAGATTTCTAACTTTGAGGAATCGATGAGTCTTAAAGAAACTGGCTGAAACAGCAACGAGGGTTTAGTTTGAGACCTGAGCCTAGTCCCTACCTTAATCTCTTACTACTTTAATCTCTTACTAGGTAGGAATTAAAGAGGAAAGGTAAATTAAATGGCTCTCACTGATTTATTTGAAGCCAAAACATACCCATAAACTGGGCAAAACTGTAGGAGGAAACTGCAATCTTAGGGAGAAATGAAGAATCAAAGATTAAGTTGTTATATTTGGGAAATACTACACCAGAAATTACTATTTACCACATCTTCTATGATTTTCAGAGTACTTTCACGAACTCTTGTTTAATCATACACGAGAACTGAATGTTCGATATTTTATCTAGTACACATAAACTGCTCTTATCTAGGAAAACTGAAAATTTCTCAAGTCGTGTTTCATACTCTTAATGATTTCATAGACTCAACTGTGAATTAGAAGGGATTTTAAGCCTTCGATCCCCTTCTCTTTTGTAGATGATGAAACTGGGGCTCTGAGTGGTGAAATAACTTGCCTAACATGACAAGTCTATGGCACTGGAACATGTGCCACGTTGTGGATACACGTAGTGAGAGAGCACTGGTTTGCCTTGGTTTCTTGGACCTGCAGTTTTCTCTGAACTCATTCTTCCACCTTCCCTTGGCATTACCTAGTGAAGCAGAACTCCCTAAACCTGAAAATTGTATTGATCCTAATTCTCTGGCTTTCTGTCTTTATATGCTGACATTACTGAAGTGTGGGGGAACTTAAATGAGATTGGAAAGTTGGTAACCTCATTAGTATACTAAGTGATATACAGTTCCTTCTCTTTCTTCTCCCTCATCCAGTATCAAAAATAAAAGGGCACGAATTGCTTCATATGACCCTTTCTTCCCAGATTTTCATTACCTGTGCAGACAGTTTCCTCCAAATTTCAAAAATTTTTATTTTGAGAGAATGAGAGAAATAAGACAGAGGTATCAATTAACAAGAACAATGGCACTGAAGAAAATACAATAATTTGTACTCCCCCCCACACACAATGCCCCCACCCCTCTCCCCATCCCTGGCACAATAATATTAAAACCATCAAAGCACATCTAACAAGGAAAAACAGCGGTACAGAATGAAGAAAGCAAAGTTTCATACTGCTCAATCCAACCAACCCATACCAAATATCCTTCCCCCAGCTAAACTCCAGCCACCGTAATGATAAAGAGGTGTAGAGGAGACAACCACAGGAGTAACTTGGATCTCTGTTTACACTAGCAAAGTTCAGTGACGATTCGATAGGAGTAATGAATCTGGCAGGGAAACACTGGATACAGCTCTTCTGTCAAGTTTCAGATGATTTAAGAGAACAATTAGAGTTTGAGATTCACAGACTTCTAATAGGACTGATCCCTGCTCCCTCAACCGCAATGGAGCAGCTGCCAAATCCTGGTTAGCTGCTGAGAATAGTAGGAAGTGAGGAAACTTTTGGCTTAAGAAAATCCAAAAAAGATGTCTGATAAAAGTTTACTGCTTCAATTTCAAACTGTGAGCAAAGGAGCTTAGTAGGTGGGGTTGGGGCAAAGGCAAGGTGAAACTTCCAATTTTATTACTTGAAGAATTAGATTATGTGTTGACTGCATATATCCCTTATTTTAATTAAACTCAATGTGGAGTGTTTAAAATTTCGACAACTGTTATAGTGGAGGCTAACCAGTATAACTCCGTGTCTCAAATTGAAGGAACTGTCTCCTAAAGTGGTAAATATAAGTTTTCAGCTTAATTTCCCTCATCCCACAGGAATACATCACTTGATTTATACCAGAAGTAAGTAGGATTCTCTTTAGAGAAGGTTTATTTTATTCTGCCCTCATTAGAATCAGTCTATAAAGGGAAGGATACCTGTGCAGGATTAGTTCAAGATCAGAGCCTTCTTCTCGCACCTGTGTGCACGAGTGCACATGCGCACATGCACACACACACAAACACACACACACACCGACAGTAAATACATTTTCCCACACATAATCTTATAGTCACATGCTTGCTGGAGTCCGTCTCACAAATACACTTCAACAGTTAGCCGTATACAAGTACATGCAGCAAGATGTGAGAGTTGCCCCAAAGTGATTAAAGGTGGTGCACATGTCTATGTGGGGAGGTCATTTTAGGATATAGGTGTACACAAGCCAATAGGACCATTAACTTGTAGATTATATTTTTCCCTTTCCCTCAAGATAAATAAATCAAATGAAAACACACACTGACATCTTCCTGGGTGTCATGGAGGCAACTGCCTGGAAGGTCCACTTTTTGCACTTCTGCTTTCCTATGACAACTTCATTTTGCCCTGAGGGGCCTTCTCATATAAGGAGGGCTGCTCCTCCGCATTCCCGGCATTCCCCGCTTGCCCTGGCGGTGGCAAGGGCTTCTTCTCAGAAGACCGGTCTTCAGGCTTGCGAGCAATCAGCAGGCGGCAGGTGAGCAGGATTCCAAACACCAGAGCATGGGCGTAGCGTTTGAGAGGATCACCGACTAGCTGATGGAAGAAGAGCACAGCCAACACCAGCAAGAGTAGGAAGAAGTTGGCCACATCTTTGGGACGCCCAGGCACAAGGGTCATGACAATGCCACAGGCCACCTCAAGAGCACCAATGCTTTTGCGGAGGAGAATGGAATTGATCCCCATTTTCTTCAGCAGAGGGAGGGCTCGGACATAGCTCTTGTAAGCACGTTTCTAGAGTGAAATACCACAAGGAATGCCACATTAACCATGAATTTAACATTAGAACAAAGAACATACAAGAAAGGGCTTCCTTCCCCACCATTCCCTTTCTATGTCCCCACCAGCAGTCCCCCCCCTTTTTTTTTTACTGTGGCCCGTAAATAAAAGACTTGTAATTAAGATAAGAAAAAAACAACCGATCTTCTGAGATCCCTGTGATTTAAACTTTAGTAACAGTAGGGCACTCGGGTGGCTCAGTTGGTTGAGGGACCAACACTTGATTTCAGCTCAGGTCATGATCTCAGGGCAGTGGGGCTGGGCTCTGCCCTCAGCATGGAGTCTGCTTGTCCCTCTCCCTCTACTCCTCCCCCCACTTGTGCTCTCTTTCTCTCTCTAAAATAAATAGATTAAAAAAATTTAAAAAAATAAAATAAATAGATAAAATCTTTAAAAATAAATAAATAAAACTCAGTAACAACACCAAAGAGAATTTGGGTTTATAGTTAAAAATTATTTTCTGATTATAAATCATAAACAATACTAAAAGCATTTATAAGAAAATTTATTGGACGGGGCACCTGAGTGGCTCAGTGGGTTAAAGCCTCTGCCTTTGGCTCAGGTCATGATCTCAGGGTCCTGAGATCGAGCCCCGCATCAGGCTCTCTGCTCAGCAGGGAGCCTGCTTTCCCTCTCTTTGCCTGCCTCTCTGCCTACTTGTGATCTCTCTCTCTGTCAAATAAATAAATAAAATAAAATAAAATAAAATAAAATAAAATAAATTTATTGGGCCCATAAAATCTGGTACAGATTAGCCACATCTACATTTTCTAGTGCCTGCCTCCTCCAAACCCAGATGCATATGAACACCAACAAAAATGAAACAAGGCAAGGCACAGCATGATAAAGCCTCACTAATTTGGACTTCCCTAATTTGAATCTGTGGTAATTCAGAAAAAAGCTGAACAGGAGTTTACACTTGCAGAATTAAAATTAAAATTAAAAAGTGAGTACTAAGTAAATAGAAAAATAAAAATGTGTGCAAATGTTAGCCCCTTATATATCCTTAAAATATAGTAAGATAAAAATCATTCTCATGGTCAGTGAGATAAAGTCCCAGGCCTTTACAAGACACTACTTTCATTAGCCTGGTGCAAGTTCATGAATTTTAATCTAACAAATATATATTGAACACCTACTATGGATTATGCGATGGAGATAAAAAGGTAAATAAGACAGGGTCAAGAAACTTTTGGTCTAGTGAGGGGAAACGGATGCACAAAGCACCAGTATAAAGCCACATGGTTAAGGACACATAATAGACATCTGTACAAGGTCTAATTGTAGCCCAAAGGGAGACATGATAGAACAGAGGAGGGAGTCACTGGATATATTACAAAGTAATAAGATTATATTGACCTTAGGGTAATAGATAATCATATTTTTCACTGTATTCAGATTGGCCTGATCCTCATTTTGTAGTAAATCGATGAGATTTTATCAAGTGTCTTATTAGGTTGGCCCACTGCTTTGTTTTCAGTAAGTATCCACTAACTCATTCAATATTTATTAAGTGCTTCCTTGCATTAAGCACTGTACTAGGTACTTTGGATACAGATATCAATCATTCAAAGGTCTTTCCTTCCTGAAGCTTGAGTTTATATGAAGAGAAGTTATGAGTGCCGAACAAAATTATGCAGTAGATACAGTGGAGGCGTACCAGAGTGGTCAAGTCTCCCTAGATGGAAACGGAGAAAAGCTAGAGCGGAATATTGAAGGAAGAGCAGGTGTTTGCAAGATCAATAAGCAAAGGGCATTGCAGGCAGAGGAAACTGGATGAGCAAAGGCCCCGAAGCACAAAACAGACTTGTGTGTTTCAAACACCGCCCCAGTTCAGCATAGGTTAGGAGAGGGAGGGGTGAGAGTGAGACATGAGACAGGGGAGATAGATATGAATCATGGATCATGAGAACTATATATGTCCTCTTATATATGTCTATATATGTGTCACCATGAGATCTTGGAGAACTATATATGTTGTGTTGTGGAGGTGGATTTTATCCTATAAGCCAGGGGGAGCAACATAATTTGCTTTTGAGGAAGGTCCTTCTGGAAATAGTGTGGAGGATGGATTGGGAGAAGTATGCCTGGAAGCAAGGAGACGATATAAGAAACCTAGAGTAATGACAGGAGGGATAGAGGGAAGGGGACAGAGTCAAGAATACTTTTAATGCAAAATCAACAGAATTTAGTGTTATACTGGATGTGGACACTGAGGGAAAGGGATAAGTCGAGAAAGATTCTCTGGTCTCTGGCTTGGGTACGTGAGTAGAAGGGTGTTACCATTCTCAAGGTTTGGGCATGCATCTGGAAGAACAGGTTGGGTGTGGGGCAAGGGGTAGGAAGGAGTAAGTGACTCAATTTGGGTGTTTTAGTTGAAGTATCTCTAAGACATCTGTCTGGTAGGCAGCTCAGTAATAGAGGTCTGGAGTAAAGATACAGAATGGATAGTCATCAGTATCCCAGGTAGAATGTATATATAAAATGGAAAAAATTGTGTGACTGACATTTAAGAAATGGAAAGAGGAAGATAGTCCACAAAGCAGACAGAAGAGAGTGTGGTCAGAAAAGTAGAGGGAAAACCAAGGGAGACAAGGTCATGGGGGCCAAGATTTGCAAGAAAAGAATAGTCAAAAGTTCCAGATGCAAGGCAAGTATCATAAGAATCAGGCAGAAAGCCAACTTGACCTCTTAGAAACATCTGGCACTTAGAATAGTGTTCACCACTCTGGATTTGGAACAAATGTTAAGTTATCTCTCTCACTTCTGGATCAGTGAATGCACCTTATTTCATGGATTAAGTATCATGAGTGGCACAAGATAATCCTCTATGAGGACTGTTAAAAGACCAATGGTTTAGTGAGAAAAAAAACAACAACATGAGTTTTGATTCAAACAGACTTGGCTTTAAATCTCATCTCTGTCACTTTCTAGTTGGGTATCCATAGGCAAATTATTTGACTTCTCTGAGCCTCATTTTCCTGAGGAGGGTTAAGACTAAAGTGAAATGAGCCAGGCTATTTGCCTTGAATGCAAAATTTAAGAAGACACCAAAAACATTTCTTGATTAAGGTAAATAATATCATTAATGGGCAAAATATCAAAGTTTCAAATAAAGGCAGGATCCAACCCTACCTCATTTATCTCTTCCCAATCCTGGCCCTGTCAGATCTTGTCTTTAAAATTTCACCTCACCCTAGTCCCTATCCTATTCCTGAGCATGTAAAGAAACACAGAGGGTTAATCATTCTTCCTCCTTCTTCCCATTTTAGGTTAAATCAGGGACTCTCAGAGAAATTAGGAGAGACGTTGACAAGTTGGCAGAGTAAAACCCTGGGCTGAACTGAGCGAGACCCACATGGAGCAGAGCAGAGATGAGGGTTAGGGCACCTGGTGGTGGGGAGAAGTGTACCCATTTCCTCTCACTATGAAACTAGATGCCACCTGCCCATTCTCTCCCTCTCTGCACTCTGGTGAAAGGAGCAGGGCAACATCAGGGAAAGAAATCTAGACACAAGAGGCTTCCTCAACACTTTTAAGTGAGGACCATTTCTAATTAACAACACAAAGCTTCCCAAGAGGCAGTTCCTAAATCCTAAATGTAAGCTTCTGACATGATGAACGCAGGAGGCAAGATGAGTTTCTTACAGTCAGTTCAGAGCCAAGACTTCCAGATGCTGGCTGAGTGGCTTCTGGAAACACTCCTTTTTTGGCTAAGGCTAACCACCCATCATTCAAGAATAGATTCTTAACTATACTATAGTGGAATCCGTAGCCTGAGGCCAAATTCCAGGTCTTTAAATCAAGTTCCTGTGACTTCAGTGATCTTTTTTTCTTTACATTTGGTGTAACTCCATATTACTTTTTCAGTTGTTTATCTAACTTCTTAAATACAGCTGTGGATCTTTTATGCAGCTGTTGCCTCTTTTTTTTCCTTTCTTTTCTCTAGAGGAAACTGCACATGGATAAGCCATTTCATCAAATCTTTAGTTCAAAGCTGAGTAGGTACAGATAGCATCTATTCTCCAGGACTCTAGACAGGGAATGTTTAATTTGTTAGAAATGGGACTAAGCTTGGATGGAGTCTCGACATTATAGGAAGGCCTTTATTCTTTCTCCCGTGGAGTAGGATGGAGACATCAAAAGAATCCTACTATTGCCAGCCCCATCAATGTTTGGTCTGGGCCACCTCAGTTCTAACAATAGAAAGGTCACATGTCTTGAATCTATAGTAACTAGAGCTCTAAAGACTTTAATTGTTCTGATAGTAAGAATAAAGAGAGTTGACTGAGTCACTCTCCCAAAAGGCTCTCACGATTCACTTTGTTAGGTCTGTTTCCCTTCCATTGCAATGACCCAGACCCTGTAACCATAGTTTCCTTATAGAGCAAGGAAGCAAGGAAGAGGAGTGTTTAGTCAAATGTTTCAGATCCCTTTTATAGAAAGCAATCGTCCAACAATATCCTTGGGCTGAGATTCTTAAGATAAGCTTAATTTCGATTTTAGTTTTGCCCCTAAGTTGCTTGGAGAAAATCACTAAGCATTCTATTATCTGGGTTTTCCCTTTTGTAAATTAAATGAACATTCTGGAAATTTGGTAAAAAAAAAAAAAATCATAGCATCATGGCATCAAACAAGGGCCAGACACAGACACACACACAAGCAAACCATGGTGATTATTTTAATGATAATAGCGGTGAATCAAACAGGTCCATTCTTATGGTATGAGAAGATATGATTCAGACATGAGTCAAAAAGCATATGGAGCCTTTCTTTAGTCATACCTTTTCTCTTTTTGTCATTTACTCTTCACAGCACCCCAGGGTCCATGATCTCATATTAATGACATTTATTTGAAGAGCTCAAAACTATCTAATTACATTTATCTTCAATTGCAGTTAATAACTGATCCAAGTCAGCTAACAGGACAAAATGGGAACAGAGACCAAGTGGTTTGATCCACTTCAGTATGCTTATGCCAGTTAGGTAAAAAAAAAAAAAAAGGCTAATCCACTGTGAATTCCATTTATATAAAGTTCAAAAACAGGTAAAACTAACTTATATTGTTAGAAGTCAGGAAGAGAATAACCCTTGGGGAGGTAGTAACTGGAAGGGTGCATGGGGGGGTTTCAGGGGAGCTGGTGATGTTCTGTGTTTTTTTTTTAAAGGTTCATTTTTTTTTTTAAAGATTTTATTTATTTATTTGACAGAGAGAAAGAGATCACAAGTAGGCAGAGAGGCAGGCAGAGGGAGAGGGGGAAGCAGGCTCCCTGCTGAGATCATGACCTGAGCTGAAGGCAGAGGCTTAACCCACTGAGCCACCCAGGTGCCCCAATGTTCTGTGTTCTTGATATGGGTGCTGGTTACACAGGAGTTTTCTGAAAATTCCTTGAGTTGTATGTACATTTATGTTAGATGCGCATTTCAGAATGTATGTTACACTTCACTAAAATTCACAGAGAAAAAAAAAAACTATGAAAGCCAAAGAGGGCACTGACAAAAATACATTTTGGCTAAAATTCTCAGTTTCGTTGCTATCTTAGACCATAAAGGCTACGTAAATGCTCCAAAATTTACCGACTGGACGATGATTTCCGTGCATCTTTGTAGGGGAAAAAGCCATATGTGAGTTATCGATTATTTCTTCAATGCAATAAAAAGCCATCACATGTTTAATTGCCAAATATCCATGTAAATGATAAACACATTTTAAGCAATTCCACTTTCCGCTGCCATATAGTACCGACCGACAGAGGAAGCTGTGGAACCTGGTCCCACTAACCAAAGTGGATCCTTCCCAGATTGAGTTTTAGGTCAGAAGAGTCTGACTTCAACTGTTAGTCAAAGGTCGCTCTGAAACAAGCATAGCTCTTGGCCACTGAGAGGCTACATGTTCCCTGGCATCAACTCCAGTGGAGTTTAGCTTGAGATGGTTGGCTGTACGTAACGGCACTACGTAGTGGCTCTACGTAACGGCACTTCCCATTTCAGGGTCAGTTTCCTCTCTGACAGAATAAACGTAGTGTACCACCTCAGAGAGCAGTCTAAGCATCAGTGAATTACTATCTTATTACCTAGCTGGAAAGCAATTAATGGCAGTGATTGGAAGCATAAAAGATTACCTAAGGACATTAAATAAACTGCCCAAACATATCTGGAGTGTTTCCCCAGGGATATACAAATGGGAGGGCATTTAACTGTAGATAAGCCAATCAACCAAATCAACAAACCTTCCCTCTGAGAGGATGCAAAGAAGCAGAGCCTTACCCTGTTCTCCTTAGGGCCAAAATCCCTTGGCTTCATTGTGATGAGATTTTGGTATTTTCTCACCATTCTGCATGTGGCCCCTTTTGATTACAGAATGGAACCACTGCTATGAAGAGCTGAATACCAAATTTAGAGCAAGTCAACCATTTGTTTGTTCCCCATCACTGCCCAGGAAACTGCTTAGCAGCATTTGTAAGTGCTGTCTCCCAATTTCAAGTGAATTAATGAAGGCATTTAGTCAAGGGAGTGATCCGTCATGTTGAATTCATGTGGGCTTTAGAGTACTCTATAATGACACTTGCTAAATCTGGAGGAGGTATGGGGCGACACATACCAAACGGGCAATTCAGAGACATCTGGAAGTTCTGCATGGAATCCACTGTGCATTAACCAGCAGCAAGTGTGGAGTTTTCAAAATTAGCTAATTGCATAAAGGTCTGTTCACCAGGGCACATGAAACTAGCATCTTGCTCTTCTAAGTGCCTGATTTCAATCCGTTAAACTGACCATTCAAATTAGTCAGGAAGCCAGTGCATAATGTAGAATCAATTATCACCATCGCTTCACCCAGAGCATTTCTTGAACACTGGCTATATGTAAATAAACACTGTACCAGGTGCTTCCATATATAATTTCAATTAATATTTACAATAACCTTCTAAGGGAAGAATTATTATCCTCATTTCACACATGAGGAAACTGAGGCACTAGGAATGTCAAGACTCAAGCACAAACCTATATGACTGAAAGCCTGTGCTCTCTCCATTAACCATTCCTGGCTTCTGCAGTATACAGGAAAGAAGTTAATAGTCATTTGTCTGTTTGGTTTTCAGTAATGATTCCTCACGGAGGGGACAACACCTAAGCATAACACTAATGGTTTTAGAACAAGAAAAAAAATAGTGGCAGAAAAGAAAAAAAACAAAAATCTAAATTTGAAATTGGTTTCAAAGTAAAGGTATGGATTGGTGTAGTTAAACGGTTATAAAAAAGAAACAAGAATGTGCCAGATATTTTCAAGAATCAGTTGCAAGTTCTGACATCCAAAAAGGCAGTTGTAATCATTAATGACCCCTCTACTGAGAAGATTCAGTCACAGACTTGGTTTCTAATCTCTGCTCCCACAACAGCATATCCTATGATATTGGATCAGTTTGAACCATCAGTAAAATAAGAATAACTAATAAAATGAATTTACCTCACTGATATGTTTTATAGAACAAATAATCTTTAAACAACAACACTTTGAGATCTTGTAAGAAAAGCTGCTGCAGGCAATGCATGACTGTCAATGCAGAGGAATCACTCCTAAATGGAAAACAGAAAATCCCAGATAATCAGCCTAGCTGATCTAGAGTTGGGGTCCTAAGGGACCATACCCCCTTCTGAGAGCAAGAAATGGCTCCTGAACTACATAATCAAGATCCAACCAGAGAACTCTGAAGGGTGGTGACCAGCCAAGACAATGCTCCAATGACTCATTCATTCACCCATCCATTCAACAAATATAAACTGAGCCCCTTCTTTGTACTAGAACTTAATTTTTCCCCATTTCCTATGGACTTAAGAATAAAGCTTGGCCAACCCAGGACTGGTGCAGTGGACCAATGCAGGAGGAAACCCTGGAAAAGGCAGTCTGAAAACCCTCCTCAAGCTTCATACTACTGTGAAGTCTACCCCCCAGCTAGATATAGTTCCTCCATTCGTTCCAGATGCCCCTGAACCCAGAAGCACAGAATTGTGCGTACACACACACACACACACACACACACGCATGCACAATGGTTCTATACTGCTGTATTAGCTTATACCTATTTAAATATGTTCCTTTGTATGATATGAAATCTTGACATTGGTTTCTTCTGCCTTTCAGCAGACTGCAATAGACAGCTCCACTCCCTAGGAAGAAACCTACTGTAAACCCATTTGTGGCTGGTCCTCCTAGTGAGCTCCTGCCAAGCTGGTAGGAAGCTTCTCGGTGACTCCATCTTAGTTGGATTGCCTGCAGAGCCTAACAGTGTACTTAGGGTGCAGCTTGGGGGGACCTCTAACACAGCTGAGGAGGGCCTGGGGGCCAGGGAGTATATTGAAGAGGGCTACTATGTCCTAAGGAAAAGGAAAAGTCAAAAATACCTAAGGTGCACACACAAACATATTAATACATGTATATATGAAAAGTAAAGAAAAGCAATAGCATTTCGTTTACTTGTAATCTAACACTAAACTACTACCACCAAGACCAAAATATAGTGGCGTTTCACCTCCACCCCGTCCCTCTGCATTTGGTGGCTTCTGCTACCTGACCTCCTCTCCCCTCCCCAGTGCGGACTGCCTTGGATACTCATTTTGACCTGATTTCAATTCCATCTGGCCAAACATGCTGGGAGGAGGGGAAGGGAGAAGGAGAAATACATTAGTATTTGCCACTGGGGCTAGACCTTGGCCCTCAGAGTCCCAGCTACCATCCCCCACCCCAGGGTGATCCTGTGGTGAGAGAGACATGGAAAGCACCAGCTCAAACCCTGAGACAGAAACCAGAGCTGTCTGCAAACATTTTCTGAGCATCTACAATTCGCCAGTCTCCATCTATTTGCAGCTCACGTTGAGGGGCTCTGGAAGGCTCCGCAGTGGGCTCCAGGAGAGCGCTATTTATGCCTGTCAACATGTGGGGCTATTCCTCCTTGCCTCAACCCTAACGGGGAGACCCTTTTGCCTCTTTTCTCTCTCCCTTCCTGTTCCTCCCCTAAGCTCCTTTCCTTCTTGACCTTGAGAGCCCAGTAATGGGTTTGGCAGTCAGGCAAAGGCAGTGAGAAGCAGGTTCTCTTCAGCCGGCGGGGAAATGAAGAGGCAAAGTGACAGGGGGAGAGACGCGAGACCGAAAGTGCTGGAAACATCCTCTGCCATCTCCTCACACTCTACAGCATAAGAACAAGTCCTCTTCACGCCCAACTGGGGAGAGCAGCCCAGCCCCCAGGTTGCAGAGGAAATGTTTTGGCCACTCACCTTCGGTGATTCCAACTCTGCAGAGGGGAAAACCTGCAGAGGACCTGACCCCGGGCATCCACAGGAGGCAAGGTGGGAATTATGGACTATTTTGCAGGAGAGCAGAGGCAGACTTTGCAGATTTTGCAGATTAGCCCACAAACAAAACAAAACAAAACAAAACACCCAGGTCTCCCTTGAGAGAAGGGGAAGAAGCAGGCACTCAGTGACCTTTATTTGGGCCAAGACTGCTTTGTCTCAAGGATACAGACAAATACGCCCAGGCGGCTAGGGGATCAGCTCTCAGCCAGGGATGATCAATACCTTTCCCGCTCCTAAGAATCGCTTGTTTTAGTAGCCTGTTCTCCCCCAGCTCTTTCCCTCCTTCCCCTTTGTTCTTCCCTAAGATAAATAAACTCTCCAGCTTGCTAAACTCTTAGCTCCAAGGGAAGAAATCAGACTTGCAGACTGGTTGCCCGGACTTTGGATGTGCTAGAAGGAGGGAAGAATTCCTGCCAATGACAGGTGTTACGCAGGTCTCAGCCTTCTGGTTTACTTGGAGGTGGGGGTGTACTCGCTGGGCAACCCCTCCCCCAACTGGCATCCAGTGGCTCCAAAACAGTTGCTCCCAGCATAGCCCACAAATGAAATCGCTGTTGTCCAGCTGCTCCTTCGGAGCTGCAAAGTTGTTGGGGAGAATATATGGTCCGGGGTGGGGGTAGGGGTTAAGGGGACGGGACCGTGGACTGGGAAGGAAAGAAGGGGAGAGGTACTCGCAATCCCTGGGGGAGTGCGTCCCTCATCACCCGTTTGCTTCACTTACCATCTCAGTGTAGGCATCCTTGCTGAGCCTGGGGGTCAACTTGATAGTTCCCATGAAAACAAAGAAGAGTCCCAGGGCCACTGAGAGGGCCACGACGGTTACGGTTCTGGGGGATGCCATGGGGTCACCAAGGCAGGTCCCAACTAATCCTTCTGCTTTGCGCACCCTGTCTGTCTAAGGCGCAGGCAGTTAGCACAGAGAGAGAGCTAGAGGGACGCTGCGGAGGCAGCAGGCAGCTAGAATGACAAAGGGAGAGGAGGGAGCTCGAGAGAAAAATTGAGAGATCCAGATTCAACCTCTCTCACTACAACAATCTCTGGGTCCTAATGCCCTACGCTTACTCCTGGCCAAAAGCACAGTCTGGAAGTTAAAGAAGACCTAAACTGATGTGGAAACTTCACGTCTTAAAATCGGGGGAAAGTAGGTTATGCTTCGAGTTCAGTCTCTGGGCTGCCTCTGGACTGAGGAATCAGGGAAGACCTCCTTCCCACCACTTCTCACCAGGCGCACTTTTCATCTCTAAGTTATTCACTCCCTTTTTGCCACCTCCCTCCTTCTCTCCCCTTTTCCTTTCCCTCAGTTGAAACAGGAGTCCTCAATTTGCTTGTTTCTGCAGTGGGTAACGCTCAAGGATAAAAGGGCGAAGTTGTCAGGCTCCATTGCTACTGAAGAAAGCTTTATCTTTCTCTTCCTGTAAAAACTTTAATGGCTCCCATTGCCCAGTGGTTAACTCCAGAGTTTTAAATTTGGCATTTTGACCTCTGCCTCTCTTTGGAAGTTTATCTTCCAATAGCTCCCATGCCACCCTTCCTCTCCTATTTCCTCTGGGCCCAGACAACCTGAGCTTTCCCACCTCGCCTACATTCCCTTTCCCTACACCATCACTCTTCTCTAACATTCAACCTTTTCTTCAATGTTAACTCCTCCATAAAGACTTTCCTGACCCATTCCCAGCTGGATATGGTTTCTCCCTCCTCTGATTTCCTGAAATAATAACCAATATCTGTTTACTAAGTTTACTAAGTGCCAGACAACCACCCTTTACTTGTATTAACTCATTCAATCTTTACAGCAACACTGTGAGCTAGGTATGAGCTCCCACTTTATGGATGGACCACTGAGGTACACGGAAATAAGTAACTTGCCCAAGACTATATGCTAGCTAGTAAGTGGAGAGCCAGAATTCAAACCTACGTAGTCTTAACCTGGGTTAAGAGCCCAGGTTCTTGGGCACCTGGGTGACTCTGTTGTTGGGCATCTACCTTTGGCTCAGGTTGTGATCCTAGAGTCCCGGGATCAAGCCCTGCCTTGGGCTCCCCGCTGGGCGGGAGGCCTGCTTCTCCCTCTCCCTCTGCCTCTCCCTCTGCTTGTGCTCTCTCTCTGTCAGATAAACAAATAAACTCTTAAAAAAAAAAAAAAGAGTGGTGCCTGGGTGGTTCAGTCATTAAGCATCTGCCTTTGGCTCAGATCATGATCCCAGGGTCCTGGGACTGAGCCTGCACTGGGTTCCCTGCTCATCGGGAAGCCTGCTTCTCCTTCATCCACTCCCACTGCTTGTGTTCCCCCTCTCACTGTCTCTCTCTGTCAGATAAATAAATAAAATCTTAAAAAAATAAAATAAAATAAAGAGCCCAAGGGCGCCTGGGTGACTCAGTGGGTTAAAGCCTCTGCCTTCGGCTCAGGTCATGATCTCAGGGTCCTGGGATCGAGTCCCACATCAGGCTCTCTGCTCAAGCGGGGAGCCTGCTTCCTCCTCTCTCTCTGCCTGCCTCTCTGCCTGCTTGTGATCTCTCTCTGCCAAATAAATAAATAAAATCTTTAAAAAAAAAAAAAGAGCCCATTGCTCTATTGCTTCTCCATATACTTCATACTCTGCATCTTAAGTATGACACTGACCTGATTCTGCTTTGCACTGTAATTACACACACACACACACACACACACACACACACACACACACACACCTTTTTGATGAGGCAGTGTTCATTAAGAGAGGTAATAGTCTGGAGTCAGGTCCAGAAGGTCCAGGGTTTAAATGCCAGCTCTGCCACTAACTCTGTGAACTTGTCACTTAACTTCTCCGAGCCTCCATTTCCACATTTATAAAATGTCTATGAAAATTCCACCTCAAAAGTTTGTTGTAAGAATTTGATATAAGTTAATTGCCTAGCACAGTGTCTAACATATACTGATGTAGTTCCCTTTCTGCTTCTTTTGCCTTCCTAATCTACTCCACGGTTTAGCTTATTAGCATTTCAAAGGTAGGAACAACTTTTATATATCCCTGTAGTACCTAAAACAATGCCTTTTGTGCACCAGATCCTAATAAATGTTCCTTGCGGTGGGGGGGGTGGGGGTTGGAGCCTGGGTGGCTCAGTGGGTTAAAGCCTCTGCCTTCAGCTCAGGTCCTCAGGGTCCTGGGATTGGGCCCGCATTGGGCTCTCTGATCAACAGGGAGCCTGCTTCCCCCTCTCTCTCTCTGCCTGCCTCTCTGCCTACCTGTGATCTCTCTCTCTCTCTCTCTCTCTCTCTGTCAAATAAATAAATAAATAAAATCTTTAAAAAAAAAAATTTTCCTTGCGGGGAGGGGAGGGGAACTGATGAATTTAAATACACATATTATCTCTGGGAGTGGTAACACTTGAAGGGTTAGCAATCATTTACATCTTATTGTGGAAGAATTTCAGTCTTTCGTGATTATGATTTGACCTATAAATTACTGAGTTCTACAATGCACATACAAGTGAATTAGGCACTATAGGAATTATATACCATTTTGCTTTCAAATTACATGATAATGGGAATAATAATATTCATTATAAAATGAACAAAATACTGAATAATACTCCTAATAATAAATATAAGGGGAAAATAACTCCTGATCCCAACATGCCGAGATGAATGCCGTTATTCTGATTGGTCAATATTCTAATTGCCCTTTTTCTTAAATATTTTTCTATGTACAAAATATATACAAATTAGTTTTTCAAAATTTGATCCTACTATAGAGTCAGTTTTATATCCTGCTTTTTTTTTTCACTTGTTAGCATTTTTCCGTATCCTTAAACTGTCTTCAAAAACACTATCTTTCTGGGCGCCTAGGTGGCTCAGTCAGTTAAGTGTTCGCCTTCAGCTCAGGTCATGAGTCTCAAATCAAATCGGGCTCCCTCCCTGCTCAGTGGGGAGTCTGCTTCTCTCTCTGCCCCGCCCCCCCCATTTGTGTGTGCAGGCGCTCGAGCGCATTCTCTCTCAAGAATAAATAAATAAAATCTTTAAAAAAAAATCTTTCCAAAATGATTGTATAATACTTCAACATCATTTGAATGTACTATATGTAATTCATTTGACTTAATTTTCCTATTGCTAGGTATTGTTTTCATGGTTTTTGCTTCTGCAAATTAAGTTTCAGCACACACGCTTGTATATCAATCTTTGTCTAAATTCCCGAATTTTTCCTCAGGATAAATTTCTAGAAGTTGGATAGGTCAAAATTATGAACTTTTTATATGTGCATATTCTTTTTTATATGTATATATTTAATAATAGCTAACATTTACTTATCACCTAGAGGATGCCAGACACTATGCTAAGTGACTTGCATGTATTGTGAGATTAGTACTATTAATTCCCTCCATTTTATGAATGAGAAAACAGAGCAAGGAGTGAAGCAGCTCCCCAGGTCCAGAGCAGGGCCGCCACCTATTGGGGTATTCAACTTAAACCTCTGTTGTTCCTCCATTTGTTGTTGTTGCTCCTTTAAATCATTTAAAGATGTGAATGTTTAAAAGACTCTTGATACATATTACCAATGGGCTTTCCAAAAAGGAAATTTACCTTCCCATCAGCAGTTTAGAAGTATGTACGCATCACCACATTCGATCTGCATTGAGGATTTCAGTGTTTTTCATCTTCACCAATTTCATTCATAAACATTTGTCTTTTGTGGATTATGAGCATTAGAACATTTTTTCATATATTTTTGGTCATATGTATACCTTCTGTTTATGTCCTTTTCCATTTTTCTTTTGAGTGTTGGTGTTTTTTGATCGATTCATAAGAGCTCTTTATATCATATTGATATCAACTATGTTTTAAATATCTTTCCCAGGGGCACCTGTGTGGCTCAGTCGTTAAGCATCTGCCTTTGGCTGAGGTCATGATCCCAGGGTCCTGGGATAGAGCTGCACATCAGAGATGAGCCTGCTTCTCCCTCTCCCACTCCCTCTGCTTGTGTTTCTTTTCTCACTGTCTCTCTCTGTCAAATACATAAATAAAGTCTTTAAAAAATTTTTTTAAAGTAAATATCTTTCCCAGTTTGTTTTTGCCAATAAATTTAGCGGAGTCAAGTCTAACAATACTTTTTTTTTTTTTAAAGAGTTTATTTATTTATTTGACAGAGAGAGAGATCACAAGTAGGCAGAGAGGCAGGCAGAGAGAGAGGGGGAAGCAGGCTCCCCGCTGAGCAGAGAGCCCGACGACGTGGGGCTCGATCCCAGGACCCTGAGATCATGACCTGAGCCGAAGGCAGAGGTTTTAACCCACTGAGCCATCCAGGCGCCCCAAGTCTAACAATACTTTTATGACTTTTCCATTGCTTTTTTGCTTAGAAAATTCTTCCCCATCTCAAAATTTAACATTTGCTTCTACTTTTTAAAGCTGCTTTATGCTTTTTTTTACATTTCATACGTTGATGAATTCTGTCCTTGTTGGTTCGTGATGCTTCCTTTATTGTATATCCGGTGCTTATCTTTTTACTAGGTCATTCTCCAGGCTTCTATTCCATTGATTTGTTTGTTGATTCTTGTGACAATACAATAATGTTTTAAATATTATAACTTATGTATGCATTTTAATATCTTATAAGCCAAGTGTCTCATCATTATTATTCTTTTCTTGAAATTTTTTTTGTTATTCTCCCTATTTATTCTTTTAGGTGAACTTAGAATCACTTCACTGCTGTAAAATAACTTTGAATCTTGACTGGATTGACTTAAACATATAATTAATTTTTAAAAGCTGTCATCTTCCAAAATGTAGCTTTCCCATCCTGAAATATGGCAACAATTTCCATTTGTTCAAATCCTAGTTGCTGACAGATATACAAATATCCTTGTTTTCTTTGTGTAGAGCATATGCCTTTTAAAAAAAAGTTATTTCTAGGGGCGCCTGGGTGGCTGAGTCAATTGGGTGTCTGCTTTTGGCTTGGTCATAATCCCAGGGTCCTGGGATCTCGAGCAGGGTTCTGGGATCTCGAGCAGGATTCTGGGATCTCGAGCGGGGTCCTGGAATTGAGCCCCACGTTGGACTCTGCTCAGCGGGGAGCCTGCTTCTCCCTCTCCCTCCTGCTTCCCCCTCTCCCTCCTGCTTCCCCTGCTTGTACTTTCTCTCTGTCAAATAAACAAATAAAATCTTTAAAAAAAATTATTTCTAGTGGCGCCTGGGTGGCTCAGTGGGTTAAGCCTCTGCTTTAGGCTCAGGTTATGATCTCAGGGTCCTGGGATCAGCCCTGCATCAGGATCTCTGCTCAGCAGGGAGCCTGCTTCCCCCCTCCCTCAGTCTGCCTCTCTGCCTACTTGTGATTTCTTTCTCTCTGTCAAATAAATAAAATTTTTAAAAAAGTTATTTCTAGGGGTGCCTGGGTGGCTTAGTCGTTGTGTGTCTGCGTTCAGCTTGAGTCGTGATCCCAGAGTCCTGGGATTGAGCCGCTCGTCTGGCTCTCTGCTCTCTGCTCGGCAGGAAGCCTGCTTCTCCCTCTCCCACTCCCCCTGTTTGTGTTCCCTCTCTTGATGTGTCTCTCTCTGTCAAATAATAAATAAAATCTTTTTTAAAAAAGGTTATTTCTAGGGATTCTATACTATTTTTTGTCGTCATCACAATTGCATTTTTTTTTTCTCCATTATATCTTCTGACTGATTGTTGCTGGCTTACAGGAAAACTATTGATTGGTATTCATTCAGCCACTTTGTGGAACTCTTTCCTGAACTCTCTTTTCTGAGTTAAATCTGAGTGTTCAACTGATTCCCTTGGGTGTTCTCTGGAGCGACAAACGCGTCAGCTACAAATAATGGTGATTTTTTGTTTCCTTCCCAATAGTTAAACCTCATTCCTTTTTCACATCTTACTGTGTTAGCTACAGGCCAGCTTCTAAGATTTGCCTGGCCTGGGGCAAGAGTACAAATGGAGGCCCACTTACCACATGTCAAGGAGCCCTGAGTTGGAACACAAAGAGAAGCCAGAAAGCCAATGCTTGTTACTACTGGGAAACAATCATTGTTATGGAAGAATCTATTGCTATTGAGAGAGGAAGGACTTGACGAGTTGATTTATCTTTTCTCTTACTAAGCACTTCTGCTGCTCAAATTCTCCCTGCACACTAAAGCAGTGTCTGATAGCAGCAGCAGCCTAACTCACAAACCTTCATGGCATTCAGATGCATTGGCCTTTTGTTTCAAGTACACAGGGCAAGCGATAGGAAGTATTCCCCTTGCATTTGAATGATGTTAATTATGCGAGCAGAGGGTTAGGGTTATGTGTTTGGCCACACTGAGCACTGGATCCTGAGTGACACAGATGCCCGTGTCTTCTTTAATACATTTATTTTTATGTATATGTAATACGAGAGACCCTCCAAACTGTGGTGCCAGAGCAGAAGCCCCTCTTGCCCGGGTCTGAGAATAGTACTGGTTACTCAGAACACTTCTTTCTTTTTTTTTTTTTTTTAAGATTGTATGTGGTTTTTTTGTTTTGTTTTGTTTTGTTTTGTTTTGTTTTGTTTTGTTTTGTCAGAGAGAGAGCACAAGCAGGGGGAGCAGCAGGCAGAGGGAGAGGGAGAAACAGGAGCCCAATGCAGGCTCGATCCCAGGACTCGATCCCAGGACTCTGGGATCATGACCTGAGCTGAAGGCAGGTGCCTAATGACTGAGCCACCCAGGCGCCCACTCAGGACATTTCTAAGCGCTTTTAAATGGCAGCAGCCTAGCTTTGCCTTCAATCCTAGTAAGAATGCTTTTAGTAATAGAGAGTTATCATTTACTGAGGGGTTACCATGTGTCAAATGCCATTATAAGTGCTTTACATACATTATCTCATTCATTCCCTACGGCAATGCCCCAAAATAGGAACTATCATTACTTGGCTTTGTTTGGCTAAGTAACTTGCTCAAAGTCACATGTCTGTATGTTACTGAGCTGGGATTTGAAACCCAGGTATGTCTGAAAAAAGTCCATTTTATTAACAACTACATCATGCTAACTCCTATTTTATCATTTACCATAATGTTAGCTGTTCATTTGAGATGATTCTTTATCTTTATTTGGCTCCAGAGGCAAAATAGAATACAGGATTTTTTAAACTTGAACTTGAAACTGAACTGAGATCCAGTGCCTGGTTCCTACAAAAAGGTGGCCCTCCTTGTTGTCTCTTAGGGCATGAGAAATTCCATTCTCTTTTTAAAGATTTATTTATTTATTTTTAGGGAGAGAGGGAGAGAGAGAGGGAGAGGGAGAGAGAATCTCCAGCAGCCTTCCCACTGAGCGTGGAGCCCGATGTGGGGCTCGATCTTAGAATCCTGAGATCATGACCTGAGCTGAAACCAAGAGTCAGATGCTCAACCCACCGATCTGCCAGGGACCCGGGGAAATTTTATTCTTGATCTATACCATTCCTTACATCCTATAATTTGCATATTTGCGGGGTTTTGCTCTACCTGTAGAGGTCTCTGGGTGGTGACTATACCAGGGGTCATGAACTCACATGCCTACAGAGGGTGAAGAGTTCATGTAAATATGTAAATCTCATGAGACATTAGGCAACAGATACTAAGTTTTTTGTATAATGATCCCCAAATGGTCTGAAAATTCTGTCCAGTGAGTTCTATTATTAGGCCAATTTTTACAGATGGGGAAATTGAGGCTCAAAGAGGTTAGGCCATTTGCCCAAGGTCATCTTCTCAAGAGTGGCAGAGCTAGAAATAGAGTATGTCTAACAGCAGAGCCTATTTTTTGGACCATTATTAGTTTTTAAACTTGGCTGGCCTTAGAATCACCTGGAAATTTCTTTTTTAAGGCATCTGCAGAGATTCCGATTTAATTGGTCTGGGGTGGGGTTCCCAGCCCTGGTATTTTTAAAAAGCTTTCCAACTGATTCTATGTGTGACCACACTAATGAACCCTGGACTCTGTTGCCTCAAAGCTCAGTGACTTCAGCGGTGTCTCAGGGCAACACAAGGCACATGGTGGGAAAAGAGTGAAAAGTAAAAAGAGAAACAAGGTTACGGTGGGGTGAATGCCTCTGCCTACTGTAGGTGACATATGTTCTTTATAAGGCAGGTGTGAACAACGAACTCTGAGGACAGCTTGCACGGTAATGGCTCTTTCTTCAGCTTTGCAAGTAGTGCTAATCGAGACCCTCTACAGCTTTGGACTGAATGTGTCAGTTATACCAAAATCCCAACTGACAGGTAGCTATACTCAGCAAATGCAGCTCTTCGATTTTAACTCTTTGAGTTACTTCCAAAAGAGAACCAGCTGTCAGGACCAAGTTTAAACACTGAGCCTAATCCAGGATGTGTCCCTTTCCAGCAATCCTGTGCTCTGTGAGCACAGCCCCTGCACTGTGTTCTCCTCCAGGGTGGAATCTCTTGTCTGGTCTTCCTGGAGAGGCTGAGGCAGTGACTGGAACCTGCAGTTCAGAACATCCCCAGGGTCCCTGAGTACTGAGCCATGTGGAGTGAGCAAGATTTCTGCCTGTCCTTACAGCTAGAGGCTCTTCTGTCCTTGATGGAAGGCGATAGAGGGCAGAGTACAGGTCCTCTGGTCTAGCAACAACAGCATCACTTGGGAACTTGTTAGAAATGCAAATTTTCTGGCCCTATGCTATACCCAGAATCAGGAGCTCTGGAAAGGGGCCCCAGAAATCTGTTGTATCAAGTCCTCCAGGGAATTTGGAGGCACACTAAAATTTGAGAACCACCGATGAAAAACTAAAAGATTAAAAGTGGAGACACAGGCATCAGACGATTGAATTCAAGTTCTGGTTCCACCATTTACTGTGTGACCTTGGGCAAGTTATTGATCCCTCACTAAATGTCAGTTACCTCATCTGTAAAAGACAGCTACCAATTTTCTTTTCTGTAAAATAGGTACCTACATGGGATAATGCACATAGAACACCAAGCACAGAGTGAAGCACAGAATAAGGATTCAATACATGTTGAATACATATACCTATTATTATTATTATTATTATTATTATTATTATTATTAGGACTGTTCTGGAAAATCACTTTTATTTCCAACATAATTGGATTCCTTTGGAAAAGATCCTAATTACAAGATTAGAAACCAAAGTATCTTAAACAACTCAGTGGGGACGGGACAGACAGTATTTCAGGTACGTTTCTTCACAGAACCATGAAACATAAAAGCATAGGGGGGTATCTTAAAGACAGTCTAGTCCTACCATTCCATTCAACTTGATAATGGCTCTTAAAAGAAATCTAGGCGGGGCGACTGGGTGGCTCAGTGGGTTAAAGCCTCTGCCTTCGGCTCAGGTCATGATCTCAGGGTCCTGGGATCGAGCCCTGCATCGGGCTCTCTGCTCGGCTGGGAGCCTGCTTCCTCCTCTCTCTCTGCCTGCCTCTCTGCCTACTTGTGATCTCTCTCTCTCTGTCAAATAAATAAATAAATAAATAAAATTTAAAAAAAGAAAGAAAAGAAAAAAAAAGAAATCCAGGCATATAGCATCAGAAAAAGAAAGTAGAGATGACTGTCATTATTATTAAAGATTTGCTGGAGATGGTGATTTGGAGAGCATGGAAATTGTAGCCTCTAGGTTGTTGTAGAATTTGTGCCCTTGGGCTGAGCCCTAGGCATGAAGCCGAGGTTCATGTACTCACGACATTCCAATGTGGATCAGGACATGGGAGAGGTGTCCCTATGTTATTTCTCTACATCTAGCTCTGAGGGAAGAGATGCCAGTGTTGGAATGCTACTAATATTGAATTGCAAATTCCAACACTATGAAAAGCAAAGGGTTGGGACCTTATTAAGTGAGAAAATGAACATCAGCACCAGCCATATAAATGCAAGGTAGTAAATATCTGTGTTACCTTAGAAACCAGAACATAAAGGTAGCTAGGTAGTTTGGTGACAGTTTCCAGGGTAATTCCTCCCACATACAACATGAGAGCTTTCCTATTATGTTAACTCTTTCTCTACAAGCCCACTGGACCCTCACTCAATGTTCCACTATCATCTCTCTCTCTCTCTCTCTTAAAAAACTCCCTTTCTGACTTCCCTGTTTTTGTAAGTGCCAATGCCATTCTCCTAAGTACTCTTTTCGAAAACTCTTGATGTTTATCAGGGAACTGAAGGGCCCCAAAAGTAATATGTATCTCCAAACCTAAGAGATACAGTTTAGAAAAAATTAGAAACATAAATCAGGAAATGATAAACTCTTCAATTGAAAAAAAATTTTTTTTAAAAAGCTCGCAGTGAATGAAACTAGCCATCTGTGACTCTTCCCTGAAGCAACTTCTTGTAAATATAATTTGTAGATATACTGCAGATGAGATTAAGATGCTTCCCAATATCTCACCTGGGAGCAACCAACCCAGAATGTTATTCATGTAAGATCAGCTGTTACCTTGGCAACTGTGACATGAGGATAGGAGGCAGGTAATATTGTAATGACAGAAAATTCTGGTAAGTAGTTAGAGATGATGGAAAAAAGAACAGTGGAGAGTCAGTGGTTATTCAACACTGTTCAAGTAACAGGAACACTGGTCTGGAAAGCATGTTACAATTAACCCAAAGACTTCTCTCAAAACTATTCATCTCTGTCTGTTTAAATTGCAAGTGACCTTCTGATTGCTAGTTTGGTTTCTCCAGTACATAAATAGCTGGTAGTTATAATCCTAGATAGGAGATAAGAATATTTTGGTCACTAGAAACTGGCTTGTAAGCCAGTATCCTATAAATCTGCTTTGTGTAAGTTAGTCCCTCAGAGTCTAAATCACTTCCACAGGAACTGATAAAATCTGGTTCTCAGTTTCACAGTCTGGACTATGGGGGCTTTACTAGGGTTCACTTTTTTTCTCTGATATTTTACTATTTTTCCTTATTATCAATGTAATGCCTGTCTATTATAAAGCAAAATTTGAAAAGTACAGAAATGAAAAAAACTGACAAATGATTCATTCCTAAGCCTGCTATCTAGAGGCAACAATTGTAAATAGTTGGTGTATTGCCTTCCGATGCATTTTTTGCTTTATACATATAGAATCATACTAAATGGGTAATTCTTCATCCTGTCTTTTTCATCTAAGGTTGCCTTCTACACATATTTCTATGTCATTACAAACTTTTCAAAGACACAATTTTAAGTTAAATTTTTCCTAAAGTGTAACATATATACATAAAAGTGCACATATCAAGAGTATAGACTGATTAATTTTTGCAAAGTGAACACATCTCTATAACCAGCACTCAGATGAAGAAATAGAATATTATCAGCACCTCGGAAGCCCCCTCATTCCCCCTGCTACTCCCCACACCCTGAAGGTAATGCCATTCTGACTTCTAACACCATACTGTGAGTGTCATTTTTAGTGTCTCTGCAATTGTCTATGGATAGACCATTATTTTAGGTAATCATTCCCTATTTTCTAATGTTGGACCTTAAAGATGCTTTTTTGTTTATTTTTATTTTATTTTGTTTATTTATTTGAGAGGGAGAGACAGAGATAGTGAGAAAGAGCCCAAGTGGAGAGGAGAGGGTGAAGCAGGCTCCCTGCCAGGGAGCCTGAAGCGGGACTCTATCCCAGGATCCTGGGATCATGATCTGAGCCGAAGGCAGATGCTTAACCACTTTACCGACTGAGCCACCCAGGTGCCCTGATGCTTTTTAAATTTTTAACTGTAAGACCCTTTGGGCATATATCTTTGTTCACATCTCTATCTCCTTAAATAAACTCCAGAGGTGGAATTTCAGGGGCAAACAGTGTGATATTTTAAAAGATTCTTGATTCTAATTGCTTTCAGGAACTTTATATCAATTTACAATCCCACCGGCAATGTGCAAGAGCATCTGCCTCACTGTCCATGGTCTACTTCAAGGAATAACAGATCTTTCTAAATCTTTGCCCATCTATATACTTTGCATGTTCTGTCATTACTAGTGAGGTAGAACAAAGCACTAACCAACTATATTTCTTTTCCTTTGAATTATCTTTTCAAACCTTTGCTAAGGTTAGGGTCACTGTGTTTTTCTTATCTGTTTATATAAGCTCTTTATACAATAAAGATAATGACCCTTTGCCATACTTGTATATCTTTTACTGTCTGTTGTGTATAATTTGTTAATTATATCTTTGTCATACAGAAATTTTTAGGGTTCATGTAGTAAACTCTACCTACTTGGTGTTTTTTTTTTCCTACTGGTTTTCAGTTTAGAAAATCCTATGTCCAAATTTCAGATGCATCATTACCTATATTCTATTTTAGGGCTTTTATGATTTGAGTTTTTTGAACTTTCAACTAATCATCCGGTATTTCAGTTGATGCATGGAGGTAAGTCTCAAAATTTGATGAACGTCACTATCAGTGCTTGTTAAAAACTCAAATATGGGATGCCCTGGGTGGCTCAGTCAGTTAAGAGTCTGCCTTCGGCTCAGGTCATGATCCCGGGGTCCTGGGACTCCCATATGGGAGGGGCTCCTTGCTCAGTGGAGAGCCTGCTTCTCCCTCTGTGTGCCGCTCCACCTGATTGTACTCTCTCTCTCTCTCTGACAAATAAATAAATAAGTAAATAAACAAATTAATTAATTAATAAAATCTTAAAAAAAAAACCCACAACAAATGTTTCTAAGTCCTATCCCCCTGAGATTTTGATTCTGTAGGTACGGGGTGGGGCTCGCGAACACATACTTGTTACAATCACCCCAGCTAATTACATTGTAGATGAGCCCTTGTCCACATTTTGAGAAATTCTTTTTTTTTTAAAGATTTTATTTATTTATTTGAGAGAGAGAGCACAAGCATGGGGGAGGATCGAAGGGAGAGGGAGAAGCAGACTGCCTGCTGAGCAGGAAGCCCTACACAAGACTCCATTCCAGGACTCAGGTCAGAGCTGAAGGCAGACGCTTAAAGGACTGAGCCACCCAGGTGTCCCACACATTTTGAGAAATTCTTACAGAACGCAGTGTAGGGGCGCCTGGGTGGCTCAGTCGCTAAGTGTCTGCCTTTGGCTCAGGTCAGGATCCCAGCGTCCAAGGAATGGAGCCCTGCTCAGTGGGAAGCCTGCTTCTCCTTCTCCCACTCCCCCTGCTTGTATTCCCTCTCTCTCTGTCAAGTAAATAAATACAATCTTAAAAAAAAAAAAAAAGAACGAGTGTAACCTGCCTTAGTACAGAGACTTAACGCCTCCCATCTGGATGACTGCAGCAGTCTCCCTCAGCTTCTGAGCCAATACACCCTAAAATCTACACACAGCATCTAGAGTTCTGTTCCAGAAACATCTCATGAAGCACTCTTCATTAGCTGCCTATTGTTAAAGAAACTAGATCAAACCTCTCATCCAGCACTCCAAGCCCTTTATTATCTCTCCTGACCTAGTGACCTCATCAGCCAGAACGCTAAGGGCTTCAGCACAACCCTCCTATCTAGCCTGGCCCGCCTCCTCCTGGGCCTTGGACACAAATTGCTCATTCTTGTTTTCCTGCTGCAGCTCCTATCTCTTCTCAGGTTATTCAAATCCTAAGCATTCAACTCAATTCTCACATTCTTTTCCTTCCCTCATTGTCAGGATGATCCACTGCTTTACTAGAATTACCAAAGCCCATTGTTGTGTATTCTTTCCTTTTGAGTCTTCCCATTGGGTCACGCAATTTAGGGGGCGTGGTCTGTGCATCTATTCCTCTTAGCCTCAAGGCAGTCACACCTGAAGAATGTGGTTAATGGAAGTGATTTTAATACATGTTATTTCTGAAAGCTAGTGCAGTAGCCTCTCAGAAATCTCCTCTAGACCAAAGCGAGAATAACAAATTTCTAGAAACTTCACGTTGTTGTGATTTGGTTTGCTGATAACCCGGTTAAGCAAAGGTTATCTTGGCTTCAGCTCTTATTTAACAATGTTGCTTGTCACCTATGACATGTCCATTTATTGACTTTTCCAGTTGAAGAGTCTAACCTTTTCTTTAATATGGGATATTTCTTTCCCCTCTTGCAAATGTGATTTCTCTTTTATAGAAGAAGATGCTTTACCAGATTAAATAAATATAAAAGGGTTAATGGCTAAATAATTACATTATAGCTTCCTTAATTTCTTCTCTCTCTTTACCCCTTAGGGTTCTCTGCCTTCTCAAATGACAGACTTGCTTTAAAGGAGTTCACTTGGATGCTCAGAACAGGTGGGAGAGGGGGGTGAGTGAAAATATGCCCTTCCCTTTCCAATAGACAAGGGGAGTATTAGATTCAATTCATCAAATATTCATTGAGCTTCTATTAGGGTGCCCGGCTCTGTGCGAGGCACAACAATGAATGCCAAGATGAGAAATGATAACGGAGCAGAAGTGTATGGGAAGGAGAAGTAAAGGGAAGAAGAGGTGGAGAAAGGAATAGAGCTGTCTATCTGCATAAAAAGGGTCTAAAAGAAGAGAAAGGGAGAAGAGAACCAAAGGTGGATTCTCCAGCCTGATCTCATTTGATAGCAATGTGCAAGCCTAGAAACATGAAGCAATGGTTTGAGTTCAAATAGTGCTCAAGAACCATTAGCATGGTTAAGAAAAGCCATAAATTGGGGGCGCCTGGGTGGCTCAGTCTTTAGGCACCTGCCTTCTGCTCCGGTTATGGTCCTAGATCAGCCCCGCATCCAGCTCCCTGCTCCTCGGGAAGCCTGTTCTCCCTCTCCCACTCCCCCTGCTTGTGTTCCCTGTCTTGCTGTGTCTCTCTGTCAAAATAATAAATAAAAATCTTTAAAAAAAAAAAAAAAGGAAAGGCCATAAATTGAGTCAAGCCTTTTACCTGCTCGAGCCTTTGGAATGGGGAGTAAAAGATCTCTCTTTTTTTTTTAAGGGTATATATGCATATGTGTGCATGTATGTATACATATACAATATATAAAATTATTTTTGGATGGTAATAGCTAACACTTAACGAGTGTGTACTTACTCTGTTCTAAGTACTTTACATTTATTAACTTATTCACTCTTTATCACAACCCCGTGAGGTAGATGCAATTACTATGGACATTTTTTTCAGATGAGGAAACTGAGGCACTGAGCAATTAAGTAAGTTGCCCAAATTCACACATCTTGTATCTGGCAGGTCTGGGCTTTGAACTTTGGTCTGGCTGACTTAATGTTTGCTGTTATTTGAGGCACTTGGCCATGTATAACCTACTGCTGCACTCACTAGGGCTAATGCATTGCCTTGCACATAACAGGCATGTTATGCTTTGAATAAATAGCTGAAATTTTAGCTATAAAGTGCTTTCCACTAAAGTCCAATTACTATTAAATATAAAAATTAAGTGTCATTAAATGTGGACTTACTTTGCTGTAAATTTTAATTTTATTAAAAACATTTTTTTTTTTTTTTTTACAGCACACACATGTGTGTATACTTCAACGTTCCCTTACTCATTTGGCTGGGCTCCCGACCTCTCTAAAAATTAGAGGAATCACTGAATGTAGTCCAGGAGCTGGTCAATGAATTAGTGGTATCTGATGTATTTTTGGAGGAGTGTTGTGTTGGTAGGGTCCTGAGCCGATGGCCAAGAGACAATTCTTGAGACGTCTTCAACGAGATCAAGGTTGTTTTATTAAAGCACGGGATAGGACCCTCGGGCAGAAAGAGCTGCTGTTGCCTGGGGATTGTGAGAAGCGACTGATTATATACTTTGGAGTTGGGGGAAGTAAAGATAAGGGAAGTCCAAAAGGATTTTCATATGCTAAAGAAGACTCACAAGATCCTGGAGAACTTGCTATTGTCAAACTGTCGTTTTTTTCCTCTAGCAAG
>CM052901.1:39621057-39722654 GCA_028534135.1 Potos flavus
CCCCCCCCCCCCCCCCCCCCCGTGGGATCCACTTAAGAAACCAGGTTTAGGGCGCCTGGGTGGCTCAGTTGGTTAAGCAACTGCCTTCCGCTCAGGTCATGATTCCGGAATCCCAGAATCGAGTCTCGCATGGGGCTCCCTGCTCATCGGGAAGTCTGCTTCTCCCTCTGAACCTCTCCCCTCTCATGCTCTTTCTCACTCTCTCTCTCTCTCTCTCTCAAATAAATAAATAAAATCTTAAAAAAAAAAACCAAACAGGTTTACCTAGTCATAAGAATGTAACACTTTTCTGAAGCAATGTAAAATATAGAGGGAAAACGAATGCCAGAAAATCCCTAGGGCCCCAAGTAAGGCCGACTCTTACAAAAAAGTTGCGATTTGAAGAAACCGCCCTACCCTTCATCTCCCAATCTTCCAACCAACCCATCATGGATCTGAGCCCATAATTTTGGTTGAGTTAAATCGCAAGCACCCTGAGATGGGTAGCACTATTCACACTGTAGTTCACGTTTGTGTGTGTGTGTGTGTGTGTGTGTGTGTTTTGGTTTATCCAGATCCACCAATGAGCCCATAATTTTGGTTGAGTTAAATCGCAAGCACCCTGAGATGGGTAGCACTATTCACACTGTAGTTCACGTTTGTGTGTGTGTGTGTGTGTGTGTGTGTGTGTGTGTGTGTGTGTGTGTGTGTGTGTGTGTGTTTTGGTTTGTCCAGATCCACCAATGGGACGGGGAGAAGAGCAGGCGGTGGGCGGGGTCGCTGGGAGGGGAGGAGAGGGCACCTTGGGGAGAAACTTGGAGGGGGGAGGGGAAAGGGGGCAATAGGGCGTTGGGTGATTTTGAGAAAGGTCTCTAGAGAAGCGCCCCGTTAAAGTAGGGAGGAGGGCTCCCCGAAACTGGCTGCCCAGGCAGGGCGGGTTGACCCGCGCCTGGGAGGAGCCCCGCGTCCCGTCGCGCCTGCCCCAGCTGGCTGCGTGTGCGTCGGGAGTCGAGCCGCCGTGTGGCACCAGGAAGTGACTCTCCCCAGCGGCAGCGATCCAGGCCGCTCGGTGGCTTTTTCGTGTGCCGCCTCAGGTTTGTAAGAGGATTTATTGGTTGCAAAGCTATGGGGGGTACGTGGAGAGCTCGGAAAGCCCGATGGAACCCTTACTGTAGAGAAAACTGCTTAGTGAGCCAATCTGCCCGCGGGGCGGGGAATTGAGACCCGCAGAGGTGGGGACGCGGACGGGACCTATGCTGGCTGTCCAAGGTTGCGGCCAGCCCGGCGTCCGCCTGTGCTGTGACCTCAGCCCTCTCTTGGCCCAAATTCAGTGACAGTCTTTCCTACAGACACGGTGGGTAGAACTTGCCCAAAGAAGAGGATGGAGGGGCTGGTGAAGGGGTCTGGTGGGGGAAGGAATTGATTGAACGTGCAATGCAGTGAGGACTCTGCCGTACATCCTTTTGTCCATCTCCTTTAGCCGAAAACCGTGTGGGAGGCCAGGCCAGCTGAAGGAAGGATGAACAGAGAGTGTAAGCAGGACCGTGGTCTGTGTGTAAACATTTTGCTCCAAGAAGCTCCTTGGTCCCACATGGATCAGACCTACCACAGTCTCAGATTGGAACCTCTCTGAAATTTCAGGCAGGTTAGCTATTCCAACCCTAGAGACTTAGTCTACCTTCCTATCTGGCAGCTCTGGACCCTGATTCCCTTTCCGATTAATTCCTATAGGAGAAACTGAGCAGATGTCACACACTTTTTTTTTTTTAACCCAAGCATTTTTTTAAAACAGGAAAAACTCTGAAATGAAACTAGTCTTTTCTGTGAGCAGATGCCCCCCCACATCAAGAAACAAAGAAACACAATTCACTTTGATATTATTATGCTGCCTTGAAAAATATATTTCAGTACAGAAATTACTGAATATGGTAAAAGGGTCTTTACCAGGAGTGGTGACTGGTTGGCCTTAGTAGGGTCCTATTTTAGAGCATATCTGATAATTTGGAGGAAGAAACCTAGATGCGCAAGACCCCACTGCTGGGATACAGGGCAAGTGGAGCACAGTCATGGTGGCATTCACCAGTGAGAGGACCCACACACTCAAAATAAGTCTGTTGTGGGGTACAGATAGCTGTCTTCAGTCCTCAGCTCCCCTGTCCTTCCTCTGGCAACCCCTGAATGGGCCTGCAGCACACTCTTCCCCTTCAGTCTGCCCCCACTCTGCGCAGTCCTTACTTTTTTGTCTCTTACTTCTTCACTCATTTTCTCTCTCTGGTTTTTGCTTTTCTTCGTATCAAATACCTACTTTTGTCTCACTTTAGAAAAATGTTTATCACAGATCACACACTTTTGATAGTATTAATAGGTGGTCCAGGGCAGGCCTTAAGCCCACCACACTCCAGCAGGCACTAATGCAGAATGCTATGAAGGTTCTTTTGTTTGTGTTTTGTTTCGTAAGTTTCCCACATAATTTTACTTATCCTAACAGCACGTGCTTTATTACATCTCGCCAGTTTTGCAGGTCAGACACGTCAAGGCATAAAGAAGTCAAGTGATGTGCTTTGAATCAGAGCCTAAGGAGGGACAATGACACATATCAAATTCCTAATGTGTTAGGCCCCATCCTGAGCACTTTGTGTACATGAGCTTGTTTAATTCTTTTTATAAATTTATTGTTATTATTTTTTAAAATTCTTTTTTTAAAAGATTTTATTTATTTATTTGACAGAGAGAGACACACTGAGAGGGAACACAAGCAGGGGGAGTGGGAGAGGGAGAAGCAGGCTTTCCTCTGAGGAGTCCCAGGACCCTGGGATCATGATCTGAGCCGAAGGGAGACGCATAACCGACTGAGCCACCCAGGTGCCCGAGCACGTTTAATTCTTAGCACAACCCTGAAAGGTAGGTGGTACTAGTCCTATTTTTATAGATGATGGCACTGACATTCATAATGCCTAAGTAACTTGCCAGAAAGTCACATAGCTAGTGAGCAACAGAGCTGAGATTAGAATACGGTTCCAAAGCCCATGTTCTTAGTAACTTGCCTTTTCCTGGGAATTGTGTAGAGGGTGCTATCTATTAACACCTCAACCTTGAGATAGCTTAAATCTGTTTTGTTAGAAATTTGTGAAGTTCCCCCCGGCAAATGCCTTCATGTTGTGACAGTTACTTTCTTTAGTATTTGGTAAACACACAAAATGGTCTATGGGATAAATATTATAGCACCTATGTCAGCATCCTTTAAGTTACCCAGTGGACATAGCATACGAATTTCACAGTAATAAGACAAAGCCATGGGGGACTCTCTGTCAATAAATCTGTTATATACGTTGGCGATAACGTGTGTGTGTGTGTGTGTGTGTGTGTGTGTGTGTGTGTGTGTTGAATTAAGGTATGACTTAACATTGGGATGTAATCCAAGGTAGAGGACAAGGGCAAAAAGGTAATTTGACAGCTCATCATTAAGATGTCCAGCCAAGTCCATTCGCGTGTCCTTGGTACCCAAACAAGTTACAAAGCAATGATCAGGCACCATAAAGTAAATAGGCAACAACACTGACTCCTGTGTTGGAGGCAAAGAGATCCCTTCCTCCTTCCAAAGTGAGGCCCTCACCTGTTTTAATTCTCGCAGCTTTTGCCTTATAGTTATTCCTACTTGTCCTTTCCCCCATTCCCCCCATCAGTCTTGCCACCCCCACCCAGTCCTCTACTGTCTTTAAGCATCATGACACTTAACTGAGTTTTCTCCAGGTACTGGGTGCTGTGCTCAGAGCTTAACGTCATCTCTATTTAATCTTCTGCTGAGTACTTTTTATTAATTATCCTTTATTTAACTCTTACAACCACTATATGAGGTAGGTACTATTATTATCTTGATTTTACAGATAAAAAAAAGGAAAGCCATGGGGAACGATTGACTTGCCAAAGGCCACTTAACTAGTAAGTGTTAGAGTCAGGGGACCACTCAGGTCTGCCTGACTCTAGGGTCTACACGCCTAAGATCTCAAACCTTCATTTGTCCCTCCTGTCTGCCACTTAGTACTGCCTTATTTCCCTTCTTTCTTTGGCCTCAGACTTACTGGATATGTCAGTGCCTTACCTAAAGGCATCTTCCTTGGCTTCCTAATCTCCATGTTCTCCTGGGTCACAAGGATCTCTTCTTGTTCTCCAGATATTGCCTTTTTCCCAGGTATAGTCATTGGTCTTTTGCTCTTCTCTTTATTGAAAGCTCTTTAAAAAAAAAAATCTTACAGCTTGTACTTATAAACACTCAACCAAATCCCTAAGCCTGACTTCTCTCATGAACTCATAGTATTACTTCTCTACTTGTTAGATGTTTCCATTTGGATATTTTCCTTGCCATTGCAAACACATGCCTCAAACATGAATTTGATTTTTTTTTTTTAAGATTTATGTATTTATTTGAGTGAGAGTGCGAGCGAGAGCATGTGTGAGCAGGGGGAGGGGCAGAGGGACAGAATTTTGAACAGTCTCCCCGCTGAGCGTAGAGCCTGATGCAGGGCCTGATCCCACGACTCATGAGATCATGACCTGAGCCAAAACCAAGAGTCGGATGCCCAACACAGTGAGCCACCCAGATGCCCCTGAACTCGCTTTTATTCCCTCTTTTTTATTTTTATTTTTTAATTAAATTCTTGATTTAGAATTAGATTAGAATAATAGAATTTTGTTAAATTCTTGATTTAAGTTCTTTATATGTTCAATTTAATTAACATATGCTGTATTATTAGTTTCAGGGGTAGAATTTAGTGATTCATCAGTTGCATATCACACCCAGTACTCATTACTTCAAGTGCCCTCCTTTATGCCCATCACCCAATTACCTCTTCCCCTACCCACCTCCCCTCCAGCAACCCTCTATTTGTTTCCTGGAGTTAAGCATCTCTTATGATTTGCCTTGCTCTCTATTTTCACCTTATTTTATTTTTCCTTCCCTTCCCCTATGTTCATCTGTTTTGTTTCTTAAATCCTACATATGAGTGAAATCTTATGGTATTTGTCTTTCTCTGATTCACTTATTTCGCTAGCATAATACCCTCTAGTTCCATCCACGTCATTGCATACATTAAGATTTCATTCTTTTTGATGGCTGAGTAATATTCCATTGTATATATACACACCACATCTTTATCCATTCATCTGTCAATGGACAGCTGGGCTCTTTCCACACTTTGGCTATTGTGGACATTGCTGCTATAAACACTGCGGTGCATGTACCCCTTCTGATCATTACATTTGTATCTTTGGGGGTAAATACCTAGTAGTGCAATTGCTGGGTCATAGGGTAGCTCTGTTTTCAACTTTTTGAGGAAGCTACATACTGTTTTCCAGAGTGGCTGTACCACTTTGCATTCCCACCAACAGTGTAACAGCCTTCCCCTTTCTCTGCATCCTCGCCAACATCTCTTGTTTCCTGACTTGTTAATTGTAGCCATTCGGACTGGTGTGAGGTAGTATCTCGTTGTGATTTTGGTTTGTATTTCCTTGATGTTGAGTGATGTTGAGCATTTTTTCATGTGTCTGTTGGCCATTTGTATGTCTTTGGAGAAATGTCTGTTCATGTCTTCTGCCCATTTCTCGACTGGATTTTTTGGGTTTTTTGGGTGTTGAGTTTGATAAGTGCTTTACAGATTATGGATACCAGCCCTTTATCTGATAAGACATTTGCAAATATCTTCTCCCATTCCATAGATTGCCTTTTAGTTTTGTTTACTGTTTCCTCAGCTGTGCAAAAGCTTTTTATCTTGGTGAAGTCCCAATAGTTCATTTTCGCTTTTGTTTCTCTTGTCTTTGGAGACATGTCTAGCAAGAAGTTGCTGCGGCCAAGGTCAAAGTGGTTGCTGCCTGTGTTCTCCTCTAGAATTTTGATGGATTCCTGTCTCACATTTAGGTCTTTCATCCCTTTTGAGTTTATTTTTGTGTACTGTGTAAGAAAGTGGTCCAGTTTCATTCTTTCGCATGTGGCTCTCCAATTTTCCCAACATCACTTGTTGAAGAGACTATTTTATTGTATTTATTTTATTAATTTGAGAGAGAGAGGGTGAGAACACAAGCAAGGGGGAGGGTCAGAGGGAGAAGGAGAAGCTGACTGCCTGCTAAGCGGGAAGCCTGATGCAGGGCTCAGTTCCAGGACCCCAGGATTATGACCTGAGTCAAAGGCAGACGCTTAACTGAGTAAGCCACCCAGGCACCTCAAGGCTGTCTTTTTTAAATTGGATGTTCTTTCCTGCTTTGTCAAAGGTTAGTTGCCCGTAGAGTTGAGAGTCCATTTATGGGCTCTCTATTCTGTTCCATTGATCTATGCGTCTGTGTTTGTGCCAGTACCATACTATCTTGATGATTACAGGTTTGTAATACAGCTTGAAGTCCAAATTGTGATGCCATCAGCTTTGGTTTTCTTTTTCAACATTCCTTTGGCTATTTGGGGTCTTTTCTGGTTCCATACAAATTTTAAGATTATTTGTTCCAGCCCTGTGAAAAAAGTTGATGGTACTTTGATAGGGATTGCATTGAATATGTAGATTGCTCTAGGTAGCATAGACATTTTAACAACATTTCTTCTTCCAATCCATGAGCATGGAATGTTTTCCATTTCTTTGTGTCTTCCTCAGTTTCTTTCATAAGTGTTTTATAGTTTTCTGAGTACAAATCCTCTACCTCTTTTTTTTTTTATTTTATTTATTTTTTATTTTTTTTATTTTTTTATTTATTTATTTGACAGAGAGAGACACAGCGAGAGGGAACACAAGCAGGGGGAGTGGGAGAGGAAGAAGCAGGCTTCCCGCTGAGCAGGGAGCCCGATGCGGGGCTTGATCCCAGGACCCTGGAATCATGACCTGAGCCAAAGGCAGACGCTTAACCGACTGAGCCACCCAGGTTCCCCTGTGCATTGATTTTGTGTCCTGCAACTTTGCTCAATTCCTGTATCACTTCTTTTTTTTTTTTTTTAAAGAAGTTATTTTTTGTAAAGATTTTATTTATTTATTTGAGAAAGAGAGTTCCTGACAGAGAGCACAAGCAGGGAGGAGAGGGAGAAGCAGGCTCCCCGCTGAGCAGGGAGCCTGATGCAGGACTCTATCCCAGGACCCTGGGATCATGACCTGAGCCCAAGGCAGCCGCTTAACCGATTAAGTCACCCAGGTGCCCCTTCCTGTATCAGTTCTAGCAATTCTTTGGTAGAGTCTTTTGGGTTTTCTATATAGAGTATCATGTCATCTGGGAAGAGTCACAGTTTGGCTATTTCTTTGCTGATTTGGATGCCTTTTATTTCTTTGTCTGATTGCTGAGGCTGGGACTTCTAGTACTATGTTGAATGACAGTGGTGAGAGTAGATATCCCGTTGAACTCGCTTTTCATTAACCTCCCTATTTTTTTTTTTAACCTCCCTATTTTATCTTTATTTCTCTATATAAAGCCTCCATCAACTCACTGTTGCCTTCACAATACAGTCCATATTTTATTCAGGCACTAACTTTCTTCCAGATCTCACTTTGATGTAACTTTTCTTTTCTTTTGTTTTTTAAAGATTTTATTTATTTATTTGAGAGAGAGAGGGAGATCACAAGTAGGCAGAGAGGCAGGCTAAGGGAGGGGGGAAGCAGGCTCCCTGCTGAGCAGAGAGCCCAATGTGGGGGCTCGATCCCAGGATCCTGAGATCATGACCTGAGCCGAAGGCAGAGGCTTACTTAACCCACTGAGCCACCCAGGCGCCCTTGATGTAACTTTTCAACTTCATTTCCTCTGTTCCCCAAAATGAATTACCGTTTTAGCTAGACTGGTCTAGCCATTGCCCTATAAGTATCTGATTCATCTCTCTGCCATCCTTTAAGACTTGGTGCAAGGCTTACCTGCTCTGCGAAGCTTTTCCTGGGCATTTGTCAGGAACTAATCACATTGTGTTATTTATTGTCATCTTTTCCTTCATCTGCACTTGATCTTCTCAATTAGATTGTAATCTTGTGTGGCACGATGTCTTACACCTAGTTAGCACTTACTAAATAGTAGTTGGCTGATTGGTTTTTGGGTGGGAGGGTAGAATATGGAGAGGGACTAGCCATAGGAGTGTATCCAGAGAGTTAAACTCTTCCCTGGAGGACAAGGAGTATATTTTCCTCATCTTTTTATTTTGGGAACCTAAGCCAGTACCTGACATGCAGTAATTCAGTTCTATTCAGCAGGCCTGCTTTTTACCCAGTGTTGACTCTGTGCCAGGCACTGTGCTGGGTGCCGAGCTTCTGTAAGAGTTTGTAAATGAATGAAGGGGTTTGGGAGTTGTGCTTGTTTCCCAACTTCTGTTTGTTCACCTTTCATGCAGGTGAGCGTCAGTGTTTCTGTGGTTGGCAGAGAGTAAGAGAAGGGTCCCAATGCATAGCCCGAGGTGTTTCCTCTCCAGGGTGGGTCTCCTCTCCAAACCAGGATTGCTCCCCTGGTGTGCCACAAAACGTCCAGGTTGGTCACAGCTCTTTTTGGGCTCAGCATGTGAGAGAAACTTCACCAATGCGATAGGCAAGAAGAGTCAAAGAGGACAGAAAAGTCAGAAGAAACCAAGCCACATTGGACCACTTGATGGTTCCTGGCAGGAAAGGTAAGGCCCAGGCAGATACCATTTCCCATTAGCAAGTCTGAATCTCTGGGGCTACTAAAATTCTGTATTCCTGATATAAGTAACATGGCATTGCAAGGGCTCAAGGGGGCACCTAAGATAGGATACCCAGGGCAACTTTGAAGACACCTGAATAATGTTGGTGGAAATGCTTTGTGATGGCAGAAAATATTCCCCTTGACTCTAAATATGTTTTTCACAGAA
The DNA here is from genome assembly GCA_028534135.1 of Potos flavus. NCBI lineage: Eukaryota > Metazoa > Chordata > Mammalia > Carnivora > Procyonidae > Potos > Potos flavus. Next base: position 39,629,864 of record CM052901.1, read on the forward strand.
ATGAGATATTAAACTGGGACCTTGTCTCTATAAAGGTCCAGCGCAGGTATGCAGAAAACCAGGAATCCAGAGAGCGATCAGATGGCTTACAAATGAATAGTCCCGTTGCAGCCATGCAAACACAAATATACCTCATTTTATGCAACAAATGTATTTTCTAAATCAAATTATATTTTAAAAGCATTAGGGAGGTGAGCTATTTAAAGGAACCCAACAGTGAAGCCTTTTGTAATATGATTAATTACCTCCTGATAAATCTGGATTTTTCTTATATTAAGTTCGCCCATCTGTTCTGCTTTGTTAAGTAGACAGCACCAAAATGGGCTCTTCTCCCAGACTGTATCTCCCTAGAGACATGAGAGTTAGGTTTTCTGAATAAGTAAAATGCCGGAGAAGATGGTGGCAGGAAGTACTTATGCATAGTAGGTGCTCAGTACATATTTATATAGTGAATGAAGTGCCTGAATTATTTTTTTAAGGCTGGCTGATGTTGTGACACCACTCTGGAGGCTGAGCTACGAGGACCAGCTCAAGGTTGGTACTCAGCTTATATTTTCACTCCTCGGTTCCATCAGGGGGAATGGTGCCAGCCTTGTAGGAAGCTTGACTGGACAGCTCTACCCAGATGCCCCAACAGGTGCTTAAAATCAGTATGTTAATGAATCTTGAAGTTTTTTTTTCAAATGGAGTTATTTCTTTATATTAACATATACTGTAGTATTATTAGTTTCAGAGGTGGAATTTAGTGATTCATCAGTTGCAAACAACACCCAGTGCTGATCACTTAGTGCCCTCCATAATGCCCATCACCCAGTTACCCTATCCTCACACCACCTCCCCTCCAGCAACCCTCAAATTGTTTCCTAGAGTTAAGAGTCTCTTATTGTTTGTCTCCCTCTCTGATTTCATCCTGAGTTTATTTTTCCTTCCCTTTCCCTCTGTTCATCTGTTTTGTTTCTTAAATCCCACATATGAGATCATATGCTATTTGTCTTTCTCTGACTGACTGATTTCGCTTAGCATAATACCCTCTAGTTCCATCCACGTCATTGCAAATGGCAAGATTTCATTCTTTTTGGTGGCTGAGTAATATGGATCTGAAATTTTAACTTTACACCTGTTATGTCTTCCAAACTCTGGAGCCATATCGGGAAATGCCTGTTTCCTTTCTCCCTTCCTTTTTATTATTCTCTGTATGTGTGAGTAGCAAGTACTCTTGCTGCTTTATACATAGCTGCACTTTCCAACCTGGTAGGTGTGAGCTACATGCGGCTATTTGATTTCAAATACAGTCAATTCTGCTGTAATGCTTATTTTAAAAACACAAATTTGTTCTAAGGGATGGATAGATTAAGGAACAATTTGAACATAATGCAAATTTCACATTGGCTTAGGAGTGATTTTTATTTTGTCCGTGAGAAACACCAGATGAAAGAAGCAAACGGTACCCAGCAGAGCTGGTACTGAGCTGCATTAAGAATACATAAAATGAACACGTGCACAAGCCTCAAACATCTACAGGTTCCCACAGTTCACTGAATGTGGTATGAGCCACACTCATCCACGTCTGCTGCTAGATCTTTCTGTGTGTGACACATAACCCTCCTTTCACCGCTTCAGGATCATTCACAAGTGGACAGCCACCGCCACAAGCAAACTTCAGGTCTTTGTCAGGGTAAAGTGCCATCCTTATTGTAGTATATATCTATACATTTCTTAACCATTTGTTATTTTTTTTTAAAGATTTTATTTATTTATTTGACAGAGAGAGATCACAAGTAGGCAGAGAGGCAGGCAGAGAGAGAGAGGGGGAAGCAGGCTCCCCGCTGAGGGGAGAGCCCGATGTGGGGCTCAATCCCAGGACCCTGAGATCATGACCTGAGCTGAAGGCAGAGGCTTTAACCCACTGAGCCACCCAGGTGCCCCAACCATTCATTATTTTTAATTTTTTAATTTTTTAAAAGATTTTATTTATTTATTTGACAGAGAGAGACACAGCAAGAGAGGGAACACAAACAGGGGGAGTGGGAGAGGGAGAGGCAGGCTTCCCATCGAGCAGGGAGCCTGATGTGGGGCTCGATCCCAGGACCCTGGGATCATGGCGTGAGCTGAAGGCAACGCTTAATGACTGAGCCACCCAGGTGCCCCTAATATTTAATTTTTAATTTTTTAATTTTAATTTTAATTTTTTTTAAAGATTTTATTTATCCATTTGAGAGAGAGAGTGAGAGAAAGCATGAGAGAGAAGAAGGTCGGAGGGAGAAGCAGACTCCCCGTGGAGCTGGGAGCCCGATGCGGGACTTGATTCCGGGACTCCGGGGTCATGACCTGAGCTGAAGGCAGTTGCTTAACCAACGAGCCACCCAGGCGCCCTATTTAATTTTTTATTATTTTTAAAGATTTTATTTATTTATTTGAGAGAGAGTGCACAAGCAGCGGGAGGGGTGGGGAGGGGGAAGCAGACTCCCCACCAGGCAGGGAGCCAGGAGCCTGATGCAGGACTCAATCCCAGGACTCTGAGATCATGACCTGAGCTGAAGGCAGACGCTTAACCAACTGAGCCACCCAGGTGCCCCATTTCTTAGCCATTTAACTTGTAAAACTGTATTACCCTTTTTGTTAGGTTCCTACCCTTTCTATGTGCGTTACTGATAAAGTTGTGGAATGTGTGTGCCTAACCCCATTTTTCCCATGAGCCCTGTGATTTTTTTTTTAATTTTAATTCCAGTATAGTTAGCATACAGTATTAAATTAGTTTCCAGTGTACAGTATACTGATTCAATAATTCTATATATTAGTGTTCATCAAGATAAGTATACTCTTAATGCCCTGTGATTTCTTTTTTCTTTTTTTTTTAAAGATTTTATTTATTTATTTGACAGAGATTTGAGAGAGATCACAAGTAGGCAGAGAGGCAGGCAGAAGGGGGGGGGAAGCAGGCTCCCTGCTGAGCAGAGAGCCCGATGTGGGGCTCGATCCCAGGACCCTGATCATGATCTGAGCCGAAGGCAGAGGCTTGAACCCACTGAGCCACCCAGGCGCCCCGCCCTGTGATTTCTTTTGTGTGATTTTGCATAGCATAGCATAGCATAGAAATGCTTATGTCCTGTTATAGCAGAGGCGACTGACTGTATACGTTAACTAAAATTAAATGAGATTAAAAATTCAGTTCCTCAGTCACATGAGCCTCATCTCATGTGCTCATTAGCCACATGTGGCTAGTGGTTACTAAATTATATAGCACATAATACCAACATAAAACATTTCTATTATCACAGCACTGACCTATAGGTTGGGTGTTCAATCTGAAAGATCAGTTAAAATGAAGAGCTTACACAAGAGCTCACTTTTTTCTCCCAATACCTTCTTAGGTCTGTTGCTGTCCCATCATTATGGGTTCCTTATCTGCTAAGACCATGACCCAAGAATCCGTGGGACAGCCTTCTCTTTTCCTTTTTGTTTTTCATTCTTTGAGGTGGTACTGCATAAATCTCTTTGTTTCATTACATATATGCTTTTGCAGGTGAAATTTGAAGCTCAGAAGAAAATTTTACGGAGACTAGAGTCTTACCTCCAAAAGCTCAATGGAGTCAATGTGACAACATCTGCACCCAGAGCTGAGGGGCTCTCTTGTCTTCTCCATCCTATTATACCCTCTGTAAGCTACCACTTCCCTATCCTTCATCTACTAAGTCCCTTTAATAGCTAATAATATCAGCCAGTACCTACTGGGCACCTTCTGGGGACCAGGCCCTCTGCTAAGTGATTAGCATGCATCATCACTGACTGTTTATAGGCACCCTGAGGGGTGGGCACTATGGTTTTACAGATGAAGGTGTTGAGGTTCAGAGAGATTAAGTAATTTGCCCAAGGACACACATCTAGAAAGTGCCGGAGCTGAAGTTCACACTCAGGTTTGATGCAAAGCTCACTTTCTCAACTACTACAGTATTACCTCTGTAGAAAGATTTCCGACTTTGGAAACCTAATGAGGCCTCAGAGAGGCAGAACTTAATTTATGGCAGAGGTTGGCAAACTATGGCCCTTAGGTTGTATCTGTCTCCCACCCCTGCTTTATTTTGTAAAGTTTTATTGGAACACAGCTGAGCTTGCTTGCTTGTTTATGGATTGTTCGTGACTGCTTTTGCACTGCATGGCAGAGTTAAGTAGTTGTGACAAGGACCATATGACTTGTAAAGCCTAAAATAACTTGTTATCTGGCCCTTTACTGAGAAAGTTTGCTGACCTCTGCTTCACGGCAAGATTGAAACTCCTTTCCACTATGGAGTGTCTGTGGAGTGTCCTGACCTCAGCTATGGACTTTCACAAATGCCATACCTTCCAGGCAAGCACCATTCATTTATTTGTCCTTATCCAGAGGACATTCTTAACGTTCCTTTTATTGCTGTTCTCTTTGGTTTTGTTTGTCCTGTTGTGGTTCTTCTGCCTTGCCTTCTCCAGCCTGTCATCAATGGCTACCGAAATAAGTCCACCTTCTCTGTGAACCGAGGTCCAGATGGGAATCCAAAGACCGTGGGGTACTACCTGGGAACTTGGAGAGGTCAGTTGAAGGCCATGACTAGTAGAAATAGCAAACCAAGGGCTGAGAGGAGAGGAAAGGTGCAGGAACAGCGTCAATGGGGGTGGAGAAGAGTGGAAAATATGGCAGCCTTGAAGGAGAAGGATGAAATCTTTGATGCAGAACGTGATCACAAAATTAATTTTAGATGCTTTCTGGAGCGTGGCCATTGTCACGTAGTACTGGGAATCACAACCTTCACCCTTTCTTCCTCTAAAAGTCATATGCCTGAGCACCACTTAGCACTTAGTAAATGTTAATGTTGTTGCTACTGCCCACTCATCATTGGCCTCATCATCATTTTATGCTCCTTTGCCATATGGGGAGCAGTCTCCTCTTTATTAGAGAGTCGCTTTTTCTATTTCATATCTCCATATTCCTGAAGACTAGAGCTTTCTGTGATAAATATGTCTTAAAGTAATTAGCAAAGGAGGTGAGTGGTGGTAAGGGAGTTCATAGTGGTGTATTTCTGAGACTTAATCCCAGTACCCATTCCCAGACTCCATTCCTGAACTTTCCATTTGCCCATTTTCAATAAATCCACTTGAAACACCATTATTTTATATTAGTCACACTGTTTAATACCCATTTGCCTTAAACTATAGTTCATTAGGGCAGGCACTTGGCTTTTTTCCCCCTGTGTGCTGATTTAAAAGAGTATATGACGTCAATGTTCTATTATTCAGTAACAAAAACAAAACCCATTACATTTTATTTCCTTCTTAAAATCTGAACAGAAAGCAGACCTTGTCATACTGGTGCATTTGTGACATGAGAGAAAATATTGCAGACTAGCTCTGTTAAGAATCAGCTTCATAATAGTTAGACCAGGAAACAGGTTTTCTCTGAAAATGGCCTTAAGCTTGAATTAGGTGCTTCTTAAATCTGCATATGCCTCTCTGAAGGAGGGGATTTGAATGGCCTGACATTTCTAAATAATCTTTCATCAAGAAAACCATATAAATCAAATTCATTTTCTTTCTTTAGACAGAAGCATCGTCTGTGTACGGTCTAACCATCTGAAAAACATCCCTGAGAAACACAATCAAGTGGCACAGGTAATGAGAAACAAGGGCTGGTTGAAGATAACCCTAGGCATTGCGGTCTGTAACAGTAGTGTCCCTGACATTTTAATAATAGAGCGGCCTCTGGTGCTACAGGGGAGGAGGGGCTCTGTTCTGAAAGCATACCTTGTAACACGGAGAAAACATTGCTAGTGTTTCATTTCAGGGAGGGTGGAGAGCAGCAGAGAGAACTTCATCCACTACTGCACATGTCAGGCATCCAAGGAATTTTTTTTTTTAAAGATTTTATTGTTTGACAGAGAGAGACACAGCGAGAAAGTGTACACAAGCAGGGGGAGTGGGAGAGGGAGAAGCAGGCTTCCCGTTGATCAGGGAGTCCGATGCGGGGACTCAATCCCAGGACCCTGGGATCATGACCTGAGCCGAAGGCAGGTGCTTAATGACTAAGCCATCTAGCCGCCCCATGCAAGGAATTTAATAGGAAGGAAGTATTAGGAAAAAGAGGTACCGGTGAGGGCAGTCTAACGGATGACAAGTGTCTGAAATATTTGGAAGGCTACTGTTTTCAGCAGAACAGAACTGAGAAATATCATGGGAGATGTAAGTGGTAAGGCATCTACATCATGAGGTTGGCCTCTAAGACATTTTTATATCCTCTTTTCATGCACCTACTATTTATTGAGTGCCTACTATGCGTTAGACACCCTGCCAGGTGCTGGGGATCCAATGACGACTCAAATAGGCATGGTACCTGCCCTTGTGGAACTTAAAACAAGTCAAAAGCCTTGCTCATGAGGACTGAACAGGACTCCCCAACTGACACTCTTGTTCCCTGTTGGTTCTTACCAGCACCCACCCTCCTAATGATTTAAGTTCCTGACACTTGGGTGGTGCCTTCTAATAGGACACATCTTGACTTCCAAGATTTCACTGCTAGGATGCAGCTTCCTTTATAGAATTGTTCTCCAGAAGTCTTCCTACATGGGCCTCATCAGTTTCTTCTCCCATTCTCTTCAGTGACTTCTCTAAACCCTTCTCCTCAGTGCCCTATCCCTTCACTTCTACTCTTGCCCTTAGCGGATGATTGTACCTCATTCTTCCTTGAAAAGTTAAGGTATCACATGAGAGCTCTCTTAGCTGCTTCTCCTAACATCTACCAATTTCACTGAAATCTTATCCCTCCTTTCCTCCTATTTCAGTGAAAGAGGTGGTTGGCCTTCCCTCTGCCTAAGGCTATCCTTCCTTGAAACACCATTTTGGACTCATCTCCTCCCTCCATTAGATCCTTGCTCCTTCATTACATACCCTCTTTCTCCTGTTTCTATACCTCCTTCCCTATGATTCCTATTGGCTCTTTTCTTTAAGTTCATAAATATTAAATATCTCCCATTCAAAAAAAAAAATCTCATGGTTCTTTCACCCTTAGCACCCCATAGAAATTGATCTTGTCAAAGTCATCAGTGACCTTTATTTTGCCAACTCCAATGCAAACTTTCCCTAACTTACTCAACTTTTCTCTGCCTTTGACACCACTTATTTATCTTATTTCCCTCCTTGAAACATTTTCTTTGTTTGATTTCTGTGATTTCTTTTTCTGATGGTTTTCCTCCTGTCTTGCTGGCCACTTCTTAGTCTTTTTCCCTCTCCTTTCCTACTCTAAGTGTTGGTATCCCCCAGGACTCTGTCCTTGGCCTTCTTTTCAAATACATTCATGGGAGATTGTACCCAAGTAGAGTTGTAGGTGGAATGACCACCTACAAACTGATAGCTCCTAAACTTATATTTGCATTCTGGTTCCCTCTTGAGCTTTAGGAGGTGCATTTCTAAAAGGCTCTCAAACTTCCTTCCTTAACTGGTCTACAGATTCAAATCAGCATTGCCCTAGATCAGGGTTTCTCTGCTCCTGCAAAATGACATTTTGGGTTGGATCATTTTTTGCTGTGTGGAGCTATTAGGTGCATTATAGGACTTCAGCAGCATCCTTGGCCTCTACCCACTAGATGCCATTAGTTGTGACAACCAGAGATGTCTTCAGATGTCTCTTGGGGGGCGCGGTTGCCTCCAGTTGAGAAATACTGCCCTAAACCAAATTTATCGTCTTCCCTTTTAGAATCTGCTTCTTTTTTCTCACCTTAGTAAATGGTAGCACCATGTACTAGAAACATGTCATCCTAGACTCCTCTGTCTTAATCCCCACCTTCCTCCTTAGCCACATCTAATCAGTCTCCAAGTCCCGTCAGTTTTCCTTTCTAAAAATACCTTGACTCCATCCTCTTCTATTTCCACCCCCGTTACCACCACCACCACCACTCAATTCCAAGCTACCATCTTCTCTTGCCTAAACTACTACAATAACCTCAAACTGGTCTCACTAGTTCCAGCCCCTTACCTTGGTTTATTCTCAACATTGCAGCCAGAGGCATCCTTAAAATGCAAATAAAATCATATCACAATGTTGCTTAAAATTCTTCAGTAGTTACCCAATAGCTTTTAGAATAAAGCTTAAATTTGTTATCTTTGCACTGACAGATCTTCTTGAGAAGGTCCCTAGCCTCATCTTCTGCCACATCCTCACCTGCTTTCCTCTCTCCATTCGTGTGGAAATCAAGTTACCCTGCCAAGTTATGAGCCTGTCTTTTCTCCACAGCACCCTCAGTCTTCCCCCCGATCCCGGCCTCTGCTTATGTTAGAAGATTCATTTCAAGCATTAGATCCTGTAGAAAATCTTATCTGACTCCTCATTCTGATTAGGGATCCCCCTTTTATGTACTCTAGTCTGATCTCCCATTGCTTATCTCCTATTGTTGCATTTGTTACACCATATTGCATTGTTGTGTGTTGGTGCTTCCCACATGAGATTGCGGAGGTAGCTGCTGTGTATTATTTAATTTTGTAGCCCAGTACTTAGCATAGATTCGTACACATAGTGGGTGCTCATCAAATGTTTGGTGAATGGCTACCTCTTTGCAATATTTGCCCAAGTTCTTAGCCCTTCCAGCTTCTGTGGGGCAAATTGTTTACCCTCCACATCTATCCAGAAGAATTTCCTTTCCCTGCAAAATTTTTACTGGGACCTAAGAGCCAATCCAGTAGGTACTCAAATACAGGCCAGATGCCCACTGTAATAAAAATACCATATGTATAGCCCTAGGTTGTTCTCACTTTTAATTTTTTTTCTTTCTATTTATTTATTTGAGAGAGAGAGAGTGAGAGAGAGCATGAGAGGGGGGAAGGTCAGAGAGAGAAGCGGACTCCCCATGGAGCTGGGAGCCCGATGTGGGACTCGATCCCAGGACTCTGGGATCATGACCCGAGCCGAAGGCAGTCGCTCAACTAACTGAGCCACCCAGGTGCCCTGTTCTCACTTTTTAAATACCTTGATCTCTCTTTCCCTATTCCTGGTAGTGACATTCCATTCCATTCCGATAATAGGATAACCTTACTTTGCCCTGATTTGAGGTTTCCGTATCTCTTCTTGAGTCTTGAGTCAAAATACGAATTTTATGGGAGCTGACAGCCAGAGCTGCAAGACCTAAGAAGCAGTCTATAAATAAAATACTATCAAAGAAATACAAGTACATAGTTTTACAAGTCAAATAGGAGGGGCGCCTTGGTGGCTCAGTTGGTTAGGCATCTGCCTTTGGCTCGGTTCATGGTCCCGGGGTCCTGGGATCGAGCCCCACATTGGGCTCTCTGCTCGGCAAGGAGACTGCTTCTCCCTCTCCCTCTGCCACTCTCTCTCTCTGTCAAAGAAATAAAGTAAAAAAGTCAACTAGTAATAGGTTAGTAAGGAAAAATGATGCTCCTCTGTCCTAGCCGTCCTTGCTCTTGAGTCTTGCTTTCCAGAAACCACAGCATCTATTTTAGCTATTTCTTTTGGTGTTCTTATTTCTAAATAGTACATTTTTCTGATGTGTTTTGCTTCATTCAAGTTACATATTATTTGTTGACTTCTAGTTATGGCATATAAGAATTTCTCTCCCTTACTTTGTCTCTCTTCCCAAACTGCCCTTCTTCTATATTTATAGCACAATTCTCGGTTAAATTGATATTTAGTGTTTCTATTGTTATGACTACGTAGATAATCATAGATTCATTCCTGAGTCAAGTACATGTACTAAGATTTTGTTTTCCTTTGTTGTACAAATTTTCCTTTCATTTTATATTGTGAAAAATTGAAAACATAGAAAAGTAGAGAATGGTGTAATGAACTCCATATACCCATTCCCCAGCTTCAACAACTATCAGTATGTGTCCAATCTTATTTTATCTATACTCTCACCCACCCCACATTCCACCAACCCATTTGGATTAGTGTGAGGCAAATTCCAGACATAATATATCATATAAAATGTGAATACTTCAGTGTGAGTTCTAAAAGAATGAACTTAAGTTTTTTAAACATACCTTTGGGGGCGTCTGGGGTGGCTTAGTCGTTGGGCGTCTGTCTTCGGTTCAGGTCATGATCTCAGGGTCCTGAGATCGAGCCCAGCATCCGGCTCCCTACTCAGCGGGAAGCCTGCTTCTCCCTCTCCCTCTGCTGTTCCCCCTGCTTGTGGTCTCTCTGTATCTGTCTCTCTCTCTGTGTCAAATAAATAAATAAAATCTTTAAAAAAATTAATAAATATGGGAGCCTGGGTGGCTCAGTCAATTAAGTGGCTGCCTTTGGCTCAGGTCATGATCTCAGGGTCCTGGGATCGAGCCCTGCATCGGGCTCCCTGCTCGGCGGAGAGCCTGCTTCTGCCTCTCCCTCTGCCTGCCACTCTGCCTACTTGTGCTCTCAATCTCTCTGTCAAATACATAAATAAAATCTTTAAAAAAATATAAATAAATAAACATAACTTCATACCATTATTACATCCAGAAATAAACATTTATCCCATAATATCATCAAATATCCAGTAAATGTTCAGGTTTGACACCGATGTATCACATAAATAGTTGGGAGTTTTATAGGTGGTTTATTCAAATCAGGATTCAAACAAGGCATACACATTGTATTTTACTAACATGTCTCTTCATTCTCTTTTAATTTGTAAGTATGCTTCCCTCTTAATTTTTTGTCCTTGCAATTTATTTTTTGAAGAAACTGGTTGGTTTTCCTGTGGAAATTCTTGTTCTGGATTTTGCTGATTGAATTCTCATGATGTCATTTAATGTTCTTCCTCTGTCCCCTGTGTTTCCTATAAACTGGTAGATCTAGATGATTAGATTCAGATTTAACTTGAGGTGAGAATATTTTTAACACGCATATGTCTGATGGGCTCTCTTTCGGTGATGTTAAAATTGAACCGTGGATTCAGTGTCATCAGCCTGATCCGCTCATTAAAAAATTTCCTGTCAGGTTTTCACCTAATGGTTTTCGAGTCATTGGTGATCATTGCCTAGTCTATCATGTCTTCATTTATTAGTTAGAATTCTTTTTTTTTAAAGATTTTATTTTATTTATGACGGAGATAGCAAGAGAGAGAGCACAAGCATAGGGGAGCTGGAGAGGGAGAAGCAGGCTCCCCACTGAGCAGGGAGCACAACGAGGGGCTCGATCCCAGGACCCTGGGATCATGACCTGAGCCGAAGGCAGAGGCTTTAACAACTGAGCCACCCAGGCGCCCCTAGTTAGAATTCTTCTGAAAATGACTCTTCCTTATCAGCTATTTGGTTACCCTCATGCACTGATACAATCAAGACAGGGTAAATCCTAGGTTCTTTCACCTTCTTCAAAAGATCTGTTAAATTTGTTTGTTTCAGGGGCACCTGGGTGGCTCAGTGGGTTAAAGCCTCTGCCCTCAGCTCAGGTCATGATCTCAGGGTCCTGGGATCGAGCCCCGAATCGGACTCTCCGCTCAGCAGGGAGCCTGCTTCCCCCTCTCTCTCACTGCCTGCCTCTCTGCCTACTTGTGATCTCTCTCTCTGTCAAATAAATAAATAAAATCTTTAAAAAAATTTGTTTCAGTGTCATTATGAAATCATGAATTTTTAAAAAAGATTTTATTTATTTGACAGAGAGAGAGAGAGAGAGCACAAGCTGGGTGGAGGAGCAGAGGGAGAGGGAGAAGTAGACTCCCCACTGAGCAGGGAGCCTGACACAGGGCTCAATCCCAGGACCCTGGAATCATGACCTGAGCCGAAGGCAGATGCTTAACCCGCTGAGCCACCCAGGTGCCCCGCAATCATGGATTTTTAACATACTTGATATGTTTTAGTCCACTGAATTTACTATTATTTTTTGGTACTCAAATTGTTCCATTTTTAGCCAATTGGAACTGCTTTAAGTTGTCTCAGCCCTAGGATAGCCCTAGTAGTTCTGGAATGATAAGGTATTTCTAGCACATAGTCTTTTCTGCCTGAGACTGGAAATCAGTCATTTCTTCAAGGAATCCTTGTCTCTTTTAGTGGGAAATGGTATTTGGAGGCACAGTATGGGTGCTAGGGGTGCTTGCTTATACTGGGTTGGTAAGACTTCAAGGCCTTCTAGTGGACAGAGCCAGGGAATATTTTTTTAAAGGGAAAATATTAGTTCATAGTGATATATTAAAATCAAATTTGGAATGACAGAACTTCTGAAATCTTTTGCTTCTTATTTTTTTTTAAAGATTTTATTTATTTATTTGACAGAGAGAGAGATCACAAGTAGGCAGAGAGGCAGGCAGAGGGAGAGGGGGATGCAGACTCCCCCACTGAGCAGGGAGCCTGACACAGGGCTCAATCCCAGGACCCTGAGACCATGACCTGAGCTGAAGGCAGAGGCTTTAACCCACCAGGCACCCTGCTTCTTATATTTTTATCTTTTGTCTTAACAATGAAAATTTGAGTCCTGACATTGGCATAATTATTCTATACTACTCTCTCTCTCTCTATATATATATCCTTATATATATCATACTATATATAGTAATTTCAGAACGTGAGTACCATTATTACTTACCAACAAGTGATAACTGAAAAGAGCTCAAAATTTATATCTAGTTCTTTTTGTCACATTATTGTGCCTCTTGAAATACTACCTTTCTTTGTAGTTAAGCCACTAACTTGGGGTGCCTGGGTGGCTTAGGCAGTCAAATATCCAACTCTTGATTTCGGCTTAGGTCATGATCTCATGGTCCTGGGATCAAGCCCCATGTTGGACTCTGCACTCCGTGCAGAGTCTGCTTGAAATTCTCTCCCTCTCCCTCTGCCCTCCCCCTACTCACCCTCTCTCTCTTTCTCTCTCTAAATAAAGAAACTCTTATTTATTTATTTATTTATTTATTTATTTATAAAGATTTTATTTATTTATTTGACACAGAGAGGGAGAGATCACAAGTAGGCAGAGAGGCAGGCAGAGAGAGAGAGGGAGAAGCAGGCTCCCCAGTGAGCAGAGAGCCCGGTGCGGGGCTCGATCCCAGGACCCTGAGATCATGACCTGAGCCGAAGGCCGAGGCTTCAACCCACTGAGCCACCCAGGCGCCCCAAATAAAATCTTTTTTAAAAAAGCCACTAACTTGATACTTGATACATGAGTTCTTTTTTACTTTTTTCATTTTGCTTATTTTCACATTTTAGGGATTGAGTTTTTTTTTTCCATTTTGATTAAATTTTGTTTTACAATTTTGTAAAATATTTACACGGTTCCAAAGTAAAATCTACAAAAGAAGGTCTATAGAGGTCTAGCTTTCATCTCTTTCCCTTCTACCCAGTTCCCTCCTTCCTTCTATAAGTAACAAGTTTTGGTTTTGCTTATTTTTTTAAAAAGTAAGCTTTTCTTAGCTGAAAGAGCTTAATATGGACCCTGTTCTGTACCTGTTGTTTTTATTTTTTAAGAATTTCTTTCTTTTTCTTTCTTTCTCTTTCTTTCTTTCTTTCTTTCTTTCTTTCTTTTCTTTCTTTCTTTCTTTCTTTCTTTCTTCTTTCAAGATTTTATTTATTTTTCGAAGAGAGAGAGAAAGCACAAGCAAGGGGAGCAGCAGGCAGAGGGAGAAGCAGGCTCCCTGCTGAGCAAGGAGCCCCATGCGGGACTCGATCCCAGGACCCTAGGACCATGACCTAAGCCGAAGGCAGATGCTTAACAGACTGAGCCACCCAGGTGTCCCTTTAAGGTTTTATTTTTAAGTAATCTCTATACCTGATGTGGGGCTTGAACTCATAACCCTGAGATCAAGAGTAGACTGAGCCAGCCAGGCGCCCTTGCACCTGATTTTTTTCTTGTAATGTTGAACTTCATTTTTTTTTAAAGATTTTATTTTTTTATTTGAGAGAGAGTGAGCAAGAGTGAGAGAGAGAGCACGAGTGGGAGGAGGGGCAGAGGGAGAGGGAGAAGCAGATGCCCTGTTGCTGAGCAGGGAGCCCAATGCCAGGCTCAGTCCTGGGACTCTGGGATCATGACCTCAGCCAAAGTCAGATGCTTAACCAACTGAGCCACCCAGGTGCCCCTGCACCTCCTTTTTTTTTTTTTTTTTTTAATAGCTGCATAGTTCTCTTTGTTGTGATGGATTTTTATAACTTTTTATTGGCATGGATAATTGCCTCATTTTTCCATTGGTTTAGTTTTCTAGAACCTATTGCTAATTTTTTCCCAAGTACTCGAAGAGCTCTGTCAAACATTCATCTGCATTCTCCATATGCTCAACAACTTGAGTTGTTTTTTCCCTGAAGACCTTTTTCTTGGAATCTTCCATCCTAGGCTCCCAAGGCCTTCTGCATGGCTATTATCCCAGGACTCCTTTTGCTGCTCTCCTGTCTTCCTTTTTCTGGTTTACACCCCCATTTGGCTGAAATACAACCTCCATTAGCTTCCTGAGGAAGGGTGCCTAGGAGGTAAAGTTTTCGAGTCTTTTCATGTCTATAAATGTCTTTTCTTCCATGACATATGACTAAAACTTTTTCTAGATTTCTCAATTTGGGTTTGAATAATTTGCCTTTATAAATTTGAAGATACGGTTTTGTCATCTGGCCACCAGTGTTGTGTGAATCTAAATGCTACTTTAAGTCCTGATCCTTTGTAGGTAATTTCTCTCCTCTTTTTCTCTAGAAGCTCGTAGGGAATCTCTTTATCTCTGAAACTTCATGACCCAGTGGGCCTTTTTTTTTTTCATTCATTGTGGTGGGTACAAATTAGGACTTGTCAATCTGGAAGCTAATGCTTTCAGATGTAGGAAGATTTCCTTTATTATTTCTTTTACTTTATTTTCTGTATTTTCTTTATATCTCCTATTATTTGAATTTAGGACCTCATGGATTGAGCCTGTTACTCATTCCTCTCCTATTTTCTATCTCTGCCTTTTTGTTTTCCTTTCTGTGAAATTTTCTTGATTTAAAAGCCAACATCTTTAATGAAATTTTTTCTATTATCCTACCTTCAATTTTCAAAAGATTTTTCTTGTTCTCTGATCCTTTTGTGTAACATCTTGTTTTTTTTTTGAAGATATTATCTATTTATTTGACAGAGAGAGAGATAACAAGTAGGCAGAGAGAGAGGGGGAAGCAGGCTCCCCGCTGAGCAGAAAGCCCAATGCGGGCTCGATCCCAGGACCCTGAGATCATGACATGAGCCTAAGGTGGAGGCTTTAACCCACTGAGCCACCCAGGCGCTCACATCTTGTTTTTTTTTAGTAATATAATTAAGTAATGTAGTGTGTGTGTGTGTGTGTGTGTGTGTGTGTGTGTGTGTGTGTGTGTATTTTTTCTGTTCTTTGACTTGTCTGTTCCTTCAGGAATTTTTTTCCTGTTTTGGTCATTGTCTTTCACAATGGAGGCTTTAACCAAAGAGCTGATGATACTTGACTAACTATTCATATTTAAGAGTGAGGCCTTAAAAACCTGATTGGTAGTTCAGCTTAAGTGGGTTTGTTGATTCTTGGCTTTACTGCTGGTGATTATGTCGGGGTGTCCCCATATGTTTGTCTCAGGACATCTTTCCTTTGGAGCTATTCAGTTTCTTGAGAGAATTATCTCTGAGTTTCTTGCCTGGCTGCTGGCCTTTTAGAATTAAGGTGTGGAAAAGGGGTGGGATCCCCACCATTTAGAACGCAGACTTACATGGAATCTTCCTGTTTCCACCCCTCTGTCACTACAACAGTGCCTGGTACCTCCCAAATTCAGGACTTTTGTGGGTTCATTTTCTCCTGAGAAAAAGGATCTCCAGTCTCTTGCTACAGGAAGATGGATGTTCTTGGTAGGATGATGGTGTTTACCAGTTTTGTGTTTAGACTTTGAATCACACCCTCTTTTTAAAAAAAGATTTTATTTATTTATTTGAGAGGGAGAGAGCAAGCAGAGGGAGGAACAGAGGGAGAGGGTCAAGCAGACTCCACGCTGAGCACAAAGCGTGACATGGGGCTCCATCTCAGGACCCTGGCACCATGACCTGAGCTGAACTCAAGAGTTTGAGGCTCAACCGACTGAGCCACCCAGGCTCCCTCCACACCCTCGTTTAAACCTTGTGCCTTACTTGTACCTTCAGGTTTGAGACTTCCCAGAGTTGTATGGAGCAGGTAAGCCTTATATCTCATCAGGTTCCCCTTTGTAGGCAATCCGGATATAGTTTCCTTCACCTTGCTTCAGTTGGCACTTGAGTCTGCTTTCCATCTCCTAAGACTTTATTTTGCTCTCTTTTACTCTATCATTATCTTTGTTCTTCCTTTCATGTATTAATTCAGCAAGTACTATGGAGTAGCTACAAGTGCCAGGCACTACTATTCTTGGGGCTTAGGATACAATAATGAAGAAAATATCCCTTCCCTTGTAGAACTTACATTTTAGTCAGGGAGATAGATTTTTAAAAAAACATAATAAAGTAAAATATATGGTATGTTTGAAGGTGATAAGTGTGGCTATGGTATGAAAGTTTGTGTGACCCCAAATATCAAATGTTGAAATCCTAACACCCGAGGTGTTAGTATTAGGAGGTGGGGCCTTTAGGAGGTGATTAGGTGACGAGGGCAGAGCCTTTATGATTAGGGTTAGTGCCCTTATGAAAGAGACCCCAGAGAGCTAGCTTGTCCTTTCCTTCATGTGAGGTTACATGAAAAGACGGTCACTGGTGAGGAAACAGGTTTATTTTTATTTTTATTTTTTTACTTTAAAAAATTTTTTAAAGATTTTATTTATTTATTTATTTGACACAGAGAGAGCGAGTACAAGCAGGGGGAGTGGCAGGGAGAGGGAGAAGCAGGCTCCTGCAGAGCAGGAAGCCCGACGTGGTGCTCGATCCCAGGACCTGAGCCCAAGGCAGATACTTAACTGACTGAGCTACCCAGGTGCCCCCATTTTTTATTTTTTTATTTTAAATTTCATTAATTAACATATAGTGTAATATTAGTTTCAGAGGTAGAGTTCAGTGATTCATCAGTCTTACATAACACCCAGTGCTCATTACATCATGTGCCCTCCTTAATGTCCATCATCTAATTACCATATCCCCCACCTCCCTCCTCTCCAGCAACCCTAAGTTTGTTTCCTACAATTAAGAGTCTCTTATGGTTTGTCTCCCTCTCTGATTTCATCTTGTTTTGTTTCTCTCTCCTTCTCCTATGCTCCTCTGTTTTGTTTCTTAAGTTCCACAAGTGAGTAAGAGCACATGGTAATTGTCTTTCTCTGATTGACTTATTTCACTTAGCATTATACCCTCTAGTTCCATCCATGTCATTGCAAATGGCAAGATTTTGTGGTTTTTTTGATGGCTGCATAGTATTCCATTGTATATATATATACACCACATCTTTATCCATTCATCTGTTGATGGACACCTGGGCTCTTTCCATAGTTTAGATATTGTGGACGTTGCTGCTATAAACATTGGGGTGCAGGTGCCCCTTTGGATCACTGCATTTGTATCTTTGGGGTAAATACCTAGTAGTGTAATTGCTGGGTCATAGGGTAGCTCAGTTTTCAACTTTTTGAGGAACCTCCATGATGTTTTCTAGAGTGGCTGTACCAGCTTGCATTCCTACCAACAGTGTAAGAGGGTTCCCCTTTCTCCACATCCTTGCCAACATCTGTTGTTTCCTGACTTGCTAATTGTAGCCATTGTGACTGGTGTGAGGTGGTATCTCACTGTGGCTTTGATTTGTATTTCCCTGATGCCGAGTGATGCTGAGCACTTTTTCATGTGTCTGTTAGCCATTTGGATGTCTTCTTTGGAGAAGTGTCTGTCCTGTCTTCTGCTCATTTCTTGATTGGATTATTTGTTCTTTGGGTGTTGAGTTTGATAAGTTCTTTATAGATTTTGGATACTAGCCCTTTATCTGATAAGTCATTTGCAAATATCTCTTGTTGTTGTCTTTTGGTTTTGTCAACTGTTTGCTTTGCTGGGCAAAAACTTTTTATCTTGGTGAAGTCCCAGTAGTTCATTTTTGCCTCTGTTTCCCTTGCCTTTGGAGACGTGTCTAGCAAGGAGTTGCTGTGGCCGAGGTCAAAGAGGTTGTTGTGGCCTGTATTGTCCTGTAGGATTTTGATGAATTCCTCTCTCACATTGAGGTCTTTCATCCATTTTGACTCTATTTTTGTGTATGGTGTAAGGAAATGGTCCAGTTTCATTCTTCTGCATGTGGCTAATTTTCCCAACACCATTTTTTGAAGAGACTGTCTTTTTTCCATTGGATATTCTTTTCTGCTTTGTTGAAGATTAGTTGACCATAGAGTTGAGAGTCCATTTCTGGGTCCTCTATTCTGTTCCATTGATCTATGTGTCTGTGTTTGTGCCAGTACCATACTGTCTTGATAATTACGGCTTTGTAACAGAGCTTGAAGTCTGGAATTGTGATGCCACCAACTTTGGTTTTCTTTTTCAATATTTCTTTGGCTATTGGGAGTCTTTTATGGTTCCATGCAAATTTTAGGATTATTTGTTCCAGCTCTGTGAAAAAAGTTGATGGTATTTTGATAGGGATTGCATTGAATATGTAGATTGCTCTAGGTAGCATAGATATTTTAACAGTATTTGTTTTTACAATCCATGAGCATGGAATGTTTTTCCATTTCTTTGTGTCTTCCTCAGTTTTTTTCATAAGTGTTCTCTAGTTTTCTGAGTACAGATCCTTTGCCTGTTTGGTTAGGTTTATTTCTAGGTATCTTGTGGTTTTGGGTACAGTTGTAAATGGAATCGATTCCTTGATTTTTCTTTCTTCTGTCTCATTGTTAGTATATAGAAATGCAGCTGATTTCAGTGCACTGATTTTATATCCTGCCACGTTCCTGAATTGCTATATGACTTCTAGCAATTTGGGGGTGGAGTCTTTTTGGTTTTCCACATCGAATATCATGTCATCTGCCAAGAGTGAGAGTTTGACTTCTTCTTTCCTGGTTTGAATGCCTTTAATTTCTTTTGCTGTCTGAGACTAGGACTTCTAGTACTATATTGAGTAACAGTGGTGAGAGTGGATATCCCTGTCGTGTTCCTGACCTTAGGGGAATAGCTGTCGGTTTTTCCCCATTGAGAATGATATTTACTGTGGGCTTTTCGTTTATGGCTTTTATGATATTGAGGTTTGTTCCTTCTATCCCTACATGCTGGAGAGTTTTAATCAAGAAAGGATGCTATATTTTGTCAAATGCTTTTTCTGTATCTTTTGAGAGGATCATATGGTTCTTGTCCTTTCTTTTATTAACGTTATGTATCACATTGACTGATTTGCTGATATTGAACCACTTTTGCATCCCAGGAATAAATCCCACTTGGTCCTGATGAATAATCCTTTTAATGTACTGTTGGATCCTGTTGGCTAGTATCTTGGTGATAATTTTTGCATCCATGTTCATCAGGGATATTGGTCTGCAGTTCTCCTTTTTGGTGGGGCCTTTGGTTTTAGGATCAAGGTAATGCTGGCCTCATAGAGTTTGGAAGTTTTCCTTCCCTTTCTATTTTTTGAAACAGCTTCAGAAGAATAGGTATTAATTTTTCCTTAAATGTTTGGTAGAATTCCCCTGGGAAGCCATTAGGCCCTGGACTCTGGTTTGTTGGGAGTTTTTTGATTGCTGCTTTAATTTCCTTTCTGGTTATAGGCCTTTTCAGGTTTTCTATTTCTTCCTGTTGTAGTTTTGGTAGTTTATGTGTTTCTAGGAATGCATCCATTTCTTCCAAATTGCCTAATTTGTTAGCATATAGTTGCTCATAACATGTTCTTATAATTGTACTTCCTTGGTGCTGGTTGTGATCTCACCTCTTTCATTCATGATTTTTTTAATTTGAGTCCTTTCTCTCTTCTTTTGGTAAGTCTGGCCAGGGGTTTCTTGATTTTATCAATTCTTTCAAAGAACTAGCTTCCAATTTCATTGATCTGGTCTACTGTTCTTTTGGTTTCTATTTCATTGATTTCTGCTCTGATCTTTATTAGTTCTCTTCTCCTGCTGGGTTTAGGCTTTATTTGCTGTTCTTTTACTAGCTCCTTTAGGTGTAAGGTTAGGTTGTGTACTTGAGACCTTTCTTGTTTCTTGTATTGCTATATACTTCCCTCTTAGGACCGCCTTTGCTGCATCCCAAGGGTTTTGATCAGTTGTGTTTTCATTTTCATTTGTTTCCATGCATTTAAAAAAAATTCTTCTTTAATTTCCTGGTTGACTCATTCATTCTTTAGTAGGATGCTTTTTAATCTCCATGTATTCGAGTTCTTTCCAAATTTCCTCTTGTGATTGAGTTCAAGTTTCAAAGCACTGTGGTCTGAAAATATGCAGGGAATGTGAGGAAACAGATTCTTGTAAAACATTGCATCTGCCAGTGTCTTGATCTTGGACTTCCCAGCCTCTAGAACTGTGAGACATAAATTTCTCTTGTTTATAAGCCACCCAGTTTGCATTATTTTTGTTATAGGGGCCCAGCCAGATTAAGACAAGTGCCATGGAAAAAGTACGGCAGGATCAGGAGGATGAGAAATTCTAGGGTTAGGGGAAGCATAGGTTGTAATTTTGTTGTTGTTGTTCTAGAACTTAAAAATATTAAGTAAGCTTATTTAGAGAAGAGGTAGGGAGTTAAATCTTGATTCTACAAGTAACACATTTTGTCAGCGTTTATCCTTTGAGATGATAAAAATATGGAATGTTTCATGAATTTGTGTGTCCTTGCACGGGGGCCGTGCTAATCCCGATATCATTCCAATTTTCGTATATGTGCTCCTGAAGCAAGCGTGGGTTGTAATTTTAAATGGGGTCAAATTAGGGTTCATGAAGAAGACAGTATTTGAATAAAGCAGTGGTTCTCAACTTGGGGGCCGTTTTGCCTTGCATAGGACATTTGGCAATGTCTAGAGACATTTTTGGTTTTTATCACTAGGGGATGATTGGGCAGTGCTACTGACGTCTAGTGGGTAGAGGCCAGAGATGCTGTTAAAGGTCCTCCAGCACATGGGACAGCTCCCCACAACAAAGAATTAGCCCAAAACGACGGTAGTGCTGAGGATGGGAAACCTTGCTTTTAAAACTTAGAGGCTGAGAGGGTGTCAGCTATGTAGAGGTCTGAGGGAGGAACTTCCTAGGAAAAGAGAAAACCCATCCTAAGACAGTTCCTTTTTATAGGAACTGAAAGTAGGCCCAGAAGTGTTGGACGTGGGATGAGATGGTGAGTGGAGGCAAGGTTATATAGTGCCTTCAAGGTCATTGTAGGGACTTTGGCTTTTATTCTGAGCCATTGGAGGTTTTGTTGGGGGAGGTCGTGTCATGATATGATTTAGGTTTTACAGAATCACTGTGCTGTGGTGTTGCATATGGGTTATTGGAGGGAAGGATAGAAGCAAGGGGAGACCAGCTGGGAGGCTGTTGCAGTAATCCAAGTGAGAGATGATGTAGAGCAATGATAGTAGCAGTGGAGATGGATGGATGTTGAATTGCATAACAAGGACATCATTGGTGACCTTAACATGACCCATTTTGGTGGAGTGGTGGGGACCTGCTTCTAGTGGGTGAACAGAAGGAGAGGAGTGGGAGGCAGTGAATATATACGGTTCTTTTGAGTTTTTCTACAAAGAGGAACAGTGAAATGTAAAAGTGGCTGGTAGGGCAAGTGGGGTCAGGAAGTTCCCTTTCTTTGTTAAAGGTGGGAGAGTAAGAGCATGCTTATATATTTATGGGGATGTTGTAGTAGAGAGGCAGGAAAATGATGGTGCAGGAGAAAGAGAAGGGAGAATTGGTGGAGTAATGAGCTTAAATAAGCTTGTGTCTTTTTTATTCCTTTATTTCATTTTAGTAGGATTTCTTTAGGAGAGAGAGAGCAAGCATGTGTGCATGCAGGGGCAGGGAGGGGCCGAGGGAGAGGGAGAGAGAGAATCTTAAGCGGGCTCCCTGCCCAACATGGAGTCCAATGAGGGGCTCGATCTCATGACCCCGGGATCATGACTTGAGCCACAATCAAAAGTCGGACGCTTAACCAACTGGGCCACCCGGGCACCCCCATTTTAGTAGGATTTTTATGAGGAATATTCTGTTACTTTAACCAGAAGGCCCTTTCACTCTTCATTCTTATGCATTGCCATATAGGAATAGGAGATTCAGTCTCCATTTTATAAATGAAGAAACCGAGGTCTCAGTTCATACAGTGGCAGAGCTGTACTTCATACCTATTTACCATTATCTTTCAGGTCAGACTCAGTTTTTCAATTTCCCATCCTTCCAGGACCCCAGTGACCTTTGAATCTTGCTTCCAGAACACATTGCTTTCCAGCCAGCCGGTAACCAACAGTTGAACCGGTCTTTTTTCAAATCACCAACCTCAAAATTTGAAAAATATGTTCAGTGTAGTTAAGCATGTCTTCTATTGCATGTATATGACAGTATAGCAAAAGTGATTAAGTGCAGCCTTAATTGGCTTTACCCTCTCAGGCAGTTTTTGGTATAACTCCCCCTTCCATGCATCATTTGGGGTTTAGTTGAAAATACAGTGGAACTAGAACGCATGTATTATAAAAATGAAAGGACCTAGTAAATCAGACAGTGTGTCCTATTGTGGTAGCAACCGGCTTGTGTTTGAAAAGTTTAGCTTTAAAGATTTTTTGCTATCCCAACCACTAAATCAGGACTGTATCTGATTTGTACTCACAAGGAGGAAATGAAGCATCCAGCTAAGCCGTGGTGTAGTTGGTACCTGGTTATCTGAAGGAATATAGAAATGATGGGTTTCTATCAGGAAGTTTTAAGTAAGAGTGGAATCATAGCAACCTAGTGCTATATTAGGAACTGCTTCCAGGAGGAATTCACAGAAATAGAAGATTATTGTCCTTCATACTGTATATAGAATAAATGGAGACTCTACATCGAAACACCTTTCCTGTTCATTCAGTCATACTTTCTTTGAGTAACAATTATTGAGCACCTACTGTGTGTCAGACTAAGGCTACAGTTCTAAGCCTTCATGGAGCTTAGTGTTTGGAATACAATGGATAATATTCCTTTGTAAGGTTGCAGGGCAGGGATCATGTTTCTTATATCACTGCATTAGTTTGCTAGAGCTGCCATAACGAAATACCAGACTGGGCAGCTTAAACAACAGAAATTTATTTCCTCAAGGTCTGGAGGCTGAAAGTCTAAGATTAGGGTGTCAGCAGGTTTGGATCCTTCTGGGCCTTGCCCTGCACATGGCCACTTTCTCACTATGTCTCTACACAGTCTTTTCTCTGTCTACACCTGCATCCCTGGTGTCTTTTTTTGTGTCCAAATTTCCTCTTCTTATAAGGACAACAGTCAGATTAGATTAGGGTCCATCCTAACTACCTCTTTTTAACTTAATCACCTCTTTAAAGGTCCTATTTCCAAATACAGTCACGTTCTGAGGTGTTGGAGGTTAGGACTTCCAACATGAATTTTAGGGGGACACAGTTCAGCCCATAACCCTCTACCCTTTGGACCCCCAAAATTCATGTTCTCCTTACATGCAGAAGACATTCACCCCTTCCTAACAGCCCCCAATTTTTTAAGCTCTACACCCAACATGGGGTTTGAACTCATGACCCCAAGATCAAGAGTCACATGCCAGCCAGGTGCCTCTAACAGCCCCAGATTTTTAACCCATTCCAGCATCGACCCTCAGTCCCAAGCCTTATCTTAATATCATCTAAATCAAATGTGGATGAGACTCAAGGTATAATTCATCCCCAGGCAAAAACCTTCAAGGGCGCCTAGGTGGCTCAGTCAGTTAAGTGTCAAGCCTTCGGCTCAGGTCATGATCTCAGGGTCCTGGGATCGAGCCCCTCGTCGGGCTGCCTGCTCAGTGGGGACCCTGCTTCTCCTTCTCCGTCTGCCCTGTCCCCTGCTCATGCTCGCTCTCTCTCTCTCTGAAATAAATAAAATCTTTTAAAAAACTCTTCGGCTGTGAACACATGAAACCATACAAGTTATCGGCTTCCAAAATATAAAAGTAGGACAGACAAGAGGGTGGTCATTCCCATTCCAGAAGGGAGAAATTGGAAAAAGGAGAGATATCATAAGTTCCAAGCAAGTTTGAAACCTAGCAGGGCAAATTCCATTAGATTTTAAAGCTCAGGAATTATCCTCTTTGGCTTGATGCTCTGTCCTTTGGCCCACTGGTGTGTTGGTGTGGCAGGCTCATGCTTCAGGCCCTGGACATTGGCAGTCTGGCCCACTGAATCTGAGGATACAGCCTTGCCCCCTCTGAGGCCTGTCCCCTCTGGGCCTATAGTGGCAGCAGCAGCTCTGCTGATCTCTGAATTGCGTTGGGGGTCATTCTTCTCTTTTCCTGAAGGATAACACCTATTGTCCTGTCCTGTGGACTCCCAGAAGTCTGATAGCCTTCCTTCATTATATCTTGTCTCTGTCCCCTTTAGTTTAAGCTGGCAGTGTTGCTGTTGATCAAACTTCCTCTCTATTCCTGGGTTCTGCTGAGATGGCTGATTGGATCCGTGTGTCACACCTGTAATCTCTTTATCAAAAGATTGTCCAGCCATAACCTCGGTTTTGCCTCCTGAATATGCTTTCATATTATATGGATAAGCTGAGATTTTTCCAAATCTTCCAAGTTCTGATTCCTTTTTGCTTAATAATTCCTTTTTCAATGTATCTTTCTCCTCTCTATACATTTTACTATGAGCAGCAAGCAGAAACCAGGCCATACCTTCAACACTGCTTAGAAATCTCCTTAGCTAAATATCCAGGTTCAGCACTTAGAATTTTTACCTTCCACCCAACACTAGGACACCATTCATCCAAGTTCTTTTTTACTTTATAACCATCAATTTTTGTCAAGTTTCTAATAGCATGCTCCTCATTTCTTTCGGGGATCTCACCAGAATCACCTCTAATATCCATATTCCTACCCATAGTCTCTTCAAGGCAATCTAGGCTTTTTCTAGCATGCACCTCAAAACACTTCCAGTCTTCACTCATTCCCAGTTTCAAAGCCACTTCCATATTTTTAGGTATTTGTTACAACAGCATGCCACTTCTTGGTACCAAAATGTATATCAGTCTGCCAGGTACATAACAAAGGACCACAGACTGTGTGGCTTAACCAACAGAAATGTATTTTCCCACAGTTCCCAAGGCTAGAAGTCCTAGATAGAAGTTTCTCTGGAGGCCTGCCTCCTTTGCTTGTAGGTGGCCATCTTCTGTGATTTCACATGATCTTTCCTCTCTTTGGGCATCCCTGGTGTCTCTGTGCGTGTCCCAATTTTCTCTTTCTTAAAAGGACACCAGTCAGTTGTATTAGGGGGCCTCATTTTAATTTAATCACCTCTTTAATGACTTTATCTCCAAATGTGGTCACATTCTGAGGTACTGGCGGTAAGGCTTCAACGCATGCATGGGGCTGGATACAATTTAGCCCATAACAATCACTCAGCAGGAATAATCAGCTGTGGAACTTGTTAGATTTGTCTGCGTAACAATACTGTTTTCTTCCTAGTGCTATGAAGTATTCCTTCGACAGTCCCCAATGGAGCCCTGCCTTCTGTTTCATGAAGGTGGGTACTGGCGTGAGCTCATAGTCCGCACCAATAGCCAAGGGCACACAATGGCCATCATCACTTTCCATCCCCAGGAATTAAGACAGGTGAGACTCACAGAATGATAAGGGGTGGCTTATTTTCACTATCCTGCAGTTGGTTTTGGAAGTTTCAGGGCAGATAGCAGAAACTACACATCCACAGACTATTTGTGTGGGTTAGGAAGAGGGGTTGCCGGTGAGGAGGAAGAAACAGTGAGGATACTCTTTAACCACACTGCTGGCATAATGAAACCTCTCTGAGGTGAGGTTACCAAGTTAATTATCATGTGAGGACTCCCAAGTATTTTCATAAGAACTTTGCCTGTGGAAGTTGGTAGGTACTCTACTGACTCTAAGAGCCAATTCAATAGAGGGAAGAATATAGTCAGAATTTCATAACTCGGGGGTGCCTGGGTGGCTTAGTCGGTTAAGCCTCTGCCTTCGGCTCAGGTCCTGATCCCAGGGTCCTGGGATCGAGTCCTGCATTGGGCTCCCTGCTCAGCGGAGAGCCTGCTTCTCCCTCTGTCTGCCCCTCTGCCTACTTGTGCTCTCTCTCTCTCTCTGTCAAATAAATAAATAAAATCTTTAAAAAAAAAGAATTTTATAACTCAAATGATACTTTACATTTGTAATTCACTTAGGGCTTTCAAACATTCCCATGTTAAAATAGTCCTATACTTAATGTGATCATCTCACGTTTACCCACTTGTAAAGTAGGCAAAGGAAGGGAAAGTATTGTTATCCGCCTTTAGATGAGCAAATGGAGGCATAGAAGTACCCAGGTTTGGGGCCCCTGGGTGGCTCATTCAGTTAAGCATCTGCCTTTGGCTCAGTTCATGATCCCAGGGCCCTGGGATTGAGCCCCACGTCGGGCTCCCTGCTCAGCTGGGAGCCTGCTTCTCCCTCTCTCTCTGCAGCTTCTCCTACTTGTGCTTTCTCTCTCTGTGTCTGTCAAATAAATAAGTACAATCTTTAAAACAAAAAGGAAGTACCCAGAGTTGAAGACCCAGTAAATAGCCAAGCTGGGGCTTGAACCCACGTCATTGATTCCTGACCTTTTTTTTTTGTAATTAAAAAAAAATTGA
Source organism: Potos flavus (assembly GCA_028534135.1). Taxonomy (NCBI): domain Eukaryota; kingdom Metazoa; phylum Chordata; class Mammalia; order Carnivora; family Procyonidae; genus Potos; species Potos flavus. The sequence goes on from CM052901.1 coordinate 39,656,450, forward strand.
GTATAGTTGACACGTAATTCCTGGCCTTTTATTTTTACGTATGTGTGTATGTATTTATTTAAACAGATAAAACTATTAATATCAAAGTAGATTCTAAGGCAGTAGGTATTACTAGAGATCAAAAAAAAAGAAGACTAGAAGGTTCAATTTAAAAGGAAAATACAAGGGCGCCTGGGTGGCTCAGTGGGTTAAAGCCTCTGCCTTTGGCTCAGGTCTAGGTCTCAGGGTCCTGGGATCGAGCCCCGCATCGGGCTCTCTGCTCAGCAGGGAGCCTGCTTCCCCCTCTCTCTCTGCCTGCCTCTCTGCCTACTTGTGATCTGTCAAATAAATAAACAAAATCTTTTTTAAAAAAAGGAAAATACAATAATTTAAAATTACATACACCTAATAGCTAACAGAACTACAGGAAAATGCACAATGCTACTTTAATGGGAGATGCAATAAATACTGGTGAGATGATAAAATACATTAGTAAGTTTAATCTACATATGTCAGAAAATCTTTCATTCATTCATTTATTTTAATTCCAGTGTAGTTAACATACAGCGTTATATTAGGCTCAGGTGTACAATATAGTGATTCAACAATTCCGTACATCACCAGTGCTCATCACACAAGTGCACTCCTTAATCCCCATCACCTATTTCACCCATCCCCCACCTCCCCACCTCCACTCTGGTAACCATCAGATTGTTCTCTATAGTTAAGAGTGTTTTCTTGGTTTGTCTCTTTCTCTTTTTTCCCTTTGCTCATTTGTTTTGTTTCTTAAATACCACATATGAGTGAAATCGTATGGTATTTGTCTTTCTCTGACTGATTTATTTCACTTAGCATTTATACTGTCTAGCTCCATCCATGTTGTTGCAAATGGCAAGATTTCTTTCTTTTTATGGCTGAATAGTATGCCATTGTATATATCTATATCTATATCTATATCTGTATCTATATCTATATCTATATATCACCTCTTCTTTATCCATTCATCTATTGATGGATACTTGGGCTGCTTTCATAATTTGGCTATTGTAAATAATGCTGCTATAAACATCAGGGTGCATGTATCCCTTTGAATTAGTGTTCTTGAATTAAAAAATGGGCAAAAGACATGAACAGACATATCTCTAAAGAAGACGTACAGATGGCTAGCAGACACATGAAAAAATGCTCAACATCACTCATCAGGGAAATGCAAGTGAAAACCACAATGAGATATCACCTCATACCTGTCCGAATGGCTAAAATAAAAAATACAAGAAACAACAAGTGTTGGCAAGGATGTGGAGAAAAGGGTACTGCACTGTTAGTAAGAATGCAAACTGGTATGGCCAGTGTGGAAAACAGTATGGACAGTATGGAGGTTCCTCAAAAAGTTAAAAATAGAACTACCCTATGATCCAGTAATTGCACCACTGGGTATTTATCCCCAAAATACAATTCTTGGTCTTTTAACTCTAGAGCTCCAACATAGTTTATTGTGGTATATCCTGTGTCAAGCTAATGTTTAGGCTCTCTGCAGTGATGTAAGAATTTTAAAATGTTCTGAATCCAAAGAAAGAATTTAGTTACCATGATCATTCCCTTCCATGCCCTCTTTCTTTTCTTTGAGGACACATCTTCTAGGTGGTATTTGGGTGAGTGGTTGGGATATTTGAAGTAGAGAGGTATAAAGGGCATTGAAAAGTTATTGCTTCTTCATAATGAGGCAAAAGCTTAGTTTAGCTCCTTGTTTACAATAGGGATGACTGTCACACTTTCTTTAGAAAACTATTAAGGAGGCTCAAACTAAAAGCACCATGTCTATTGTGTAGGATTTGTCAAAAGCCGATAAGCAAAACAGTGCCTCTGCCGAGATGGGAAAATAGCGTATTTTTTGTCATACAGAACCTTGCTTTATGTTAAGTGTTATTTATAATAGGATTTGAGAAATATGCCTTCTTGTCTGACTACTGCAGGACTGATTACTGTAGAGCTCGGAGAGAAAATTTGTCCAACATGAGTCTTTGCTTGACTCCTCTTATTTTCGTGATCTGGGCAGGAGGAGCTCGGGGTTCAGAAGGAGACTGTAAAGAAGTTTTTCACCACTGGGCCAGGAGCTGTCTGTGACTTGACATCACTTTACTTCCAGGAAAGGTAAACCTGGGGTAGCCAAACAGCAAGCAGGATGGCTTGCCATATTCTGAGTTGTGGCTTACTGAGGGGAGGGCTGCTGACCATGGAGGAACTGGGCTAAGTGATCCCGGCTCTTGTACACCAGCCAGGTCCTGGAAGCCAGGCTGGATTTAGATGAGAGGGCGTCTGCATATACCTCCATCCCCTGAGAGGGAATTCCTCCAGACGTCTCAGGGCCATGCCATGGAGGCCGTGTCTCCAGGCTGAGATGCTGCCCACCCCCCAAACCACTAGAGAGACAACGGTCTGCTATTCCAAAATGCTCTTTTAAAAATTATTTTCCAAGCGAAGCTGGGTGGCTCAGTTGGTTAAGTGGCTGTCTTTGGCTCAGGTTGTGGTCCCCAGGTCCTGGGATCGAGCCCCACATTGGGCTCCCTGCTCAGCGGGGCGTCTGCTTCTTCCTCTCCCTTTGCCCCCTGCTTGTGCTCTCTCTCTCTCAAATGAATAAGTAAAATCTTTAAAAAGGATTCTTTTCCAGCACGGTGACACGTTGCAGCCATCAGCAGTCCCCCTATCAGCTCCTGTTTGGGGAACCCCACCTCTTTGAAGATCTCCTGGGCTTGAAGATCCGCATCTCTCCAGATGCCTTTTTCCAGATTAACACTGCTGGTGCAGAAGTACTGTATCGGACAGTGGGGCAGCTGAGCGGAGTGAACTCTAACACCATCCTCCTTGATATCTGCTGTGGAACCGGTAAGTGACGGCCCAGGGCAGAATCTACATGCTGCTTAGCTTCCATCCACCCAGCAGACAGGGCCCAGGTGGGGAGGTGATGGTGGTGGTGCAGGCATACCATCATTGGTTTAAAATCCTCAAATGGGGATGCCTGGGGGGCTCAGTAGATGAAGCATCTGCCTTTGGCTCAGGTCGTGATCTCAGGGTCCTGGGATCGAGTCCTGCGTCGGGCTCCTTGCTCGGCAGGAAGCCTGCTTCTCCCTCTCTCTCTGCCTGCTGCTCCCACTACTTGTGCTCACTCTCTCTCTCTCTGACAAATAAATAAATAAATAAACAAACAAATAAATAAAAATAAAATCCTAAAATACCCTCCTCTTATCCTCTTACTTCCTCAGGTGTGATTGGTCTGTCTCTGGCTCAGTATGCCTCCCAGGTCCTTGGAATTGAGTTGGTGGAGCAGGCAGTAGAGGACGCCAGGTGGACTGCAGCCTTCAATGGTATACTGCTCTCATTCTGGAGACAAAATGAAGAGCTGTGGTTTCTGTGCTGTGTAAAGGGTTGTGTGGGCAAGGGCATCGACTGTATCCATGACCTGTGCAGAGGGAGGGAGGGTGTCCTGGAGTGATTGGAGTTGGGTCCTAATGGTTTTCTAAACGAAGTCCCAATAGCTAATCTCCAACCCCCCCCCCTTTTTTTTTCTATCCAGAAGAAGAGCCCAAGGCAAAGAACAGGCCTAGATGATAGGAGGAGAGCTTGGCAAAACTTTGGATAACATGGAAGAAGAGCCTTCTTGACATTAGACTCATGAGGCATTATAACATCATACAGTAGATTTCAAACAGCTGTTAGCAACAGAACCTTTTCTTTGAACAAAATCGTATGCCAAACTCTGATGTAGAAAACAGGTCTCCTTGTTCCTCTACCCTACCTCCAGACAACCCTTGAGGCTCTGATCATCTCTAATGTAGCAGAAAGAGCACTTGAGTAAAAGTCAAGGTTTTCTTCTTGGTATAGGTACTTATGTGCTACGTGTTGCTAAGCTTTAAAATAACATGTTCTAGTATCTCAAGCTGAAAGGCCTACTGAGATATTGCAAAGGAAAGTGTGTTAGCAACAATGAGGCAGGTCCAAAAGCGTTTTTTTTTCCCTTGTTATTCAGAGGTGTGCCAGACCCAAAGGGAAGATGGCAGAGCCCTGGCTCCTGTACATTTCTGTAAAGCTGAGCCCACCCTCATCCCCCGCCGCCTCTTCCCTCACTGCTGGGCTTGAGTTTCGAATTCTGTCCTGTGGGCCTCTCTTCTACAGGCATCACCAACTGTGAATTCCACACTGGTAGAGCAGAGAAGATTTTACCACAGCTACTAAAGTCGAAGGAAGATGGGCAGTTCATTGTTGCTGTGGTGAACCCAGCCCGGGCGGGACTACGTAAGAATGGGTAGCTTTCCTGTTAACAGAACTAGTTGGGTGTTCTCATGATGTCCACCATCTTTAGTCCCTTACTCCCATACAGTGCTGAGGGGGCTCCCAGTGGGCTGGCTCTGAACCTACTTCTCTATTCCTAACCAATCCTAGGTGCCAGCCAGTTGATAGTTTCTGATAACCCAGACCATGATAGTTTAGTTACATTAATAGCAGGGAGACTGGGTGGTTCCATTTGTTAAGCGTCTGCCTTCGGCTCAGGTCATGATCCCAGGGTCCAAGGATCGAGCCCCACCTGGGGCTCCCTGTTAGCGGGGAGCCTGCTTCTCCCTCTGCCCTTCCCCCACACTTGTGCTCACTCTCTCGCTCTCTCTGTCTCAAATAAATAAAATCTTTAAAACAAGACAAAACAAAAATAGTTATGTTAATAGCAATGTGTTTCTTCCTTCAGACTATCAGGTGGTTCAAGCCATTCGAAACTGCAGAGCTATCCGCACACTGATTTTTGTTTCCTGCAAGCCCCATGGTGAAGCCACAAGGAACATCATTGAGTGAGTCTTGACTTCTTTTTTTACTTTATTAAAAAAAATTTTTTTAGAGATTTTATTTATGGAGAGAGAGCATGAGAAGGGGGGAGAGATGGAGAGAGGAGAGGGAGAAGCAGACTCCCCACTGAACAGGGAGCCCGACGCAGGGCTCGATCCCAGGACCCTGGGATCACGACCTGAGCCAAAGTAGCTGCTTAACCAACTGAGCCACCCAGGCGCCCTGATTGACTTCTTCTTCTTCTTTTTTTTTTTTAAGATTTTATTTATTTATTTGACAGAGAGAGACAGAGAGACAGAGAGACAGAGACAGAGAGACAGCAAGAGAGGGAATACAAGCAGGGGAGTGGGAGAGGGAGAAGCAAGCTTCCCGCTGAGCAGGGAGCCTGATGCGGGGCTCCATCCCAGGAGCCTGGAATCATGACCTGAGCCTAAGACAGATGCTTAACAACTGAGCCACCCAGGCGCCCCCTGATTGACTTCTTTTTAAAATTATTTTTTCCTGATTATCAAAGTAATCCGTACTTACTGTACAGATTTAGAAAACAGAGTAATATAAAGAGACAGAAAATAGTCATTATACTACATCAACAGTTAGTTATAGGGCCAGGTCTTGGGTAAGGCAAGTAAAGCAGCTTACTTTGGGTGCAAAATTTAGTAAGACGGTGCACAAAATCTCAGTAATTAAGATACTTTTATAATGCATCATTTTCAAAAATAAAAATTAGTCCTGAGAAATCCATGATGAAAAACACATTAAGATCTTTTAAAAAAAAGCAAGATCCTCTCCTGTGCTTGCTAAACCCTGTCTCACTCACCTTATTCTAATCCTGGTCCTGGTTCCAATAAAACTTTATTTAAAAAAATAGGGTATCAGTCTGCAGGTTATTTCCAATTTGATTTTCCAAAATATTGCATTAAAATATATTATTTGTTTTGATTACTGAGTTTTTTGGCACCCTCTTAAATTTTGCACCCAAGGTGAATGCCTCTTGCTTCACTCCAGTTCTGGCCCTGGTCAATTCTTTCGAATTTTGAAAAGTTTTTTTACTTCTCTCTCTCTCTTCCTCCCTCCCTCCCTCTCCCTTCCTCCCTCCCTCCCTCTCCCTTCCTCCCTCCCTCCCTCTCCCTTTTACATAAGCAATACAATTTGCAATATTTGAACAACATTAGGTGGATATGAAGTACAGGTGATCTATCTGGATGAAATAAGTGAGAATTAAAAGTAAATGAATTGAGCTGTCAGGTCAGTGATATAGAAAAAAATAATAAACCTAAAGGAAATTGAAGGGAAAAATTAATGTTAGATAAAATCCAGAAATGAATGAATGAGCTACCCAACAAAAAAACCTGGTAGACTTGACAAATAAGCAAGAAGATATTATTAGAAGACGAAAATAGGGACGCCAGGGTGCCTCAGTCAGTTAAGTGTCTGCCTTCGGCTCGGGTCATGATCCCAGGGTCCTGGGATCGAGTCCCGCATCGGGCTCCTTGCTCAGCGGGGAGCCTGCTTCTCCCTCTGCCTGCCACTCCCCCTGCTTGTGTGCTTTCTCCTGTGCTCTTTCTCGCTCTCTCTGAGAAATAAATGAAAACTAAAAAAAAAAGAAGAAAATAAAATAGATAAATAAATCTAATCAAGAATGTAAAGGAATAAAACATAAAAATATAAAGTCTTAAATGAGAAAAAGCATAACTACAGCTATGAGGAAGTTTTTAAAAATTATAAGAGAGTACTTTGTACATCTTGCTCACAATACATTTGAAAACCTAGATGGGCAATTTTCTGGGAAAATTAAAATGGATAATATTAATTGCAGAGGATGTAAGTAAACCTACACAGATCAGTAACCATGGAAAAGAATTGAGAAAGTCGTCAAAGAGCTTCTACCCAAAATAAAAGCATGAGGCCCATGTGTTTTCACAGTCTCATTTCCTTGTCTATTCTTGCATGTTTACCTCTTCCAGTTGTCCTTTATTTTAATTTTTGTTATACTATTTAAAAATGTTTTTGAGTGTATGATAAAGGTGGCACATTACACCAATGGGAAAAAGATGGACTGTTCATTAAATGGTGATGGACAACTGGAGAGCCAGGGTGAAAAAAAAGTTGGATCTGTATCTCACACTGTATATACCAGGAAAAAGAAGTCAGAAATTGAAATGTAAAAAGGAGAAACCATAAATGTACCCTAGGAAGTCATAGAATTTCTTTATAATCCTGGAGTGCAGAAGCCCTTTCTAACTATGAGAATTCAAAAGCCATATACTAAAAAGGTAGTTAAGTTTGCAGACATAAAAAATAACTTCTCCCTTTGTTACACCACACACAGAAATGAATTCAAAATGGATCATAGAACTAAATGTAAGAGTTGAAACATAGGAATAAATCTTTGTGACCTTGGGTCAGGCAAAGCTCTCTTAGATATGACATCAAAAACCCAAGCAACAACAATAACAGCAAAAAATATATGTATCAGGGGCGCCTGGGTGGCTCAATCGGTTAAGCCTCTGCCTTTGGCTCAGGTCATGATCTCAGGGTCCTGGGATTGAGCCCCTCATTGGGCTCTCTGCTCAGCAGGGAGCCTGCTTCCCCCTCTCCCTCTGCCTGCCTTTCTGCCTACTTGTGATCTCTTTCTCTCTGTCAAATAAATAAATAAAATCTTTAAAAAATATATATATATATATATATATATATGTATCAGATATGTGTGTGTGTATAATTGGACATCATCAAAGTTAAAAAAACTTTTGTGCTGCAAATGATACTATCAAGAAAGTGAAAAGACAACTCATAGAATGGGAGAAAACATTTGCAAATCATTTATCTAATAAGGGACAGGTATCCAAATGCCAGACACAAAGGGCCACATCTTACATGATTCCATTTATAGGAAATGTCCAGACTAGGCAGATCTCAAGAGACAGAAAGTAGATTTTTGGTTGTCTAGGGCTGACAGTTGGAGGGTTGCAGAGAAATGGGGAGTGAGGGTTAAGGAGTGTGTGATACCTTCTTGGGTTAATGAAAATATTCCAAAATTGATTGTTCTGATAGATGGACAACTCTGTGAGTGTACTAAAAACCACTGAAGAGTATAAACAAGTGAGCTGCATAATATGTGAATTATATCTCAATAAAACCATTAAAAAATCAATAACTTGTATGATAAAAAGCACCAAAATCAAAGATGGGAGACAGTATACAAACTGGAAAAATATTTGCAGTTTATATTGTAAAGAATTTTTTTCCTTAATTTATAACAAACTCCTAGAGATTGATTTTAAAAAATGACATATCCAATAAAGGGTTAGTATCCAAAATGTATAAAAAACTTATCTGGGACGCCTGGGTGGCTCAGTCAGTTGGGCGGCTGCCTTTGGCTCAGGTCATGATCCCGGGGTCGTGAGATAGAGTCCCGCATAGGACTCCTGGCTCAGCGGGGAGCCTGCTTCTCCCTCTGCCTGCTGCTCCCCCTGCTTGTGTGCTCTCTCTGTCTGTCTCTCTGACAAATGGATAAATAAAATCTTTAAAAAAAAAAGAACTTACCAAACTCCCAAAAAACAATCCAGTTAAGAAACGGGCAGAAGACATGAATAGACATTTTTCTAAAAAAGACATGCAGATGGCTAACAGACACATGAAAAGATGCTCAACATCACTCATCAGCAGGGAAATGCAAATCAAAACTGCAATGAGATATTACCTCACTCCTGTCAGAATGGCTAAAATTAACAACACAGGAAACAGCAGGTGTTGGCAAGGATGCGGGGAAAGGGAATCCTCTTACACTGTTGGTGGGAATGCAGCCACTCTGAGAAATAGTATGGAGGTTCCTCAAAAAGTTAAAAATAGAACTATCCTGTGATCCAGCAATTGCACTACTCGGTATTTACCCAAAGGATACAAAAGTAGTGATTTGAAGGGACAGATGCACCCTGATGTTTATAGCAGGATTACCAACAATAGCCAAATTATGGAAAAAGCCCAAATGTCCATTGACTGATGAATGGATAAAGAAGTTGTGGGGTGTGTGTGTGTGTGTGTGTGTGTGCACATATATGTATACACACACACACACGCGGAAATATTACTTAGCCCTCAAAAAGAATGAAATCTTGCCATCTGCAATGACATGGATGGAGCTAGAGTGTATTATGCTAAGTGAAATTATTCAGTTAGAAAATGACAAATACCATATGATTTCTCTCATATGTGGAATTTAAGAAATGAAACAGATGAGCATGGGGGAAAAAAGAGAGGCAAACCATAAAAGAGACTCTTAACTGTGGAGAGAACAAACTGAGGGTTGCTGGAGGGGAGGTGGACAGGGAGATGGGTTAAATAGGTGATGGAGATTAAGGAGGGCACTTGGGTTGAACACTGAGTGTTGAGTGTAAGTAATGCATTACTAAATTCTCTTGAAACTAATATTACACTATATGTTAACAAACTGGAATTCAAATAAAAGCTTGAAATAAAAAGAAAACAAAAAAATGAAGAGAAGAAAGAAAATATAAATGTGTTTATGAACCATGAAAGGATACTCAGTCTCTTCCATTAAAATGGAAATACAAATTAAATGTACCCTGATACCACTTTTTACATCTCAGATTGGCAGAAAGAAGTTCAAAAGTTTGATAATACACTGTTGGCAATACTAAGAGGAAACATGAACTCTAAAAAATTACTAGTCAGAATGTAAATTGGTACCATCCTTATGGAGGGAAGTTTAGCAATATAAATTATAAATAATTTTATGAATAAATTATAAAAAATAAATGTATATATATATATATATACCCCTTAAGCCAGTAATTCCATTTCTGAGGCTTTTTCTTTCAAATGTACTGACACACATGTAAAATGACACAGATATAAAGTTATTTATTGCAATATTATAGCAGCAAGCAATGAAATATCCTAAAAGTCCATCAGTGGGCAACTGGTTAAAAATCAATGCTCTATCCATACAATGGAATACTGTGCTGCTATAGAAAGCAATGCAGATGCTCTCTGTACAGATCTAGAAAGATCTCTAAGGTGTGTTATTTTAAAACAGATTCATTGAGATGTAATTCACATATAAAATTCATCTACTTAAAGTGCACAATTCTGTGGGTTTTAGTATGTTCTTAGACTTGTGTGGCCATCACCACTATTTCCAGAACATTTTCATCACTTCAGAAGGAAACCCTGCACCTCTCACCTGTTACTCCCGATTTTTCCCCAAGCCCCAGGCCTTAGGCAACCACTAATCTACTTTCTGTCTTTATGGATTTGCTTACTCTGCACACTTCTTACAAATGAAGTCATACAAAATGTGGTTCTTTGCATCTGGCTTCTTTCACTAGGATGTTTGCAAGGTTCATCCATGTGATAGCATGTATAAGTTGCTTCATTATTTCATGGCTGAATAATATTTCATTTTGTGGATATATCACGTTTTCTTTTTCTTTTTTAAAAGATTTTTTATTTATTCGAGAGTGAGAGAAAATGAGAGATAGAGCACTAGCTGAGAGGGTGTGGGCAGAGGGAGAGGGAGAAGCAGACTCCCCACTGAGCAGGGAGCCCAACTCAGGGCTTGATCCCAAGACCCTCAGATAATGACCTGAACTGAAGGCAGATGTTTAACCAACTGAGCCACCCAGGTGCTCCAATATATCACATTTTATATATTCACATGTTAATTGATGGACATTTGGCTTGTTTCCGCCTTTTACCTCTTGTGAATAATGCTGCTATGAACATTCATGTGCATATTTTTGTGTGGCTGTTTGCTTTCATTTCTCTTAGGTGGATACCTAGGAGTGGAATTGCCGGGTCATGTAGTAACTTTATGTTAACCTTTTGAGGAACTGCCAGACTGTTTTCCAAAGAGCTGTCCCATTTTACATTTCCACCAGTAGCCTATGAGGGTTCCAATTTGTCGACATCCTCACCAACTCTTGTTAGTATCTGTCTATTATATTCATTCTAATGGGTGAAAAGTGATATGCCCTTGTGGTTTTGATTTGCATTTCTCCATGGCTAATGATGTTGAGCATATTTTCATGTGCTTGTTGTCCATTTGTATATCTTCTTTGGAGAAATGTCTATTCAGATCCTTTGCCCATTTTTTAATTGGATTGTCTTTTTATTATTGAGTTTTTTAATTAACATATAATGTATTATTTGCCCCAGGTGTACAGGTCTGTGAATCATCAGGCTTATTATTATTGAGTTTTAAGATTTCTTTTTTTTTTTTTTAAAGATTTTATTTATTTATTTGACAGAGAGAGAGAGAGAGATCACAAGTAGGCAGAGCCAGGCGGGGGGAGGGGGGGAAGCAGGCTCCCTGCTGAGCAGAGAGCCCGATGTGAGGCTCGATCCTAGGACCCTGAGATCATGACCTGAGCCGAAGGCAGAGGCTTTAATGCACTGAGCCACCCAGGCGCCCCGTTTTAAGATTTCTTAATATATTCTAGATACAAGTCCCTTATTGGATACATGATTTGCCAAAATTATCTCCCATTCTGCGGGTTCTCTGTTCACTTTCTTGATAATGTCCTTTGAGGCATGAGTATTTTCTTTTTTTTTAAAGATTTTATTTATTTATTTGAGAGAGATTGCACAGAGAGGGAGAGGAAGAAGCAGACTCCCCACTGAGCAGAGTGCCCGATGTGGGACTTGATCCCAGGACCATGACCTGAGCTGAAGGCAGATGTTTAACTAACTGATCCACCCAGGCACTCCAAGAGTATTAATTTTCAGTATGTCCAGACTATTTTCTTTTGTGGCTTGTGATTTTGGTTCTAAGGTCTGTTACTAAGTGGAAATAGTAAGGTGTGCAGAATTGTTTATATAATTATAAACTGTCTTTGTAAAAAAGGACAAAAGATTAGGAGAATATGGATTTATATTTGTATAGGCATAGAGAAACTGGTAATTTATATAAGAAACTGATAATAGTAGCTATCTATGGTGGGAGAGAACTGTGGAGATGGGTTTCCTAGCTGGGATGGAGACTTCACTGAATACCTTTTTATATTATTTCATTTTTGAATATAATGAAAATATTTATTATGCAAGACAATAAATTTAAAAATGCAGTGATTAAGAGTAAACCTAGCATTCTGCTAACACAGTGAGTAAAGCAATAAACATGGCCTCAAAAAGGTGAGAAAAATTTATTTTGAAAAGACAGTACGTGGGGCGCCTGGGTGGCTCAGTTGTTGGGCGTCTGCCTTAGCTCAGGTCATGGTCCCAGGGTCCTGGGATTGAGCCCCACATCGGGCTCCATGCTCAGCGGGAAGCCTGCTTCTCCCTCTCTCACTCCCCCTGCTTGTGTTCCCTCTCTCGCTGTGTCTCTCTCTGTCAAATATATAAATAAAATATTTATTAAAAAAAAAGTACACAGTACGTGCATATGGTAAAAAAAAATTAAAACAATACAAGAGTATGCAGTGAGTAATGACTCTCTTTCTTATTCCTGACCCCTAATCCTTCAGATGTCACCACTCTTACCAATTTCTTGTGTAGCCTGTCAGAGAGATTCTGTGATTATATAAGTTTGTGTGTGTGTATGTATACATACCATCCCTCTCTTTTTTTTTAACAAATAGAAACGGACTAAAACACTATTCTGCACCATGCTTTCCTTTTCTTTTTTTATTTTTATTATTTTCTTTTATTTATTTTATTTGACTTATTATCGATCCCAGGACCCTGGGATTATGACCTCAGCAGAAGGCAGATGCTTAACCAACTGAGCCACCCAGGCGCCCCTGCACCATGCTTTTCACTTAACATTAGATTTTCGAGATTGTTCTACAGTGATGCAGAATCTGCATCAATACTTACAGATCTACTTAATTTTTTAAATAGGCTATATCGTTTTAACTTACATAAATAATGTCATTTAACTAGTCCTTTGCTCATGAATTTTGAGATTGTTTCTGTTCTATTGTTACCACAATGTTGCAATGAATATCTTTGTACATAAACCTTTGTACATATGTGCAGTGTGTAGGTATATGTGATGAATAAGTGTATGTGATAGTATATATAGTAGATAAATTCCTGTTGTGGAGTTGCTAAGTTAAAGGATATATACTTTAAACATTTTCAGCTGTTTTCTGAGAAAGCTCTAGAATCAACTTATCAAAAATATCCTTTTGGGATTGTGATTGGAAGTACATTGTACTTATTAATTTAGGGAGAATTGAAATCTTTACAATATTTTTTCTGTCCAAGTATGTGGTATGTCTCTTCAATTACTCTAGTCTTATATAATTCTCTAAAGCTATATCTATATCTGTATCCATATATTTATATCTAGATAGATATAGCTTTTTCCAATTTTTTCCAGTATAGGTCTTTTCTTCTTAAGGTCAATATAAGATATTGTAAAAATTTTTATTGCTATTATGAATGGGACCTTTTTCATTACTTTTTCTTTCTTTTTTTTTTTTTTTTTTTAAGATTTTATGTATTTATTTGACAGAGAGAAAGAGATCACAAGTAGGCAGAGAGGCAGGCAGAGGGAGAGGGGGAAGCAGGCTCCCTGCCGAGCAGAGAGCCTGATGCGGAGCTCGATCCCAGGACCTTGAGATCATGACCTGAGCCGAAGGCGGAGGCTTAACCCACTGAGCCACCCAGGCGCCCCTCATTACTTTTTCTACGTGGTTATTGCCAACCTTGTATCCAGCATCTCCATTCTTTTATTTATTTTATTTGTTTTCTAGTTGATTCTCTTGCTTGGTAGCCGGTCATTTTTCTTGGTAGCTGGCCATGTGACCACCATCTCAAAACCAGTTTTGTCTCTCTCCTTCCAATACTTTTTCTTTCTTATTACATTGGATAAGAAAATGTTCCATTTTAGGGGCACCTGGGTGGCTCAGATGGTTGAGGGTCTGCCTTTGGCTCAAGTCATGATCTCAGGGTCCTGGGATCGAGCCCCACATCGGGCTCTCTACTCAGCAGGGAGTCTGCTTCTCCCTCTCCCTCTATGTATGCTCTCTCTCTCTTCCTCTCTCTCCCTCTCAAATAAATAAATAAAATCTTTAAAAAAATTTTTTAGAACATGTTCCATTATAGAAGCAATAGTGAATATCTTGCCTTGTTCTGATTTCAGTGGGACAGTGCTATTTAAACTGTTGAGAGTCAGCAAGGGAAACAAGAACTCTTCTGCTTTGTTGGTTTGAGAGTAAATTGGTACAACCTTTTTTAGAACAGTTTAGTGGTATATATCTTAGGGCCTTATAAACGTATAGGCCCTTCAACTCAGCAGTTCTACTAAACAACTAAAAATGTATGCAAAGATATTATTAAGGATATTCATGGAGGGACTTTTTGAAATAGCAAAGTGTTAGAAACAGCTTTAATTTCCAGTAGCAAGGGATTAGGTAAATAAACTATGGTACACACGTTTAATGAAATACCATATAACCAATAAATGTGAGGTAGCCTGACATAGAGTGGAGAGATGGATTGAAGAAACTAGTTGTAAAGCAGTATGTACAATATGTGCAGTGTGACTCCATTTTAAGAAGCCAATTTAAATATACATATTTAGAAAGATATATCCTGTGAAGTCAGCAGTGGTTCTCCTTGGTGAGTTTATGGGTGAATTTTTGTGCTTATTTTTGCTTGACTGCCTTTGAAATAAGCAAAAATAGTAATCTACTTTGAAACATTTCAATAGAATAATCCATTAATATTTGTTAATTAATTACCTTTCATGTACAAATCATACAGAAACATATATGACTTAGACAGCTTGCTCTATTCACTACTGAACTCTGTATCACAAACTGGGAACACAGAGATGAATAATAAGCAGTTTTTGCCTCGTTTCCACCCTTGAAAAGATTATACTCCACTGAAGAAGATGGTTTTAAAAAAACCCAGGTTAGTTACATTAAATATGATAGATGGTGTTATTGAGAGGAACATAGGGGGCTGTCAGAACTCAGGGAAAGGCTTAATTCTTTTTAAAGATTTTATTCATTTGACATGGGTGGGGAGAGAAAGGGAGAGGGAGCACAGAAGCAGGGGGAGCAGCAGATGCAGAGAGAGAAGCAGGCAGCCCAATGCAGGGCTTGATCCCAGGACCCTGGGATCATGACTTAAGCCGATCCTGGTTAAGGTGACACCTAACCAACTGAGCCACCTAGGTACCCTGGAAGGGCTTAATTTTTAAGGAGTGGTGTTCCTGTAGGTTCTCCTTAGTATCTAGGAACTGATATTATGATCTGTTTCTGCAGGCTGTGCTGTCCTCCAGACTCGGCTAAGAAGCTCCTCGGTGAGCCTTTTGTCCTGAGAAAAGCAGTGCCTGTGGATCTATTCCCCCACACCCTACACTGCGAGCTGGTGCTCCTCTTCACTCGATAAGCAGCCTCCTGTAGGACTGCCGGCTGTTTATTAAGGCTGAAGTTTCAGTTCCTTCCAGGTTTGGCATCTTGCTACATTGCAGATCCTGAGAGCATTACTGGAGAAACCAGCCTTTGGATCACGAGCAGGAAGAATACACAGGTGCCCCTTGAACAACATGGTTTAGGGCCGCTGACCTCCTACACAGTCGAAAATCTACCTGTAATTTTTGGCTCCTCAAAAACTTAACTGCTAATAGCCCACTGTTGACTGGAAGCCTTACTAATAACAGAACCAGTGAATTAACACATATTCTGTATGTCCTATGTATTATATACTGTATTCTTACAAGAAAGTAAGCTAGAGAGAATAAAATGTTATTGAGAAAATACATTTACTGTATGGTACTTATTGAGAAAAATCTATGTATGAGTCTGTCTGCATGGTTCAAACCTGTGTTGTTCAAGGGTTGACTATAGCAGGCCTTGCATCTGATGGAGATTTGTAACCTTAGTTTTCAGGTTCCCTCGCTCTCACAGGTGTTGGCCTGGTTGTGGCCACTCCTTGGCTCAGGATCTAGACTGTTCTTTCCTATTGCTGTCAGCCTGTCATGACTCCCTTGGTCCTAGTTCAGTCTTATCTCCTCTGTCTGACTCTGTGGTGTGGAGACAACATAACTGAGCTTTTCTCTGCAGCTCGTAATAATAACACATTGACTTGGGTCTCTGTGTTTGCTGAGAGATTTTGGTAGATACAGTTATCTGTATCTACCAATGAAGGTTCTGCCTTCATTAAGTGGCCAAGAATTAGAACTAAAAACAAATCTAGCTTTTTAAAAAAAAAAAAGCAGAGTAAGCTATGTGATTGCAGGGTGACTGCATGATCTCAGAGCTTCATTTCTTTGGATTTTCTGGGCTTTGAAGTTCTAGAATACCCTTTAAAAATGGTAGGAACATAGCACCAATCAGCTCTCACCTATGGAAGGAGAATTGGTTATAATAGACACTGGGAAAGAAGATCTTCAAAGAAGAGACTGAATACCTATAATTGTGCTATGTAGTGTGGATGCAGAAAGCTCCAGAATCCCCTAATGATCCAGTATATACTACAATAAACTGGATATGGAAACTGACATTCTCTGGTCCATGATTTCTTTAGCTCTGGAGTTTTCCTTGGTTACTTGTCCAACAATTTAGATTATGTTTTGAATCTTTTAACAGCATAAGGACATGTACAAAAATCTGATTTACAAAATGGTATTGGGTCAACTAGTATTTTTCTCAGTCCTAAATACTTCTGGAGAAGCCTCCTTCTCAGAAAAATGTGGCTATAAGGCTACTATATATCCATTTAAAAAATGCTAGAAGGAAATAACATAAAGTGATTTAAAAAAAAGTGTTGACTTATGGCAGTCAGATAAGTTTTATTTTCATTTTCCGATTTTTCATTTTATGTAATGGGAAAGCGACTTTTCTCTTTTGTTTCCCATATCTGTAAATGCCCAAACTATTAGTTACCTAAACCAGAAACCAGAGTTAGCTCTCTCAGTCTCATACCCAACTACCTACAAAGGGGGTTCCACCTGGATATCTTCTAGGTACTCCAAACCCAACATATCTAACATTGCATGCTTCACATCTACCCCCCAAACTTGTTCTTGCTCCTATATTCCCGGTCTTGATGAATATACCAATCTACTCAGTCACTCAAGCTGAAAGCTTGGGGATTATATCTGAGTCCTTCTTCTCTATCTCCTTCCCCCATCCAACATATCACCAAGTCTCCATCCCTTAGGTACCATCATTTCTTACCACATTATTGCTCAGAAGGCCATCTTCTTCTTTTTGTAAGATTTTATTTATTTTGTATTTATTTGAGAGAGAGAGAGAGACAGAGCACAAGCTGGGGGCAGAGGAAAAGGGAGAAGCAGACACCCTGCTGAGCAGGGAGCCTCACTTGGTGCTCAATCTGAGAACTCTGGAATCATGACCTGAGCCGAAGGCAGACGCTTTGCCGACTGAGCCACCCAGGTGCCCCTCAAAAGGCCATCTTCTTAACTGCTGCTGCTGTGTCCATTCTTGCCCCCATCCATTCCATTCTCTGCAGCCATAGTGAGTTTTCTGAAATGCCAATGTCATTGTGTTTCTCCAGTGCTTAAAATCTGTTATTGGCTTCTTACTGCTTTTAAAAAGTCCAAAATTCTTTTTTTTTTTTTAAAGATTTTATTTATTTATTTGCGAGAGAGACTGAGAGAGCATGAGCAAGGAGTAGGAGCAGAGGGGAAGGGAGAAGCAGACTGCCTGGTAAGCAGGGAGCCTGACGGGGGGGGCTTGATCCCAGGACCCCGAGACCACGACCTGAGCCAAAGGCAGGCACCCAACTGACTGAGCCACTCAGGTGCCCCAAAAAGTCCAAAATTCTAGATGCACCCTCAATACCCCTTCATAATCTGGACAGCCTCATTTTTCTATATGCATTAAATTCCTTTCCCTGGAAAAGATAAATTTCTTCCATTCTGGTCCTTTTCATACTCTGTTCCTCAGCTTGGAATGCACTTTTCATTACCTCTTCTGGCTAATTTTACTTATCTTTCTGTTTTTAACTTAGGTATTCCCCAAAGAATACAGAATTGACTGTGGATAATCAGCTTCCTGCTAATTTTGTTGGCATTATTATCTTGATGATTTTATTTTATTATTTTTTTAATTTTTTTTTTAAGATTTTATTTATTTGATAGAGAGATCACAGTAGGCAGAGAGGCAGGCAGGCAGAGAGAGAGGGGGAAGCAGGCTCCCCGCTGAGCAGAGAGCCCGATGTGGGGCTCGATCCCAGGACCCCAAGATCATGACCTGAGCCAAAGGCAGAGGCTTTAACCCACTGAGCCACTGAGGCGCCCCTTGAAGTTGATTTTAGAATCATGCTTCTGTCATCTTTATCCTGAAAACTTTCAAATCTACAAGAAAGTTGGAACAATAGTGCAACGAACATGAATATATTCACCAAGATTCAACAAATGTTAACATTTTGCCATATTTGCTTTATCTGTGTCTCCGCTCTTTGGTAAACTATTTGAAAGTAAGTTGTAGACATGACATTTCGCCTTTAATCCCTCAGCATACATCTTCTAAGCAGGATCCTTTCCTGTGTAACTCTATGGTACATCATACCGTAAGCACAGCTAAAAGAAATTAACAGTACCTCACCGATCTTCACAAATATTATCTAATATCTAACCAGTGCTTCCTGAAGTATGGTTTGCAGACTGCCAGATGATACACAGGGAGAGAAGGAGCTTGGACCATAGTATATCAGTGCACCATCTACTTCACTGAGAAAGTTCTGTCACAAAAAAGCTGAATCAAACAATGTTCTTAGTGACATAGTTCATTTACATTTCTGGGCTGGCTGAGTAGCACTGCTCTGTATTCACATTTCCCCAGCTGTGTCCTAAATATTTTTTTTTAGTTAGTTAGTTAATTTATTTATTTATTAATTTGACAGAGAGAGAGAGAGAGTACAAGCAGAGGGAGCAGCAGAGGGCGAGGGAGAAGCAGGCTCTCCGCTGAGCAGGGAGCCTGACACAAGACGGGGCTCCATCCCAGGACCCTGGGTCGGGTTAAGTCGGGTTAAGTCGGTTAAGCACCTCCCTTTGGCTCAGGTCATGATCCATCTTGACCTGAGCCAGAGGGAGGTGCTTAACCGACTGAGCCACCCAGGCGCCCCTAAGTGTCTTTTTTCTTTTTAACGATTTTATTTATTTATTTGACAGAGAGAGAGAATGAGCACACAGCAGAGGGAGAGGGAGAAAGAAGACTCCCCGCTGAGCAGGGAGCCCGATGTGCGGCTCGATCCCAGGACCCTGAGATCATGACCTGAGCCAAAGGCAGACGCTTAACCATCTGAGCCACCCAGGTGCCCTCCTAAATGTCTTATATAGCCAGTTTATGGGTTGGATTTGGGTGTGGTGTTTCTTTTAATTTAGAACAGTCTCTCCACTTTTTTTTTTTAAATGGCACTGACTTTTAGAGACCAGCTCTGCCCCACATTAGGAATCTGTAGTGTCACCAGCCATCCTGGTTTGCCTGTGACTGTCCTGCGTTAAGCACTGGTCCTGTATCCCTCCCAGGATAGGATGCTTTGTTTCCTTATGGTGGTGTTTAGCTCTTCCTTCCAACCCCTGAATTTCCCATAAATGTGAAGTGCTTAGGATCAGAGGCTTGATTTGGTTCGATTAAACCATATTTTGATAAGAATGCTTCATAAGCAGTGTCGTGTGCTTTCTATCACATCTTAGCAGGAGGCACGTAGTGTCAGTTGTCCACTCTTAGAGTGATGATTTAGGTGGTGGCCCTCAGAACTCTCCATGTGATTTTTCTCTTTATAATTAACAAGAAATCTGTGGGGTGTTACTTTGGTACCGTGTGATCTGTTCCCCAGTAACATCTCACCTAAAGATTTTAGCATCATCTGTTGTTTATTGTTTCCTGACTCAATAATTTGGTTTTCTGATTTTTAAAATGTATTCCCTGGCTTGGTGATTTAATTGGGGTTGGAAAATGTTGATTTCCTAATTCTGTCATCAGTCTATATTTCTTAGCTGGCATTCTTGTGTTTTGATGAGCTTTTCCTCATCTGCAGAATATGAATCAAAAAGGGGAAGTAAAAGCCTATTTCTTTCCCCTTGAACACCAATTTTCACAGCAAGAAGTTGACGTAATAGTTCCAATAGTAGCAGTTTTATTGACTTATTTTTATACCACTTGACTCAGTGTTTTTCTTATTTAAATTCAGTATTTTACACTCAGTTCAGACATTTTCTTTGTAATATTAGCTCAAATCTCATTTGGGCAGTGATAGTCCCTTCAGGCTGGCTCCCATGTCCTTTTTTTGTACATTTTTAAAGTTTTTATTTAATTCCAGTTAGTTAGCATACAGTGTAATATTAGTTTCAGGTGTATAACTTAGTGATTCAAGAATTCCATACACCACCCAGTGCTCATCACAAGGGCAATCCTTAATCCCCATCACCTATTTAACCCACCCCGCACCTTCCTCCCCTCTGGTAACCACGAGTTCGTTCTCTATACTTAAGAGTCTGTTTCTTGGCTTACCTCTCTTTCTCTCTTTTTTTTCCTTTGTTCTGAGTGAAGTCTTTCTCTGACTGACCTATTTTTCTTAGCATAATACTGTCTAGCTCCATCCATGTCATTGCAAGTATCAAGATTTCATTCTTTTTGTGGCTGAATAATAATCCATTGTGTATGTATATATATAGTTATAGATATATCTATAATATATATCTATATCTATAGATATCTATATCTATAACTATAAATATTGAGGTGCATGTATCCTTTTGAATTAGTATTTTTGTATTCTTTGGGTAAATGCCTAGTAGTGCAGTTGCTGGATTGTAGGGTAGTTCTATTTTTAACTTTTTGAAGAAACTCCATACTGTTTTTCAGAGTGGCTGCACCACTTTGCATTCCACAACAGTGCAAGAGGTCTCCCCTTCCTCCACATCCTCACCAACACCTGTTCTTTCTTGTGTTGTTGATTGTAGTCACCCAAGAAATGAATAATCCAATTAAAATATGGGCAGAAGACATGAATAGACATTTTCCCAAAAAAGACCTACAGATGGCCAAGAGACACATGAAAAGATGCTCAACGTCACTCATCGCCAGGGAGATGCAAATCAAAACTACAATGAGGTATCACCTCCCCCTCTCAGAATGGCTGAACTACCATGTCCTTTTGACATTTCTCCATGAGTCTTTGAGCACTTCCTTAGATTCTGGTACAAGATTCCTAGGCTCAACCATACATTTCCCTGCCCCAGTCCTGGAAGCAGCCATTTCCAAGGAAAGCTGTTTCCTTTTAATGGAGAATGGTATTTAGAAACCAAGTTCTGGATGCTGAATATTAGAAGCAAAATCTAATAGTTACTGCATTTCTGTCTGTGAGCTGTAAAGCATTAGTACAGTGACCAACTGTCCTGATTTACTCTGAACCTGGGACTTTCAGTGTTAAAACCAGGAGCATCCTATGCAAACAGGTAGAACAAGTTGGTGACCCTAAATTAGTCACATTGTTAATAGTAATGATTAAGAAGGAACAATAGAAATTGGGGTTGTGATATGTATACCAGTAGTAGCTAAAGTAGCTGTAAATTACCAGGGGACTTAAGGGTTTGTACCAAATCTCTTCCAACTGTAAAATATCTAGGTCTAGAGCAGTGGATTACAAACTTCACTGTGCATTTAGTATCGCCTGGAGAGCAATTTAAAGTACTGAGCCCTGGGCCAGTACTAGATGAAGTACTAGTACATTAAAAAGTACTAGTACTATTTAATGTCCATTAAATTGGACATTCCAATTTAATTGGGGTAGGAAGGGTCTCAGGCGTCACTATTTAAAAAGTGTCCCCCCACCCAGTGATTCCCATGCGCTGCCAGGGTTGAGAACTAGTGGTCTGGGTAGGGTTTTGCCTTTCCAAGTGCAGCCCCTGGACCAGCAGGATTGGCATCATCACTTATGAGCTTGTTAGAAATGCAAACTTTCAGACTTCACCCCAGCTGGATGAGAAACTGGGGATGGGACCCACCAGTCTGTGTTGTAACATACTCCCCAGGTGATGCTCATTCAAGTTTGAGACCTGCTTGTTCAGAGCAACTGTTCCTCAGCCTTGGTTGCACATTAGAATCACCTGGGGACCTCTCAAAACCGGTTTCTGGGTATCACCCTTTCAGAGAGTCAGATTGCCTTCATTTTGGGTGTGGCCCTAGAATCGTTATTTTAAAAACTCCCTAGATGACTCTAAAGCGCAAGTAAGGCTGAAAACCATGGTCTGGGGTTTTTGTCTCCAAGCCCGGTGTTTGACTTGATGAGTAAAAGTGCACATCAAATTGCAGATAAAAAAACTAACTAGGTGTGTAATGCATAGGCCAAATAGCTTGCTTTTTCACTTCCTCTTTGTCTAGACCCACCTAGGGTCTCTAAGCACTGGTTTGCACTCCTTTGAAAAGATTTTCATCTGTCGAAAGCATTCCCTTTCCCATTCTTCCCGCAGTAATTCCTGTGAGTGTGGTAGTGAGTGGGGCTTGAGATAACATCAGTTGCTAATAATTCTAGCCAAGCCTAAATGTAACCCTCAGCCATGGCAAGAGAAAAGTGAGCTCATTTTTAAGATTTTATTTATTTGACAGAGAGAGACAAAGCGAGAGAGAGCACAAGCAGGGGGAGGAGGAGAAGGAGAAGCAGGCTCCCCGCTGAGCAGGGAGCCCAATGCTAAGTTCGATCCCAGGACCCCAGGATCATGACCTAAGCGAAAGGCAGATGCTTAACCACTGAGCCACCCAGGTGCCCGGAAAAGTGAACTCATTTTAACATTAAAGTAGGACAGTTGTTTTAAGGATTTCTCCTCAGCCTGCTTCCTACCTGTGTTCCAGAACTAGTTTCTTCTCATTAGGCTCAACCTAGAGTTGCTGAACTATGAGTGCAATTTTGCCATTGCCCTGAGTGCAGGCTTGGAGTTTTACCTACAGCAATGGTTCCTAGTCTTAGCTGCATGATGGACTCATCTGGGAGCTTTTTAAAAAAAAAGAAAGCTCCTGGTTCCTGGGGGTTGGTCCCTAACCCCAGATATTCTGATTTAATTGCTCTGGGGTGTGGCTCAAGGATCTGGGGTTTTAAAAGATCCCCCAAGGTGATTGAAATGTGCAGTGAGGGTTATGATCCTTCGATTTGGGCTGTGGTTCCCAAACTTGTCTGCATAATAAAATTCCCCAGGGATCTTTTAAAGCACCCGAAACCCAGGCCACACCCCAAACCAATTAAATAATCACAGGCTCTGGGGTGGGACATAGGCTTGGTAATTTTGAAGTTTCCCCAGTGATTCCAGTGTGCAGACAAGTGTTGAGAACCACAGGGTGAGGGTATTTGACTGTTTGGGGTTTGGAAGGGAGAAGAGAATGATTGTCATCTGCTGAGATGTAAGTCTTCCAACACTTCACCTTCGAAATCACATTGCCAATTTATAATTGACAGGATCATCATTGTCATTTTTCTAAGAGATGTATTTCAAAATGACATGGCCATAAAATGCAGTCATGAACCAATTGAAGCTCCCTCAGAGCTTACCAATTAATTCAAGTGCAAAAGTACAGTTGAAATGGAATATAATTATGTCCTAGACTTAAAAATTTTCCATCAGCTGATCTGGTTCTATCGTTATATGTATTTCCACATTATATTTCCCATTGTTTCTTCTCAAAGATTAAGTGGGATGGCAATGCTGACATGTAGCCCAGATTCTATATGGTGGAGGAACATGTCAATATCAAGTCCATTCCTAACTGTTAGGGGTCCTCAGAGTACATGGAGGGGGAGAGGCCTTTGCTCTGAGGACCGAAAAAAGGAATTTAAATATTTAAAAGTGTTGGCATGTACTGCTTGCATTTTATTGATTACCTTTATTTGTAACCAATCCAAGGAATACCTGAGAAGAGAGGGCCTTATATAATAGACATAATAATATATAACATATATATTATACTTAACTGTTTAATCATTTTCCTCCTCCAGTTAGACTGTAAGTTTGAAGGCTTAAGGGCTATCTCCTGTTCATTGTTGTATCTCTGTTTAGCACCCAGTCCAGTGTCTGAAATGTGCAGGTGCTCAGAGAGGCAATATAGCATACTGGCCAAGAGGACCAGCTTTGGAACCAGTCTGATCTAGCCGTGAATCCTGGCTCTGTCACGTACATGCTGTGTGAACTTGGGTGAGTTACTTAACCTCTTCAACCCTCAGCCATGTAAAAGAAGGGTCTCTCCCTGTAAAAGAAGGGTCATAATAGTACATAGCTCATGGGATTGTCGTGACCCATTCAGCAAGACATTATTTGTAAAGTACCTTGGCACATAGTTTGTGTGCAGTAAGGTGGGAGTTATTCTTAACAATCCAATTACTTGTTAAAGGAATAAATGGATGTCATAGCCTGCTTTTCCTTCCCTCTCTTGAGGTTAACAAGCCAAAATAACCTAATCAATTTGGTTTCTGTCAGATTTCAACACTTAATTTCAGGCAAATAAAACCATCCACACATTGGAAGGAGTCTCTTCCCTTTTGGTGTTGGTGTTTCTCAGCATTTATGTTATAGTCAAATATTGCAACTTCTAGTAAAAAGTTTAAATAGAGTTTGGAGGAAAAAAATGAAGCATAGAAAACAGATAAGGCCATCCCTCTCATTTTGTCACCCTCAAAATATTGGTTACTAAAATAACCCACTTGTCAAATCCCTTTGTACTGCTGTGAGAAGTGCTAATGTAAGACATGTTTTCTGAAAATAACTGTGATGAGGTGTCGTGAATTAAGGGCTTTGGTACAGAAGTGATAAAGTTCCCTTCTGGGTAGAATAGCTCAGGATCATAAATTGCACAGAACCTCTACTGGCTTACCCTTTCCACCTCCTAAAAGGAAACTAGTTTATAGGGGTGGGTTTTTTTTTTTTTTTAAACTACACGTACTATAAATGCTGCATAGGATTCTAGATTGGATCCTAAACAGAAAAAGGACATTAGTGGAAAAACCGGTGAAGTTGGAATGAAGTCTGTAGTTTAGTAAATAGTATTGTACTATATTGTTAGTGTCATGGTTTTGATCAACGTACCAGTGTTATGTGAGGTGTTAATGGAAGCTGGGTGAAGTGTATACAGGAACTGTGTACTATGTTCACAGCTCTTCTGCACATCTAAAATTATTTTGAAATTAAAAAAAAAACTTAAACGTAGTCTTTTAAAAACTAAGCATACTGATCAAAAGCTAATTCTAGGAAAACCAAGTGTGGGCAAGTGTTTAGGCCAGGGCTCCAGGGATAAAATAGTGTTCACCCAGATACCTAGTTATTTGCATAAGCATTACCTGTGATAAGGTGACAAGGGGCAGGAGTAGCATATAGCAATTATTTTACAATAAGGAATTTCTGGCAGCTTATCAAAAAACAGTTCCGTTCTTTCATTGTAAGTTAGCCTGGTTCAAAACACAGCAGTCTGACCTAAAGAGGCCCAAATATAAATGCTCTAATCAAAAGACACAGGGTGGGGTGCCTGGGTGGCTCAGTGGGTTAAGCCTCTGCTTTCAGCTCAGGTCGTGGTCCCAGGGTCCTGGGATAGAGCCCCGCATCGGGCTCTCTGCTCAGCAGGGAGCCTGCTTCCCTCTCTCTCTCTGCCTACTTGTGATCTCTCTCTCTCACTGTCAAATAAATAAATAAAATCTTAAAAAAAAAAAAAAGACAGGGTGTCAGAATGGATTAAGAAAAAAACAAGACCCATCTAACAGGCTGCCTACTAGAGACTCATTTTATGCCTAAAAATACCGCACAGTTGAAAATGAGGGGATGAAGTATTTATCATGCAAATGGGTGTCAAAAGAAAGCTGGAGTAGCAATATTTATATTGGACAAACTGGAGTTATTTTGAAGATTTATTTATTTATTTGAGAGAAAAAGTGCGTGCAAGCTTGAGTGTGTGAATGGGGGGAGGGGCAGAGGGAAAGAATCTCAAGCAGACTCCCCACTGAGTGTGGAGCCCAATGCGGGGCTCCATCTTGCAACCCCGAGATCACAACCTGAGCCAAAACCAAGAGTCTGACACTCAACCAACTGAGCCACCCAGGTGCCCTTGGACAAATTAGACTTTAAAAAAAAGAGTGCAACAAGAGGTAAAGTAGGACACTATATCATAATGAAGGGGCCAATCCAACAAGAAGATGTAACAATTTTAAGTAGTTATGCACCCAACATGGGAGCACGAAATAATTATTATTAAATACACGAAATTAAATACACGAAACAATTATTAACAGGCATAAAGGAACTAACTAATTATAATACAATAATAGTAAGGGACTTTAACACCCCACTTACGTCAGTGGACGGACCATCTCACCAGAAAATCAACAAGTAAACAATGGCTTTGAATGACACACTGCACCAGATGGACTTAACAGATATAGTCAGAACATTCCAACCTAAAAGAGCAGAATACACATTCTTTTCAAGTGCCTATGGGACATTCTCCAGAACACATCACATATTAGGTCACAAATCAGGACTCAACAAATACAAAAAGATCGAAGTCATACCACGCCCCTTTTCTGACTTCAGTGCTATGGAACTAGAAGTCAACCACAAGAAAACATTTTGAGGGGCGCCTGGGTGGCTCAGTGGGTTAAAGCCTCTGCCTTCGGCTCAGGTCATGATCTCAGGGTCCTGGGATCGAGCCCCGCATCAGGCTGTCCTCTCAGCGGGGAGCCTGCTTCCCCCTCTCTCTCTATCTACTTGTGATCTCTCTCTGTCAAATAAATAAAATCTTAAAAAAAAAAAGAAAACATTTTGAAAGACTACAAATACATGGAGGTTAAGCAACATGCTACTAAACAGTGAATGGATGAACCAAGAAATCACAGAAGAAATGAAAAAAGAGAATGAAAACACAGTGATCCACAACTTTTGGATGCAGCAAAAGCAGACCTAAAAGGGGAGTATATAGCAATATAGGCCTACCTTAAGAAGGAAGAAAAATCTCAAAAAAAACAACCTAACCTTACACCTAAAGGAGCTAGAAAAAGAAAAACAAATGAAGCCTAAAGCTAGCAGAAAGAAGCAAATAATAAAGATTAGAGTAGAAGTAAATGATATAAATTAAAAAAAAAAACCCTAATAAAACGGATGATTGAAACCAGAGCTGCTTCTTTGAAACAATTAATAAAATTGCTAAACCCCTAGCCTCACATAACAAAAAGAAAAGGGAAACAACCCGAATAAATAAAATCACAAATGAGAGAGAAATAACAACCAACACCACAGAAATATAATTATAAGAGAATACTATGAAAAACTCTATGCCAAAAAAAAACCAAAAAACAAAAACTCTATGCCAACAAATTAAACAAATTTGTTGTAGGGAAAAATGGATAAATTCCTAAAAACATAAACTACCAAAACTGAAACAGAAATAGAAAACTTGAACAGACTGGTAACCTGCAAAGAAATTGAATAAGTAATCAAAAATCTCCCAACAAACAAAAGTCCAGGGCCAAATGGCTTCATAGGTGAATTCTACCAGACATTTAAGGAAGAATTAATACCTATTCCTCTCAAACTATTCCAAAAAGTAGAAAAGGAAGGCAGACTTCCAAATTTATTCTTTGAGGCCAGCATACCCTGATACCAAAACCAGGTAAAGACTTCACTGAAAAAAGAGAACTACAGGCCAGTATCCCTGAGGAACATGGATGCAGAAATTCTCAATAAATATCAGCAAACTGAATCCTCCAATACATTAAGAGAATCATTCACCATGATCAGGTGGGATTTATTCCTGGTTTGCAAGGGTGGTTCAGTATTTGCAAATCAATCGACATGATATACCACACTGAGAAAAGAAAGGATAAGAACCGTATGATCATTTTAATAGATACAGAAAAAACATTTGACAAAGTACAGCTTCCATTCATGATAAAAACCCTCAACAAAGTAGGTTTAGAGGGAACACACCTCAACAAAATAAAGGTCATATATGAAAAACCCACAGCTAATGTCGTCCTCCATGGGGAAAAACTGAGAGGTTTTCCTCTACAGTCAGGAACAAGACAGGATTCTAGTCTCACCACTGTTATTTAACATAGTACTGGAAGTCCTTGCCATAGCAATCAGACAACAAAAAGAAATAAAAGGCATCCAAAATCATGGAGAAAGTAGGAAAACTTTCACTATTTGCAGGTAACATGATACTCTATATAGAAAACCCAAGACTCATCCAAAAAATTGCAAGAACTGATACATACATTCAGTGAAGTCACAAGATACAAAGTCAACGTACAGAAATCTGTTGCGTTTCTTTTTTTTAAAGTAGGCTCCATGCCCAATGCAGGGCTTGAACTCATAACCCTGAGATTGTGACTTGAGATCAGGAGTCAGATGCTCTACTGACTGAGCCACCAAGGCGCCCCTGTTGCATTTCTTTTTTTTTTTTTTTCCCCTGTTGTATTTCTATACATCAATAATGAAGCAGCAGAAAGAGAAATCAAGGAATCAATCCCATTTACAATTGTATAAAAAAAAGTAAGATATCTAGGAATAAACCTAATAACTAAAGAGGTGAAAGACCTGTAATCTGAAAACTATAAAACACTGATGAAAGAAACTGAAGATGACACAAAGAAATGAAAAACATTCTACACTCATGGATCGGAAGAACAAATACTGTTAAGAAATCTATACTACTCGACTGATGAATCACAGACCTGTACCCCTGAAACAAATAACACATTATATGTTAGTTAAAAAAAAGATATCTATACTACCCAAAGCAATCTACACATTTAATGCAATCCCTATGAAAACACCACCATCATTTTTCACAGAGCTAGAACAAACAAACACTCCTAAAATTTGTATGGAACCACAGAAGACCCTGAATAGCCAGAGCAACCTTGAAAAAGAAAAGCGAAGGAAGAGGCATCACAATTATGGGCTTCAAGTTATATTACAAAGCTGTAGTGATCAAAACAGTATGGTACTGGCACAAAAATAGCCACATAGAGCAATGGGAAAAAATAGACAACACGGAAATAAACCCACAACTATATGGTCAACTAATCTTTGGCAAAGCAGGAAGAATATCCAATGGGAAAAGGCATTTTCAACAAATGGTGTTGGGAAAGTGGACAGCTACATACAAAAGAATGAAACTGGACCACTTTCTTACACCATACACAAAAATAAATTCAAGATGGAGGAAAGACCTAAATGTGAAACAGGAAACCATCAAAATCCTAGCGGAGAACACAGGCAGTAACCTCTTTGACCATGGCTGTAGCAGCTTCTTTCTAGATGTCTCCTGAGGCAAGAGAAGCAAAAGCAAAAATAAACTGTTTGGACTTCATCAAAATGAAAAGCTTCTGCACAGTGAAGGAAACAACAAAATCCAAAGGCAACCTACGGAATGGGAGAAGATATTTGCAAATGACATATCTGATGATGGGTCAGTATCCAAAATGTGACTTTTAAAAGGCAACGTCCTAAAGGAAAAATAATCCAATTAAAAATGGGTAGAAAACATGAATAGACATTTTTTTAAAGAAGACCTACAGATGGTCAACAGATACATGAAAAGATGCTCAACATCACTTACCAGGAAAATACAGATCAAAACTGCAATGAGATATCACCTCACATCTGTCAGAATGGCTAAAATCAACAACACAAAAAACAACAGGTGTTGGTGAGGATGCAGAGAAAGGGAACCCTCTTGCACTGTTGGTGGGAATGTAAACTGTTGCAGCCACTCTAGAGAACAGTATGGAGTTTTCTCAAAAAAGTTAAAAATAGAATTACCCTATGATCCAGCAATTGCACTAGTAGGCATTTACCCAAAGAATACAAAAACAGTAATTCAAAAGGATACATGCAACCCAATGTTTATAACAAGGTTGTCTACAATAGCCAAACTATGGAAACAGCCAGTGTCCATCGACTGATGAATGGATAAAGAAGAGATGGTATACATATACAATGGCATATTACTCAGCCCAGAAAAGAATAAAATCTTGCCATTTGCAATGACAAATAGAGTAGTAGAGAATATTATGCTAAGCGAAGTCAGTCAGAGAAAGACACATACCATATAATTTCACTTATATGTGGAATTTAAGAAACAAAACAAATGAGCAAAGGGAATAAAAAGGCAAACCAAGAAACAGACTCTTTTTTCAAAAAGATTTTATTTATTAGAGAGAGAAAGAGAGAGAGCATAAGTTGAGGGGGAGGAGCAGAGAGAGAAGGAGAAGGAGAAGCAGACTCCCCACTGAGCAGGGAGCCTGACACGGGGCTTGATCTCATGACTAGAAGATCATGATCTGAAGTGAAGGCAGACGATTAACTGACTGAACCATGCAGGTGCCCCAAGAAACAAACTCTTAACTATAGAGAACAAACTGATGGATGGTTTCCAGAGGGGAGGTGGGTGTGGGGGAATGGGTGAAATAGGTGATGGGGATTAAGGAGTGCACTTGTGATGAGCACCGGGTGATGTGTGGAAGTGTTAAATTACTATATTGTGCACCCGAAACTAACACTGTATGTTTACTGGAATTAAAAATGGAAAAATAAATTAATTAAAACTGAAAAAAAAGAGGTCCAAATATATATGTTGTCTTAAACTTGCATCTTAGAGTTTGGTCAGCTAGGTGTTTGGAAGGAATTTCTCACTGTAATACTAAGCGCGAAATGGTAATTGTGCCCTGAACACGAGAGGAGTGGGAAGAGTAAGGATCCAGCCCATTTTAAAGCACCAGCCCCCTTAGCACTCAGTTCCTTCTCTATTCTCTGGATCAAATGAACTGTGGCGTTAACTCCTGTTATTGGCTAAAAGGCAGGTGTTTCTGTAACCTCAGGTGACCAGATGACAATTTAAAAAGATGTTGGCAGAGGGGGGGTAGAACCTAAAAGGACTGTGGCACTCTTTGTTCTCTTAGGTTCTTTAGGGATGAACCCTTCTATGTATGTTTTTCAGAGTTGTGATCAGCATGTGTACGTGCTGTTTTCTGTTTTGCTGTTTTCATTTAACATTATTTTACATTCTGCTTCCCACTTGCGCAGTGCACGTAATTGTTATCTTTAATGGCTGGGTAACATTCCATTGTATTGAATAGCATGATAGTTCTTAGGACTGGGCTCATTTCTCTAAGCAGATATAAAAGGCTTGCTGTTTCTTAGCACCAGAGGTCTATTTTAGTTCCTGGAAGTGGAGACTAGCATGAGCGTGGGATTGCGTGGGATTCTTGAGTCATCCTCACGCAGCACAGTTTGAGTGCTTTGTTAACATCGCTTGGCCCACCACCCGACAGCAGAGCCTCCTGGGCTCCCTGGACCTGAGCCGTGCACTTCAGAGGCATAAGGATGGAAGTACAAGCCCCCCAACTCCCACAACCCCCAGCTGATACTATCTCTGTGCCAACAGCAAGAAGTTCTTGCTCCTTTCTCACTCACCTGTGTGAGAGTGTGAGCATGAGGTGAACGCCACCTGTGTTTCACATAGAGATACGAGACAAAAGGCCAGGAGAGTGGGAGGATGGATTATTATAGCTAAAGAAGTAAGGCGCAGGTCAGGGGTGCCATGGCTAAGTTCTTTGAGGCACACCTGTGAAAAATGAAGTAGGATGTGGGGATGATTTCCAGTCCTCACTCTCTACACCCCATTCCTGTCACAAATTCCAGTTTCGGTCATCCAATAAAGGGTTAAAAGGGATTTGCGACAAAGCAGTGAATCCAGGCATGACCTCTACTCCACCCATGGCCAATGGCATTTTATGGTAGTTGACAGGATTCTCCTGAGAAGAGTGTTATATTCAGTGCGCTTGGTTAAGTCTCACTAGTAGCAACCGCCTTGAAGATGAGTGATTCCAACTGGTTACTGGGAGGGAAGAGTGATATTCCAAACACAACTGGTATGGCCCAAGCACCAAACACTCAAACGGTCAGGGATTTATGGCTATGTTGGCTACTACTGGTTTCCATGCTCTAATGCTAATTGATCACTGTTCTTTCTGAACTCTTGCTGTGTACTCATTATGTGACCTGTGTTCTGCAGATCACACTGGCTACCAGTACTGCTGACAGGGAGGGCACTCCTGACAGGTAGAAACAACATATAAATGAAGAATGGTGAGTAGATGCCAGGAGTTGAAAACCATTCCAAACAGAGGGACTCCCCCCACCCACCTGTGCATATTGAATTCTCTAGTCCGAAAATCCGGGCCTGTCCTGCCAGACAAAATCGACAAGTGCTCAGAGCCGTATGAGGCTTGTTGAATGAGGGACCGGGGTCTTTTGCTCACAAAGTGCCTCTGAAAAGGAGCTAAGCTTTAAAAGTCCTAGAGGAGGGAGGCCAAGACCTTGACAATGAAAGGAGAGAAACTCCTAAGGCAGCCACTTGCCCGAAAGAAAATTTGCCTCCGAGGGTCAAGAAACTATCCTTAAGCTAGGTATTGGACTGCCATGCTGAGACATGGATTTGTAAAACCTCTTTGGCAGATTTAGGATTTTCAAAGACAAGGATATGGGAGGCAGTGGTTAGCAGTGGTTATATAGTTACCCTAAATTCTCCATGGTCTTTTTACATTAGAATCCAAGGCATCTGTGTTTGGGTTGTCCTTTACAGAAAAGAGGATGCCTTTTCCAGAAGGGGGTGGGGGGTGTAGCTGTCTAATGATCTAAGCTTCTCCCCTAATCCTAATAATAGCTTCTAACATTTAATGAGCTACTTAATACATACCAGGCACTATGTGAAGCATTTTTATATGGATTTTCCCCTTTGATCCTGACAACAACTCTGTGAGGTAGGTACGCTTATTTCTGTCTTCGCTGGGGGAAATTGCCAGGGTTACCCAGCTTGATATGGGATTTGGAAAGTACAGTAACAGCCTGCAGCAACAAACTTAAGATTTACTCAAAAAATAAATAGAGGTATGCAGGCTATATTTGGGGGATATTCTTGAAATAACTGTGATTGATGGATTCTATGTAGAAAAAATTCGGTTGACGCTCAGGAACACATACATCGTACAAAGGGAAGCGTGCCAATATACTGAAATGCGGTTTTATCAGGTTGTTTCAACTTAAATTCCCCAACTTGCCCACATTCATAGGTAGCACTCCCGCCCCCTTTTAACCACACTTCCCTCTTGGCTGAGAAAGCATGCCTGCCTCATAAACATACATGCCGTAAAGACAAATGTGGGTGATCCAGTTTTCTTAAGAACCCAAGTTTGTTGAATTACATTTCCTGTTTGATAAAACTCTTCTTCAGTAGAGATATTTGCTGACTTACTGGGTGAGAATGATTGTCAACAGAATTCTCCGGTGAATTCTCCAATTTATTAGGCAAGTTGGAGGAAAGTAGGTGGCTCGAGAGTGGCCAGAGAAGACCCAAGGAGGAAGCAGTATTTTTGGACTGGAAAGATATAGTACTGGCTTGGGCACATAGGAGATGTGGATTTTAAAAGCAGCTCTGTCAGTGGTCAGCTGTGCAATCTTGGGCAAGTCACTTAACCTCTCTGTACCCTAAACTTCTCAACTATTTAACAGCTGAGGTTGGACTAGAGGCTCTGTAAAGTTACTTCCGGCTCCATGACTAATAGGCTGAGCCTCAGTCAGTATCCTATCAAACATCCACAAGCAGGGGGTGCCTGAGTGGCTCAGTCAGTTGGGTGTCTGCCTTCCACTCAGGTCATGATCTCGGGGTCCTGGAATCAAGCTCCGTGTCAGGTTCCCTGCTCAGTGAGGAATCTGCTTGTCCCTTGCCCTCTGCCCCTCCCTGCCGCCGCTCATTCTCTCTCTCTCTCTCTCTCTCTCTCTCTCTCAAATAAAATCTTAAAAAAAGAAAAAAAAAAAAGATCCAGGGGTGCCTGGGTGGCTGAGTCGGTTAAGCATCTGCCTTTGGCTCAGGTCATGATCCCTGGGTCCTGGGATCGAGCCCCACATCGGGCTCCCTTAGTGGGGAGTCTGCTTCTCCCTCTCCCTCTGCCTGCTACTCCCCCTGCTTGTGCTCTCTGTCAAAGAAATAAAAGAATAAAGTCTTAAAAAAAAAAGATCCAGAAGGTACCTTGGGTGGTTCTTTTGGAGATAAGGCCATGTGTAATGCATAATAGCAAATGATGCAGCCTTAGACAGTGTCAGGCCCTCTAGATGGGGTTGTAAGA
This sequence comes from Potos flavus, assembly GCA_028534135.1. Taxonomy (NCBI): domain Eukaryota; kingdom Metazoa; phylum Chordata; class Mammalia; order Carnivora; family Procyonidae; genus Potos; species Potos flavus. The sequence continues at coordinate 39,690,368 of CM052901.1, forward strand.
CTGATCATTCCATGCAAGGTTTCTATCCTTCAGAGACAATTAGGGGCTAGTTGAGGTAGCATAAGGTAGGAGTTAAGACCATGAGTTCCAGAGTTGGAACTTAGTTTGAAAACCAGTTCTGCCACTTCCTCATGGGTGCCCTGGGACAAATGATTTGACCTCTCTGAATGTCAGTTTCTGCTTCTGTAAGATCACAAAGGCAATAGTATGTAAAGCACTTAGCCCAGCACCTGGCCAAACAGAAGTACTCAGTCATCCGCATCTGCCACAACTATTGATGTGCTTATCCCTATCAAGGTTAATTCTCCTGACTTGGGCATGGCTACACTTCAGCACTTTTCCTGGATGTAGCTTTCCCTTTCTGCATGGAGTCTGAGAAAAGCATAAGCAAATCTTTCTGGGCTGCCACCTTCTCTAGAGTCATATCTGGATTTGAATCCCTGCTCTGTGGGACCTCAGGCAAGTCACTTAACTTGTCTGCTCCTTAGCTCCCTCATTTGGGAAAATGCAGGCAGGTCTACTGCCCACCCTTAAGGGTTGTTGTGCATAAGATGATGAATGTGAAGAATTTAGGCCTATGCCTAAGGCCTGACGTCCGGAAGGCACCTGATCAATGTGGTGAAAGTAATAGTTGTAGGAGTAGTAAATACTACCACCACCTTCCTTGGGATTATAAGAGGGTTGAATCTGTTCAAGCTCATACAGCGTTTGCATACCTAACCCAAGTGTTGGGAGAGGCAGCCATTGCTGTTTCTTGGAGCGGTAGTGAGGGAATTGTTGCCACAGGCTTCACAGACCATGGCTGGGGATTTAAAACTGAGGTTTTGTTGTGTTTTGTCTTTGTTTTTGTTTTCCGGAGGCATGACAAAATGATTCAGCAGGACACAGTTCTCAGCAGCAAAGTTCTATTTATTTCTGCCAGTCCCTTTACACCTAAGAACTTCAGGGGGGAAGAATGGAATTCCAACCTGACCCTTTACTTCTAAGGCTCAATTTCAGTTGGTCACCCATGATCTCATGGGCTTCATGAGGAGCACCCAGGGCAGAGACATAATGTCTCATTTCTTTGCCAAAGGTCATCTTCGTTCTCAAATGGATGCCACCTAACTTTTCTTGAGTCTCTCGGGGCAGGTGTAAGCTTCACTTGACGGATGATAGGAACAATGGGAGCCCACAGGGATGTGATGTTAGAGTAGGTGGACTTGTAGGTGGGGGGACTTTAGTGGTATTAACAAATAGAAATGAAAAAACTGAGCAGTCCTGATGGTTCTAGAGATGAGTCTATTTACTGAGGGAAGGATAGGAGATGGTTTTTTGGACTTCCTTCCATTTTTTCTCTTTCGTACTCTGTTAAAAGTCTAATAAGAGAAAGAAAACAGCAAGTCACTGCAAAGTGAAGATAAGCACCAGGTTTCCTATCCTTCCCAGATCACTCCCGGTTGGGAGGGTGTTGGCCCCTACACCCAACAGGGGTGTAGACTGCATCCCTCCAGACACCTTCCCTCTGCTCTGGCCTCATACTTTCAATCAGTCTTGCCCTCTTCCCTCTCCCCTTCATTTAAGGAATACTAACCACAGGATCCAAAGGCTTCTTCACAGGGATTTTCCAGTAACATCTCTTCTGTGTCCCATGTCTCCAGTTTTTTTTTTGCCTTGGGTTCTGAGGTTATAGAAATGAAAAATGAATTTCAGTTTTGGACAGAGATTTAGGGGTAGTTCCTCACATCTAGAAAAATACTTCCCCTGCTCTTCTACCAGATTTCTTCCACTCAGCTCTCATCCTCACCCCTCGTCCCCAGAACAGTGCCTCTCTCCTCCTCAGTGGCCCTGGCCAAGGCTAGGCCCCTCCGTATAGGTAGAACAACCCAAGGTTCTGGGCTGGCCTGAAGGGCTAGATCCCTTGGAGAGCAGAGGTGACATAATATTGACAGTTGGCCATCACGGACAGTGGGATCCCAAGGAACACTGAGAAGGAGTGGCCATTAACAACAATGGGTCTTCAAGTTCTCATAGTTTTTTTTTTTTTTTTTTTTTTAATGCCTTTATTGTATTGGGAGAGATTGTATATGCTTATTAGAAAAAGTAGAATTTCCAAAAAACCAAACATCCAAAGAAAGTCACCTAGGCCTTTTACTTCTCAAAATCACCTAGTATCTCACCCCTAGAGAAAACCACTGCTGTTTTGGTGATTTACCTTCCAATAATCTGTGCATGTGTACACATCACGCTGAACATGCTAGACTCTGATTTACCATTTTCTCTAACAAAATATCAAGCTATGGAAAACTTTCCATGTCAGTAAATATAAGTCAACATTATGCCTTGTAATGTCTGCATAGTATTCCATTGTATGAGTGCACCATAACTAATTTAGCCATTTCCCACTATTAGTCCTTTAGCTTGTTTCCAACTTTTAGCTGTTGTACACAATATTGGTTTTCCACATTTTTAAAGTGGAATGTATGTGTGTGTGTGTGTGTGTGTGTATATATATATATATATATATATATATATATATATATATATATATATTTTAAGTGGAATGTGTATATATGTATACACATGCATACACACACATACATATTGAGAGAGGGAGACAGACAACCAAACTATTCACCATAAAGGTTGTACCAATTTGTACTTCCACCACTGAAAATCATAACCTTTAAGATAACCTGACAGCTGTGCAAACAAAGATCTTGTGTCAGCCAGTGCTGGTGCGCTGGGGGATCTTACTGGGTTACCAGAGGCTAGTCCCCAAGCACTCTCCCTCTACTTCACCTGCTTCTTCTACTCACCAACCATAGTATGAGAAAAGAGTTTCAGACTCAAAATAGGAATACTCTTTTATAAATTGTGAGAGAAGGCCTATATTTTCCTTTCTAGCTTTTCTTTTCTGACTAACCACTGGTCCAGCATTACCTTCAAAAAGATCATCATCGACAATTGGAGCTGGGGCCTGCAAGTCATCACTTTGATTGTAGCAAAGCTCAGTAGTGTTCCGAGTTCTGTTTCCGCCGGAACATTCACCTTCCTCCATGGGTTCATCTAAAGCAAACGTTACTGATATATTCTTTTTAGGCCTTAATCTTATACCTTCTTTCTGTACAGCAAGAAGACGGAGAAAAAAACAAAAGTCAGTTGGTGCTCCGACAGTTCAGGGATTGGTCCTTGGGGCAGTAACATTTAAAGAGCCACTTACCTGTAGGATTGGCTTTAGGGGCCTAGCTTCCACTGAGTGTTGTCCTAGATGCTGTCTTTTTTCTTTGGCCATTCCCATTCTGGTAGCAAAGCTGGGGAAGAGAAGAAAGACAGAGCAATAGTGAAAATAGACCTACTTCAGCCTCCTTAATTGATTGTAGCTATGACCCCATCCCTGCCATATGCCTTTGGACTTTGGAAGGGATGACAGAGCAAGAGGACATTTAGGTCTTTTATTCCTCAAAACCTTAATCAACTCCTGTTTTCTTTTCTTTTTTTCCCTTTTTCTTCTTTTCCATATTCCTGTTCTCCCTCATCTTTCCTAATTATTGGGAGGAACAGAGAACTGAAAGCAGAGAATGTAGGGTAACTTTAAGACTCTTCGCCACAGAATGTTTCCAATCAGCTTCTTAAGGGGCTCATGTTCCTTTCCTCCTCTGTGTGGCAAACCAGGCAACAGAAACCCTGTTTTGGAGAAGCTCTAATACCAATAGGTTTGGCTTTACCTTTCTACAACTCATCCCACTAACATGAGGGGAGGGTAGACCTAACAACTTCGGAATGTTTGTGGTCGTTGCCCATTTGGGCCAACTGATCTTGAAACCCTTGCTCAGCATGGCGCAGAATCCAAACACCACCCAGACCTCCCTGCGTACACTGAAGATTGACTTCCTGCATCTCTTCTTATTAGTAGACCTAGTAGAGGCAGCTCAGTACCTGTCTGATGAGCATCTTTCCCCAGAGCCTCTGGTGCCCTTGGAGGTTGGGATGCTCGAGGTGAGTGGCTGTTGGCGAGTACACAGCTCATCGTATTTATCCCCAATGGCGGCTAATAGCCAGCGCAGCCCTTCGATTATGGACTGATGGTTCCTTCTTTGGAGGTTTTTGATGGCCGAACAGGGTTCCTGTGACAGAAAGAGAAGAGAACACTCTAGCCCAAGGGACTGGAACCCCTGAGGCCCAAAGTCCCAATTATTCTCAGCCAAGAGCAGAGGTACACTTAAGCTCTGCTATGCCTAGAGAGGCTCTCAGACTTCCTAGGAGACTCCCAGGACTCACCCCTGAGAAGGTAAATGAAAAGACAAGAGTTAAGGTCCTTTAATAAAGTGATTGTGGTGTCATGTCCTGGATGTGTGACCTTGGGCAAGTCACTCATAGCCTCTGAGCCTTAGCTTTCTTATCCATAAAATGAGGATATTGAAACTTCTAATTGTACAGAGCTATTTTGAAGGCCTAATGAGAAAACAGATGTGAAAGTGTCATAAGAATGTGTTATTTACTGTCAGCATTGAGTCAGAAATCATCACTGTAGATGTTGCCTGTGGGGGAGAGGCTTTGCCTGAGACCCAGCAGATGGGGCTGATTATGGAATGGGCCAGGGGATGCATCAGCTGGGCTCAAGAGGGGGAAGAGGAGGGAGGGGAGGAAGGGAGGTTGATACTTACCACTCGGCACAGGGACTTGTTCTCATTCACTAGCCTTTCTAGGACTAGATATTCAATAATATCACAAGGTAGGAGGGCGTCCTTCTTGTCTTGTTTGTTTGCCAGGCTAGAGCAGGGCATAGGAGAGAGGAAGGGAAGAGAAGAGAAGAGTGTAACAGAGATTGAGGCCAAGGGCAGGCAAAGAAGGGAAAGAGGAGGAGAACCAATCAATTCTAGTACAACTACTATATATCCAGGAACTAGCTTTAAAAACATAACCAGTGGGATGAGACAGAAATGTTTCTAGCCAACTCTCAATGGAGGAAAGAGGACAGATAATTTGAATTCAAGATAATCTCCAGGCCTCACTTATTCCCTCTACACTATGCCATCAAACTTGAATTAGAACAGCTAATCGGGATATGAACAGATCTGGAGTTTTTACACACTCTCCCAACCTCTGTTCAGGCTTGAGTTGAGGGTGCTAATGAGGAATGAAAAAAGCAAAAAGAGAGTTGGGGAAGGGCGAGATTTGATGGGCCACCAGAATTACCACCCTGGAATGAATGTTAGTTACATAACTCTTGGGTAGTTGGCCAAAGGAGGAGTCCATTGGCATCAATTATACAAAACAGGAGTTGTTTTCTGCCACCTTCTCAGGGTCAGAGACAGAAAGCGGCTTTTGAAAAGTCCCCCCAGAGGGCTGGCCCACTTCCTCTCACTGAGCTGAAGGGCAGAGGAGATCACGCTGGGTGTGACAAAGGGACCACCCTTCTCTGCCTACTTCTCTTCTGAGGGTACATGGGAAGGGGGAATTGGGCACAAAGGCATAGACTTACAGTAGGAGAGGTTTCCCTGCCACTCTTTTATCAGCCAGCAAGTGTGTCAAGATGATCTTCACTTCCCGCATGCGTCCTAAGTCACTGGAATCCAGGACAAAAACAAGTCCGTGTGCCTGCGCGTAGTAGTTTGGCCAGATTTCTCGGCCCTTCCTGTCTCCATTCAGGTCATAGATGGAAACTTCGTACTCATCCAGCAACAGCGTAATCAGTTCAGGTTTCATACAATTGTCCATCCTACTGGGAAGTACTAGCAACCACAAAGCAGGGGAATAGAGTTAGATATAAGAATTTGTTTAGCAATGATCTGAACCTTGACCTGAGCCTGCTCTGAGGAATCCAGCTGAGGCGTCTTGCCATTCTGCTCACAGTCATGGATTCATCTTCCTCAGCCAGCACTTTGTCATGCTACCCTTTCCTGGCTCAGTAACCTTCAGTGAATGCCCACTGCTCCCAGGTTGGAATACCGACCCCTTTGCCTCCTAACCCGCCAGACCTGACCGGTGTCTGCAGAGCCCCCAGTACACAACCAGTTTCTTCCTCCCTCTGCTCCTTGGCTTGTGTTCTTCCCACGCCACAAGAATGCCATGCTCTGTTTTGCCCTGGGCCTTCACAAGATGCTATTCCCACCGCTTAGAACACTCTCCCACTACTCTCTGTCTGCTTAGTGCCTTTTAAAAAATATATCAATTTAGATCTTGTTACCTCTAGGAATTTTTCCTTAACTCACACCACCATCCCCCTGTCTGGACAAGGTGCTTTTCTTCTAGGCTTACCACTCACAGCACATATTAGTGTTATAAATTCTATGGTTTTGTTACCTGAGTTCTAAACTACAACATGACAGGAACCCTTTCAGTTCTATTCACCGTTGTATTCGTGATGCTGAGCATAGAAGCTGGCACACAGCTGGCAGAACAAATATTTGTTGAATGAATTTTGGTGAATGAATGAGTGAGTGAATGAGCAAGGGGCCCTTTTCTCCCACCCTTTCTTCAAGGCCCAGCTCAAGTACCACTTTTCTTTAGGAAGCCACTCTGACCTGTCCAGTTCTCAGTTCTCTTGCTCTTGTTGAGCACGTGATCTAGTGAACTGATTCTTAACCTCATTCCGTGCGTGTCCTGTCTTCCCAACTAAAATTTAAGCTCTGTCAGGGAGGGGCTCCGCATTACCTTACATATAGTAGGTACTCAACAAATGTTTATGGTGCCTATTTCTGTGGATGAAGGTATGAAGTCCTCTTCCTCATATCTCCTCCAACAAACCATTGCAGGGGCGCCTGGGTGGCTCAGTCAGTTAAGCTGCTGCCTTCAGCTCAGGTAATGATCCCAGGGTCCTGGGATCGAGCCCCACATTGGGCACCTTGCTCAGCAGAGAGCCTGCTTCTCCCCCTCCCTCTGTCTGCCGCTCTGCCTACTTGTGATCTCTCTCTATATCTCTGTCAAGTAAATAAATAAAATCTTAAAAAAAAAAAAACCATTCCAAACTCAGGTACATTTACCGCTTCAAGGCCATGCCCAGAGCATAGAATCCCACAGGGTTTTCTTTCAGCTCCCATAGAAATGCAGTTCAAAATCACAGTTTCTTACACATTGCAGTCTTTCGAACTAACAGTCCAACCTGGCTCTCTCCCCATATTAGTAGCAAAATGATTTTATAGATTCTCTATACTCATACCTGGGAGTTTTAACACCAGAATCTGTAGCTTCTTATTTATATATAGTCTTAGATCTACCTATGACATTTTCCATGGGATTGCCAGAATGAGCCATTTAACTGAGAAGTTAGTAAGATGCTTTCAAATCTTGGGAAATGTATGACTATACACACACTTACATGTGTGTGTGTGTATTTTATATATATATACACATATATATAATCTATATTATATTATCTATATTATCTATATAATATATATAATCATTACATTTTAATGTGATCTTATATCTCCTGTTTTCATGTTAGTCAATGATCTTTTTAATTATAGTTTTCAGAGAACATAGTTTTCAGCCTCAACTTTGATGTGATATTTGCTATGTCTATATTAAACTACTTAAAAATAGTGAGTGAATAAGTTGAAATTCCATAGGTAATTAAATCTTGTTTCCTGCATCCAGGCAAGCTTTATATCATTTTTTTCCCTGTCAGAGCAAAACGTTTTCCTAGTTTCTTTTTACTTGAAACCTTACCAGTCCCTTCAATAATGCGATCTATTGTTGGTGAACCTTAGAAGACATGAGAAGTTGTTTCCTGATAATTTACATTTCTCTTATTTCTGCTATTAATTTGTAAACTCCCTGAGGACAGGCACTGAGTCTAATTTATCTCTACATCCCTAAAGCACAGTCTGGGGACTCTCTGATTCAGAGGTACATAGAGGTGATTGTGAAGTCCTACTTTATACCAAATGAATCAGAACCTCTATGTTTGGGACCCAAGCATTCGTATGTTTAACAAACTCCTATAGTGAAGAAAATCCCCAGGTAATTTTTCTGCGCTTTAAAGCTTGAGACTCACGGCCTTAGAGAGCAATGAAACTCATGCCTGTTGTGTCTCAGCATCATCTGGCACGCTTGTTAAGATTTTGAATCTGTGGGCCCACCCAGACCAAAGTATCTGCAGTCAAATGCTCTACCACTGAGCTATACCCCCCAGACCAAAGTATCTGAACCTCCAGGCACCTGGGTCAGTAGGTGTGAAATCCCCCCAGGTGATTCTGAGTTTTGGCTCTCGGTACTCACTATACTCGATGATCACCTGTGGAGCTTTTAAACCCTATGACACTAGGCCTCATTCTTTGAAGGTTTGATGCCATAGATCTGGAGTGGGGCTCAAGCACCTTTTTTTTTTTTTTTTTTTTTTTTTTTTAGAGCTCCCCGGGTAACTGAAAGCTATTGCTGGATTTGAGAGGCACTGCTCTAAATGCCCTCATTTAGGGCAGCTGCTTGTGCTCATGTTTGGGTTTCTTGCGCCACGGGACTATGCCAGGCAGAACGGTTGTAGTGAATGGTGTCGTTGATAATAATGGCTTATGTCCCAAAAATATTTTGTAGCTGGCATCTTCAAACGTTCACATTAGTTAGAACTTGTAGATTGGAATTTCCTTCCTAGGTTATTGTCTGTTCTTGGCAATTATAAACATCTGCAGGAGCAGAGGAGGCAAGCTATTGCATTTTGGGTACTAGATTGACTCTTGTTGTCCTGCATGGCCAAAGATGGCCCGTGACAGCCTTCAGATTGTGACATCAGTGGCACTTTGCTTCAGGACCATTCAAAGCTATTCTTTGAATGAAGTCACAACCATACACCTATTGGCTTATGAATCAGCCCCAAGTTAGTCACCAAGCACAAGGCAAGTTATACAGTAACACATTAAATAGACTATAGGCGCTTTCCTCGAGGAATTAGAATGAAAAGCAGGCACTGTTCTCACGGACAAAATAGCACATGGCTAATTGTGAGATGAATGCTTCCCAAAGCTGGCTGGCCATCAGAAACACCTGGGGAGTTTTTAAAAGATAGAGTTCCAGGCCCCACCCATAGTGGACGGGAATCTAGGGGTGGGGCTGAGTTGGAGCTCTAAAAATTATCCCCACTTTCATCAGTAATCTCGTGATTTATCTTGGCTCCTTGATTTTCCTGCTACCCCTTACCTTTTTACCATTTCTGCCTATCAGAGAACTGGGAGAGGCAGGGAGTCAAGTTTGCTGCCTACAAGGGGAAAGGACAGGGGGATAGAGAAGTTGTAAAGAGGCAGTACGTTGCCTGAGGAGAATGGGGGAGAACATTCCACAAATATTTATTGAGTATCTGCCCGAGGATACTGAAAGCACAGAGACTAAAGATACAGAGCTGAAAAGATCTGTTACTTCTCAGGGGGCTCACAGTCTAGGGGATGGACTTGCTATCGTGCAGTATGTGATAAGTGCAAGCTAGAAGGAGGCACAGAATAGAGTGGGAGCTGAGGAAGGAGGCACTGGGCATTAGGGATGGCCCAGGTTGAGGCTGGGGTCAAGCGTAGGTTTGTGTCTCAGGGCATTTGATTAAGCAGTTAGGTAATGAAGTGGATGAATTGCTAGGTAGTGAGATAGCATGTACAAAGTGTGGGCATGTGAACTAGAATGCTATGATCACAGAGGAGTGGCAAATAATTTGTTTTGGCTTTATTAGGGGGCATATGCAGAGTGGGAAAATGAAGCTGGAGAAGTCAAGGACCAAATCATGGAGGACCTTGGGTGCTGCTGAGGAATTTAAATTTTGTTTTGATGATGAAGGACTTTGGTTTTGAGCAGGGAAGTGCCATGGTCAGATTTTTTGCATTAGATCCTTCAGGTAACCGCGTGCATTGAGAACTGGGGGGACAACTAGAGATGGCAAGATCAGTCAGCAGGCAGTCACTGTAGTTCAAGGAGATTGATGCAGGCTTCAGGTAAAGAAGTGGCAGAGGAGTCAGGCAAGCCCTTTCCTGTACTTTGCTGAGGGCCCAGGTTATGTAAAGCTCAGCCACATCATCACACCCCGTTTTCTGTTTTATACACTTCAATGGAGGGCATCCTATGCTGGGCTCCCTGATTGGCTGGCCAGCAGTTAGATGGGTCTTCGCAACTAGAATAGTAGCTCCCTGAAATTTTGTGTAACTGTTGCTTGAAATGTCAAGGTATTAAACTGGAGATCTGGTATTAAGCGTGCATGCCTCTGAACTGACAACATTTCTCAAGCTCCAACCCTCTATATTAACTGTCAGAAAGAGTTTCATGTTATTAAACTTCTTCATCATCCCACACTTGTCTCTCTTATCTAGACCAAATTCCACTTTAATTGAGTTCTGAAACTAGACACTGTTTGAAACATGCTATCCTTTATAATTGACTGCAGTACTTACATAGTTTGAGCTCATTCATACTGACACTATGAGAGGACCTTCAATTAGGATGTCTTGTAAAGGCAGAGGCGACAGACATTACATAAACAGGCTGATAATACCCAAGGAGAGGAATGTGTGTGTGTGCACGTGCGTGTGCGCGTTTGTGTTGGGAAGTGATTATCTTCAAAAGAGGGAACCTGAGGGTCATGAAGTAAGGCTAGGAAGAAAGGAATGATTATTTCATTGGCCCCTGGGGCCCATAGGAGAACTAAACCAGTATCTAATGGTCTTAATTCCTTACATCTTTGGAAAGCCTCCACAAGAACAGTTTTGCCTGAGTTGTCCAATCCAATGATAATGATGGTCACATTCCTGGAAATAGAAAAGAAAAATGAGCCAAAGCCTTAAAAAGCACTGTTAGTTCTTAGGGTAAACAAAGAATTCTATTCTTCATTGATGTTTGAGGCTCTGCCTGCAGGAGTCCCAATGCATGTACCATAAAAAGCACAGCCAAGGTGGTAGAAAGTGGTGTGGGAACCCCTTCCTAAAGCCTTCAAGGATGCATTTCTTCCCTGATTTACTTGCCTTGTAGAATTGGCCATCCTCCCCCAACCTTGCCTCCAATCTTGCAGATGTTGCTTAATCACATTCCCTCACAATACATATCATGAAGATTTGTATCTTGAGGGACTTTGGGCAGATACATTGGAGGAAATGGAAAATGTCTAGAGAAATAATTGCAATATTACCTTCGTGTCTCTTCAGTTGTCTTTAGCCGAGACCAGCAAGAGGTCAGCAGCCGAAACATGATTCAGCTTGGTTCTTTAACATTAAGGGAAACAAATAAATGAAAAATCAGCCCCATTATTAACACTGAACCTCGGTCAGCTTAGGACTACACAGGTGTTGATAAACAAAGTCTTAAGTCAGAAGTCCATAACTTCATGCTATCCAACCTTGTCTATAAATGTCATAGAGGGAGAAACTGGTAATTCTCAACTCCACTGGAAGGTATCTGCAAAGTGGGGGGAATTTCTTATTAAAGCAACCCGCCATGGGCATGATAACATCAGTTGGCCTGTCCCTTCAGCTATAGTTCATCCCTGTTAGGAATATCTTAATTCAGTCCTGGGTGGGGGTGGGGCGTGCAGCAAAACCTTGGAGAAGAGCCAGATTAGATTTTAAGAAGGACCTATTGGGAGACCCAGGTAACAACTATCCACTGGGCTTGGTCCTTTTATTGCTTTCTGCTTCAAATATGTATGTATTGGTGACCCACTGTCATAGATTTCATACAATTTCTAGAACTGTAAGGGACCTTAGAGATCACCTAGTCTAACAGATTTCAAACATCAGTCCAGGTGCCCCACTCTTAAAGATTCTAAGGAGCTGCATAAGCTCCCTAGGTGATTTCAAAGTGCAGCCATATTTGAAAGTGATCACCTAAGTAAAAAGGGCAATTTAGACAATCACTTCAAGGTTTATCCATGTTGTAGCGTGTATTAGTATTTTGTTCCTTTTTCTGGTTGAATAAGATTTCGTCATGTCAATATACCACAGTTTGCTTATCTATTCACCAGTTGATGGACATTTGGATTGTTTCTACTTTTTGGATCATATGAATAACTGTGCTGGTGTTTTCAGCTCTCTTGGGTATATACCTAGGAGTATAATTGCTGGGTCATATGATAACTCTATGTTTAACCTTTTGAGGACGTGCCAGACTGTTTTCCAAAGTGGCTGCAACATTTTACACTCCCACCAGCAATGCAGAAGGGTTCCAATTTCTCCACATCCTCACCAACACTTACTGTTGTCTGTTTATAGCTATCCTAGTGGGTGTGAAGTGGTATCTCATTGTGGTTTTGATTTACTTTTTCTTGTTGACTAATTAAATTGGAGCCCAGAGCTGGGGGAAGTTCCCACTGGGTTAGCGAAACACTTCAACTGATACTTCAGATGGGCTTTGCCTAGCTATCTCATGAGCACAGGGCATGTCCAACTTACCAGTGGATAACGTAACAGGGTTCTGCAGAGTCAGTCCCTATTTTGGAGAATTGCCATTCCCAAATAGAGACTCACAGTTCATAGCACTACTTAGAGTACAGTTTATTCCCTAGGAAAATCATTTGGCTCCCCATAAGGACCTCCTGGAGAATGGCTATGGCTTATGCCCGATGAAAGGGAAACCTTATATATAGCTCGTGATCAAATCCAGCGTTATTCCCACTTTGCTTCTGAAGCTGATAAGATGATAAGACCTGGAGCCTGAAACACCAGAGCCTAATTATCTGGGTTCCACGATAGCCATCTCCCTTTGAGATGAGGCCAGCAGCAGCTTCATGTCTATGTCCTGATAGTTGGCCGAGCTTCCTAGCTTGATCTCAGGTTCTCTGTATTTGTTAGCGTCACCAAGAAAAGTCAAACTGACATCACACAAGTCTTTCCTCAAGAACTCACTCTAAAGAAGGATAAATAGAATAACTTAGGAGGAAAACAACTGGACTAGGGGGCTACTGGTCCTTTCTTTCATCTCCAATATCTCTCCTAAGTATCCTGGGATGAAATCACCTAAATTAAGCCTTCATATCTCTTTTCTGTAAATGGAGATAATGATATATTTTGCTTACCTTGAGGTGGTTAATTATTTATCTGATTAGAAGTTGGTTCTTTTTGGATGAAAGACATAAGATGTGTAGAGTAATAGGAAGGTGTATTGAGCTTTCTAGCCTTCTTGTCAGATTAATACAGCTCAGTTGCCTGCTTGTGAAGGGTATGGCGATGGCCTAACAATGGCTGTCAAGGCTCTGACATATCTATGGCAACTACTGCCTGGTTCATAGCAACCAAACCCACATCTTCCTACCTTACATGATTACAGCTAATTGCTAAATGAACTTTTAGTCATCATAGTTTTTTTTTCAGTTTACAAAGTATTTATATATATTATACAAAGTATTTTTTATACAAAGCAGATCTTTATTTATATAGAACTTAGTATGTGCCAGCTCTCATTTAAGCACATTATACATATTAACTCATTTAATCCTTATTACAACACTGACAAAAAGTGAGGGCTGTCATTCCTACTTTTTGGAGATGAGTTTCACAAAGAGATTGAATAATTTTCCCAGGGTTACCCAGCTAGTATGTGATAAAGCCAGAATCCAAACCCAGGTGTTCTGACTTCAGAACCTGTATATTAGGCTAAGGGTCTCACAGGCTGTGTGAATGAGATGCTCTTAGGGACCAAAGAAACTGCGTCTGCTCGGGGCCTCTTTGTCTCTTCTGGCCAAACTGTATTTTACATATTCTGTTTTTGGTGAACTTTTAAAAAATAAACTTCATTTTTTAGGATGGTTTTAGATAAACAGAAAAATCACAAAGATACTACAGAGATTTCCCATATACCCTGCACCCAGTTTCCTCTATTCTTAGCATCTTATGCTAGTATGGTGCATTTTTTCTTACAATGAATGAAGCACTATTCTTTATGTATTGGGAGATATATTTAGTTACATCTTAGAATTTCACTGGAAGCACTTTTCTTTAATGTCCTTCTTCTGTTGCAAGATCCCATCTAGAATACCACAGTACATTTCGTTGTCAAGTCTCCTTAGGCTCCTCTGGGCTGTGACAGTTGCTCAGATTTTGGTTTTGATGACCTTGACAGGAGTACTGGTCAGGTATTTGTAGAAGGCGCTTCACTTGGTGTTTGTCTGTTAGTTTTCTCATGAGTAGACTGGAGTTACGTGTTCTTGGGAGGAAAACCACGCAGGAAAAGGCCTTCCTCATTACATCATATCATGAGTACATGCTATCAGCATGACATATTGCTGGTGATGTTGACTTTGATCACCCAGCTGAGGTGGTGTTTGTCAGGTCTCTCCACTGTAAAGTTACTCTATTCTCCCCTTTCCATACTAGATTCCTTGGAAGCAAGTCACTATGTGCAGCCCACACTCAAGGAATGGGGAGTTGTGCTCCACCTCCTTAAAAGTGGAGTATCTACATAAATTATTTGGGATTCTTCTGTAAGGGAAGTTTGTCTATTTTCACCCATTTGTTTATTAAATCATTTATTAATACAATATGGACTCATGGGTATTTATTTTATACTTTGAGTTATAATCCAATACCACTTTATTTATTTATTTTTGCTCAAATTGTTCCAACTTTGGTACTGGGCGTTCTTTCAATAGACTCCTGTATCCCTCTGACACACCTCCATCGTTGTGTTTTTTGTTTGTTTGTTTGTTTTGTTTTTTAGCACTTTGTTGCTTTCTGGCACTATCAGATGCTTCAGGCTCATCTCCTGTATTCCCTGCCCTAGTCATAGAATCAGCCATTTCTTCGAGGAGTCCTGGATCCTTTCATTAGAGAATGGTCTTAGAAATCAAGATCTGGGTAGTAGATGTGCTCATTGCTACTGAAGTGGTATTGCTTCTAGGCCCTCTCAGACGACAAAGCAAGGAAATGTGTTTGTTTACTAACTTGTATATACCTGTAAATGTTTATGTGACGATGTTTATGTATATTGAACTAAATGAGATCGTACTGATGTTTTCAACTCTAATCCATCACCACATGGATCATTCCAGCCTTCTCCCTTGGCTCATCTGTAACCTCCAACTCCAACAATGAGCAACCCAGCTTCTATCATCCATGATCTATTGACTTGATAATTCAGTTCCAGTATACATATATAGCAGTATTAGAATTGTTTACTCATGCCTACGGGGAACTTGATCAGCTAGAGTACAGTGCTCTGTGCACTTCCTTTTGCTTTTGCTGTTACAGATTCCACTCTTTGTGAAGTTACTTGGGTCAGTACTTATCCAACTTCCTTCAGTGAAGTTGTTCTGTACATTTGTAATACACATGCTGTGATAAGTTAATTTTATGTGTCGATTTGACTGGGCCATAGGATGCCCAGATATTTGGTCAGACATTATTCTGGGTGTTTCTGTGAGAGTATTTTGGGATGAGATTAACATTTACCTGAGTTGGGGCACCTGGGTGGCTCAGTCAGTTAAGCATCTGCCTTAAGCTCAGGTAATGATCCCAGGGTACTGGGATCGAGCCCCACATTGGACTCCCTGCTTGGTGGAGAGCCTGCTTCTCCCTCTCACACTCCCCCTGATTGTGTTCCCTCTCTTGCTGTCTCTCTCTCAAATAAATAAATAAATAAAATCTTAAAAAAAAAACCACACAAACCATTTACCTGAGTAAAGTAAATTGTGCTCCCCAATATGTAGGCCTCACCCAATCAGTTGAAGGCCTGAATAGAACAAAAAGGCTGACCCTTCCCCAAGTAAGAGAGGATTCTTTCTATTTGACAGTTTTGGAAATGGGACATTGGCTTTTTTCCTGTTTTCAGACTCAAACTGAAACAATGGCTCTTCCTGGATCTTGAGCTTGCTGCCTTTGGAGTGGAACTATTCCATCAGCTCTTCTGGTTCTCAGGCCTTCAGACTCATACTGGACTAAACCATCAGCTTTCTTGGGTCTCTAGCTTGCTGATTCACTCTGAAGATCTTGGGACTTGCCAGATTCCATAATTGCATGAGCCAGTACTTTCTAATAAATCTGTACACACACATCCACACACACATCCTGTTGCTGGGATATGAACAACTACATATTCTTGCATCAAGGCCTCCTTCTATCCTATCCTTTCTATCCTGCCTCCTGCTCTCTGCCTCAAATACTCTCCTCCTACCCTTCACTTTAATGACTCCTCACCTTTCATCTCTCTCATCTTCCTGTTACCTCTTCAAAGATGGCTTCCTTGGCCCAGGTTGTTTCCCTTTCCCCTCCTCTTTCCATCCCTGTTATTTTTATTTATTTATTTATTTTTAAATATTTTATTTATTTATTTGAGAGAGAGAGTGAGCGAGAGGGAGAGCATGAGCAGAGGAAAGAGCAGAGGGAAAGGGAGAAGCAGACTCCCTGCTGAGCAGTGAGCCTGATGCGGGGCTCCATCCCGGGACCCTGGGATCATGACCTGAGCTGAAAGCAGGTGCTTAACCGACTGAGACCCCCAGGTGCCCCCATTATTTTGATTTTTAACAACTTTTTAGTTGAAGCACAGATATAGAAAACTACACACACACACACAAAACATAGCTTAAAAAGTTATTATAAAGTGAACACCCTAGTAACCACCTCCCAGGTCGAGAAATGGAACACTATCAGCAGCACCAGAAGCCTCTCCATGTGCCACATCTAAATCACAGCCTACTCCCTCCCTGCAAAAGTAACCACTATCTTGACTTTTTTAGGAATCACTTCCTTGTGTTTCTTTATGCTTTTTATCACCTAAGTATGTATCCCTAGACACTATATTTCTTGAGTTTTTTTTTAGTCATTACCATGAACACCCTAAATTCATGAAAATCTAGTTTTATAAGATTCATTTATTTATTTTTAGAGAGAGAGAGAGAGCATGAGTGGGGGGAGGGGTAGAGGGAGAAGGAGAGAATCCACAAGCAGACTCCCTGCTGAGCCAGGAACCAAAGGCGGGCCAATCCCAGGACCCTGAGATCATGACCCGAGCCAAAACCAAGACGCTTAACCAGCTGAGCCACCCAGGCACCTCCGACAATGTGGTTTAAATTGATAACCAACTTAGCTTCACTAGCATACAAAAATTCTGCTCCTTTGCACCTCCACCCCAACTTTGTTGTCACAACTTACATTTTGTATATCATGTGCTCAATAATACAAATTTAAAATTATTTTTATGCATTTATCTTTTAAATCAGGTAGTAAATAAAAATGAAGTTACAAACCAGATATGCAATAATACTGGCTTTTATATTTCTGTAGTTAATTTTACTGGGGATCTTTATTTCTTTGTATGGCTTCAAGTTACTATCTAGTATCCTTTTGTTTTAACTTGAAGGATGCCCTTTAGCATTTCCCATAGGGCAAGTCTACTGGTAAAAAACTTCCTCAACTTTGTTTATCTGAGAATGTCTTAATTACTCCATTTTTGAAGGACAGTTACGTCAGTTACAGAATTCTTGGATAACAGTTTTTTCTTTCAGCACTTTATTTTTATTATTTTTTTTTAGAGAGAGAGCATGCATGGGGTGGGGAGGAGGGTAGAGGGAGAGTGAAAGAGAGAATCCCAAGCAGGCTTCATCCCAGGGAGCCACATGCAGGGCTCGATCTCATGGCCCAGAGATCATGTCCTGAGCTGAAATCAAGAGTCAGATGCTTAACTGACTAAGCTATCCAGGTGCCCCTCTTTCAGCACTTTATTTTATTGTTTTTTAAAAAAATTTTATTTATTTATTTGACAGAAAGGGTACAAGCAGGGGGAGCGGCAGGCAGAGGGAGAGGGAGAAGCAGGCTCGCTGCTGAGCAGGGAGCCCCACGCAGGGCTTGATCCCGTTGGGATCATGACTCAAGCCCAAGGCAGACCCTCAACCGACTGATCCACCCACGTGCCCCGCCAGCACATTAGATATGTCATTTCACTGACTCCTTGCCTGCAATGTTTCCAATGAGAAATTAGCTAAAAATCTTACTGAGGATTCTTTTTATGTGTTGTGTCACTTCTTTCTTGCTGCTTTTAAGAGTCTCTCTTTGCCTTTGGTTTTTAACAGTTTGACACATTATAGAACTCATTATATCTCAGGGTAGATCTCTTTGAGTATCATATTTGGAGCTCACTGGGGTTCTTGAATGTGTAGATTTGTGTCTTTTCATCAAATTTGGGAAATTTTTAGCCCTTATTTCCTCAAATATTCTTTCTGCACTTTTCTCTCTCTTCTCTTTCTGGGACTTTCGTAATTTGTATGTTGTCCACTTGATGGTGTCCCACAGATCTCTTAAGCTCTGTTCATCATTCTTCATTCTTTTTTCTTTCTACTCCTAAGCCTTCACTTCCTGCTTGCCCTGAACCTAGAGATCAGCCAGGGGAGGAAGACTAGGGTCTTCTCAGGTTTTTTCTGAGCACACATCTTGCCCTGGATATGTGTGTAGCTTTCTATTTTTTTTTTTTTTTAAAGATTTATTTATATATTTGATTTGACAGAGAGAGGCACAGCAAGAGAGGGAACACCAGCAGGGGGAGTGAGAGAGGGAGAAGCAGGCTTCCCGCTGAGCAGGGAGCTGGATGTGGGGCTTGATCCCAGGTCCCTGGGATCATGACCTGGGCCGAAGGTAGGCGCTTAACCAAGTGAGCCACCCAGGTGCCCCTGTGTGTAGTTTTCTAAATACACAGGCACTTTTGAGTGCTCTGATTTCCCAAAGGAACTTTCGTCCTGGATTTTCCTCCCAGGATTTAGGTGGTATGTTGATGGTATGGCTTATCGATAATCTTCGCCTCAGGCAGCTGCAGAATTCTGTTTACCTTACAATATTTTCGAACAATGCCCATCACTTTTCTGCCCTGAATGAATTCTGATTTAGGGGAAACAAAGACTAAAATCTTGTGTCACTCCTTCAGGTAGCCCCTGGGATGGGTTCGAACAGATCCACATAATAATTTGTGAGTAAGGTCTGCTCTGCCATCTCTGGAACCGGGGACCAGGGTCCCACACTGGGAATGCAGGGTGCCATCTTCAAGGCCACCACTGAGCTGGGGAGGGGTGAAGAAAGGGTAGGTAAAAACACCAAAAAGCTTTCTTGCCGTTTTTAAGTTTCCTTTTTAAAAAAATTCAGCATTCACTTGGCTGCTTGTAAACCTTTGTTTTTCAGAGTTCTGACAAAATTGGTTTTGACAGTTTTTGCTTGTTTTGCAGTGTTTCTGTGGATGGATGGGAGTTTGGAGCTGCCTACTCTGCCATTAGCCAATGTCATTCCCTTACACACTGTAGTATTGCCCATTTTAGAAAACTTGATTTTTTAAAACGATTTTATTTATTTATTTGAGAGAGAGAGTGAGAGAGAGAAAGCATGAGCAGGGAGAGGGGCAGAGGGAGAAGCAGGTTCTCCACTGAGCAGGGAACCCGATACAGGATTCGATTCCAGGACCCTGAGATCATGACCTGAGCCGAAGGCAGGTGCTTAACTGACTGAGTCACCCAGGCATCCCAGAAAACTTGATATTTTAACATCTCGTTTAATCTACAGGTTTACTCTCCTTTCTTTTAACATTTGTTTTCTTTTAAAAATTACCATATTTTGGGGCGCCTGGGTGGCTCAGTGGGTTGAGGCCTCTGCCTTCGGCTCAGGTCATGGTCTCAGGGTCCTGGGATCGAGCCCCGCATCGGGCTCTCTGCTTGACGGGAAGCCTGCTTCCCCCTCTCTCTCTGCCTGCCTCTCTGCCTACTTGTGATCTCTCTTTGTCAAATAAATAAATAAAATCTTTAAAAAAAATAAATAAAAATTACCGTATTTTAAAATACACTTAAAAAAACCCACATCTATCCATACAATTTTAACACACAAAGATGCATGTATCCACCACCATAAGCCATACATAAAACAATTGCATCACCCAAAAGAACTCCCTCTCTGCTATTTCTTGATAGTTACACCTCTCCCTCAACCCCTCCCCCTATACACTCTTAACTTCTGGCAACCAGTAATCTATTCTCTATCATTGCAATTTTGTCATTTTGAGAATGTTATATAAATTGAATCATAGAGTATATAACCTTTTGAAATTAGTTTTTTAACTTCAGCCTAGTGGTTTTGAAATCCATCCAAGTTTTTGTGTGTATAAATAGTTGGTTTCTTTACTGCTGAGTAAGATTTCATTGTATGGATATACTACATTGTATTTATTTGATCCTTTGAAAGATGTTTGTATTATTTCCAATTTTTGACAATTGTGAATAGAGTGAGAATAAGCATCTATAATCAGAATTTTTTGTTTTTACCTTTTTAACTTTTTATTTTGAAATAATTATAGTTTTACAGAAAGTTGTAAAAATAGTACAAGGAAGTCCTATGTACTTTTCACCTGGTGTTCCCAATTATTAATGGTAATACCTTATATAACTATAGTACAATATTAGAAGCATGAAATTCACATTGATAAAACATACAAACTGTATTCAGGTTTCACTAGTTTTACACGCACTCATTTGTATGTGTATAGTTCTATGCATTTTTTTAAATAACAGCTTTATTGAGACAAAATTCACAGACCAGACAATTCTCTGATTTAAAATCTGCAATTCAGTAGATATTATGTTCAAAGAGTTGCGCATCCATTACTGCAATCGATTTCAGAACATTTTGCTGCATCCAATAAGTTATAGAATGTTGTATTTCCATTTTTGTCTCAAGGTATATTTTGATTTCTCCTTTGACCCATGTGTTGTTCAGTAGTAGCATGATGTTTAATTTCTACCTATTTGTGAATTTTCCCATTTTTTACTGGTAATTGATTTCTAGTCGTATACCATTGTGTTTGGAAAAGATGCTTGATATGATTTCAATTTTCTTAAATTTATTAAGACCTCGTTTTGTAGCCAAACATATGATATATCCTGGAGAATGTTCCACGTGCACTTGAAAAGAATGTGTATTCAGTTGCTTTTGGATGGAATATTCTGTATGTCTATTGACTCTGGTCTAACATGTCTGGATGATCTATCCAGTGGTGAAATTGAGATATTAAAGTCCCCTACTACTATTGTATTGCTATCTATTTCTCACTTCAGGTCTGTTAATATTTGCTTTATATATTTAGATGTTCTTATGTTGGGTGCATAAATGATTTACAAATGTTATATCCTCTTTTTGGACTGATGCACTTATCATTATGTAATGACATTTTTGTCTCTTATTACAGTCTTTGTCTTAAGGTCTATATTGTCTGATATAAGTATAGCTATCCCAGGTTCCTTTTGGTTTCCATTTGCATGGAACATCCTTTTCCATCCCTTCACTTTCGGTCTCTGTGTGTCCTCACATCTGAAGTGAGTCTCTTGCAGGCAGCATATAGACTTTTTTCCATTCAGCCTATGTTTTTGAGCATTTTGTCTATTTACATTTAAAGACATTATTGCCATTTTGTTAATTGTTTTCTGGCTGATTTGTAGGTCCTCTGTTTCTTTCTTCTCTTGCTCTCTTCCTTTGTGATTTGATTTTTCTCTGTAGTTATTTGCTATTATTTCTTTCTCTTTATCTTATGTATATCTTTTATAGGTTTTCCCTTTGTGGTTACAATGAAGCTTTCATAAAACAACTTATATTCATAACAGTCTGTTTTAAATTGATAACAACTTAAATTTGAACACATTCTCAATATGTTTTTTTAAAATTAATTAATTTATTTTTTATTGTGTTATGTTAGTCACCATACAGTACATCATTAATTTTTGATGTAGTGTTCCAAGATTCATTGTTTACGTGTAACATCCAGTGCTCCATGCGATCTGTGCCCTCCTTAATACCCACCACCGGGCCAACCCATTCCCCCTCCCCTCTAAAACCCTCAGTTTTTGATGTCAGAACTTACATCTTTTTATCATGTGTATCCATTAACAAATTATTGTAGTTATTTTTACTACTTTTGTCTTTTAACCTTCATATTAGCTTTATAAGTGATTAATCCATCACTTTTACAACATTAGATTATCGTAAATTTCACTATGTATTTACCTTTACCAATGAGATTTGTACTTTCATATGTTTTCCTTTTTTTTTAAAAGATTTTATTTATTTATTTGACAGAGAGAGACACAGTGAAAGAGGGAACACAAGCAGGGGGAATGGGAGAGGGAGAAGCAAGCTTCCCACCGAGCAGGGAGCCTGGTGCAGGGAGCCTGATGTGGGGCTCGATCCCAGGACCCTGGGGTCATGACCTGAGCAGAAGGCAGACGCTTAACGACTGAGCCACCCAGGCAGCCCTCATATGTTTTCCTATTACTAATGAGCACCCTTTTGTTTCAGCTTAAAGAAATCCCTTTAACATTTCTTTTAAGGCTGGTCTAGTGGCGATGAATTCCTTTAGCTATTGCTTGACTGGAAATCTCTCCTTCAATTCTGAATAATAACTTTGCTGGGTAGGGTATTCTTGGATGAAAGTCACATGCCTTTTCTTTCCATCCCCAGGCTTTGCTGACCACTAATTTACTTTCTGTCTCTATTGATTGCCTATTCTAGACATTTCATATAAGTGGAATCATACAATACATAATCTTTTGTGATAGGCTTCTTTCACTTAGCATAATATTTTGAAGATTCATGCATGTTGTAGCATGTATCAGTACTTCATTTTTTTATTGCTAAGTAATACTCCAGTTTGCTGGATATACCAAATGTTTTTATCCTTTCATCAATTGCTGGACATTTGGATTGTTTTTATTTTTTGGATATTAGGAATAATACTGTGATGGACATTTATGTACAAATTTGTGTGTGGGGTATAACTTTTTATTTCTCTTGATCATTTACCTAGGTATGGATTGTATGATAACTGGGTCATATAGTAACTCCATGCTCAACTTTTTGAGGAACTTCCAGATTGTTTTTTTTTTTTAATAGATTTTTTAAAAAAGATTTTATTTATTTGACAGAGAGAGACACTGAGAGATGCAACACAAGCAAGGGGACTGTGAGAGGGAGAAGCAGTCTTCCTGCTGAGCAGGGAGTCCGATGCAGGGCTCAATCCCAGGACCCTGGGGTCATGACCTGAGCCAAAGACAGATGTTTAACCAACTGAGCCACCCAGGCGCCCCCTGCCAGATTCTTTTTTAAAGCAACTACACCACTTTACAATCCCACCATCAGTGGATGAAGGTTCCAATTTTGCCACATCCTTGCCAACACTTTTTTATGTCCTTCTGATTATAGCCATCCTAGTGGGTGTGAAAAGGTATCTCACTGTGGTTTTGATTTTCATTTCCTTGATGTCTAATGATGTTGGGCATTTTTCATATTGGCCATTTGGGTATCTTCTTTGGAGAGTATCTATTTATATCTTTTGTCCATTAAAGAAAATTGGTTATCTTTTTATTATTGAGTTGTAAGAGTCATTTATATATTCAGGATTCAAGTCCTTTATTAGATATATAATTTGCAGAATTTCCTCCTATGATGTGGATTGCATTTTCACCTTCTTTTTTTAAGTCTTTGTTTAAATTTCAGTTAGTTAACACAGAGTGTAGTACTAGTTTCAGGTATACAACATAGCGATCCAGCATTTCCATACATCACTCAGTGCTCACTGCTGAAAGCTTCCTCCTTAATCGCCATCCCCTATTTCACCTATTATCCCAACCCACCTTCCCTCTGGTAACCATCAGTTTGTCCTCTATAGTTAAGAGTTAAAAAAAAAAAAAAAGACTTTCTTTTTTCTTTTGTCTCTCTTTTTCCCCTTTGCTCATTTGTTTTGTTTCTTAAATTCCACATATGAGTGAAATCATATGATATTTGTCTTTCTGTGAACTGACTTATTTCACTTAGCATATTACTCTCTAGCTCCATTCATGTTGTGGCAAATGGCAAGATTTCATTCTTTATTATGGCTGAGTAATAACATTTTTACTTTCTTAATGGTATCCTTTGTAGCACAAGTTTTAAAATTCAATGTAGTCTAATTTATCTGTTTTTCCTTTTGTTGCTTGTGCTTTTGGTATCACATCTAAGATACCACTGCCTAATCCAAGTTCATGAAAATTTATGCTTGTTTTCTTCTAAGAGTTTTAAAATTTTATCCCTTACACTTAGGTCTTTCATCCATTTTAAATTAATTTCTTTGTTTTGTTTTTATTTAAGTAAACTCCGTGCCCAATGTGGAGCTTGAACTCATAACCCCAAGATCAAGAGTTGCATGATCTACCAACTGAGCCAGCTAGGCACCCCTAAGTTGATTTTTATATATGGTATAAGAGGATTCCAATTGTATTTATTTGCAGGTGGATATGCAGTTGTCCCAAAATTCTGTGCAATTTTAACACATGCATAGATTCATGTATCCACCATCATAATAAAGATCTAGAACTGTTCCATAACCACAAAGATCCCTGCTACCCTTCATAGCCACAGTCATCTCTCTTCCCATGTCTCTAAATCTTGGCAACTACTTATCTGTTCTCCATCTCTATAATTTTATCATTTAGAATATTATATAAATGGAATCGTACAGTATGTAACATTTTGAGAATGGTTTTTTCATTCAACATAATTCCCTTTAGAGCAATCCAATTTCTTGTGTGTAGTATTAATAGTTTTATAGTGTGCTTGGATTCCTTGAGGGTTTCTATATAACCACATAAGCTGTAAATCAGGAGAACTTTGTCTTTTCCAATCTTTATTTTATTTTGTTTTTCCTGCCTTATTGAGCTGTGTAGAATGTCCAGTACTATGTTGAATAACAGTGGTGAGAACAGACATCTTTGCCTTGTTTCTAAAATCATTCAGAAAAACATTCAGTCTTTCAAGCTTAAGTATGATATTAGCTCTAGTTTTTGCGAATGTTCTTTACTAGGTTAATGAAGTTATCTTGTATTCCTAGCTTTCTGAGAACTTTTATCATGAATGAATACTGAATTTAGTCAAATGCTTTTTTTTACATCCTTTGATTTGATCATGTGGTTTTTCTTTTTTAGCCTGTTGATAATTGGATGAGATTGATTTTTAAATATTGAACCAGCCTTGGATACCTGGAATAAAGCTCACCTAGTTGTGGTATATAATTATTTTAATACATTGATGGATTATATTTGTGTATATCTTGTTGAGGATTTTTACATCTGTGTTCCTGAGGGATTATTGGAATGTAAGCCTTTTTCTTCTACTAGCTTTGTCTGATTTGGTGTCAAGATAATATTGGCCTCATAAAGTAAGCTGGAATTACCTTATCTCTTCTGAAAAAATTTGTGTAGAATTGTTGTTAATAATTCTTTAAATGGTTTGGTAGAATTCTCTAGTGAAACCATATGGACCTGGAGATTTCTCTTTCAGCAATTTTTGAGCTGTGAGTTTAATTTCCTGAATAGTTATAGAACGATTCAAATTATTTCATATTGGAAGAGTTGTGGTAATTTGTGCTTTTTGAGGAATTGTGGTCTGTGTCATCTAAGTTGTCTAATCTATCTCTGCAGAGTTACTCATAATATTCTCTTATCCTTTTGATGTATGCAAGTTCTGTGGCAATATCTCCTCTTTCATCCTGATACTGGTAAATTGTGTCTTCTCTCTTTTTCGTCTGTCTTTTAGAGGTTTATCAGTTTTTTTTCCCCAAAGAAGCCAGCTTTTTGTTTCATTCATTTTTTTCGTACAGCTTTTCTGTTTTCAATTTCATTGATTTCTACTCTTATCACTATGATTTCTTTCATTCTGTTTGCTTTGAGTGGATTTTGCTGTTGTTTTTCTAGTTTCTTAGGGTAGGATATGAGCTTGGATTATTTGAGTTTTCTTCTTTTCTAATATAAGTATTTAGTGCCACAAATTTCCCTCTCAGCACTGCTTTTAGCTGCATCTTACAAATTTTGATATATTATGTTTTCATTTTCATTCAGTTCAATGTATTTTTTAAAATTTCTGTTGAGACTTCTTTGACTTATGATATATTTAAATATGAGTTATTCAATTTCTAAATGTTTGGAGTGTTTCCTGTCGTTTTCTGTTATTGATTCCTAGTTTGATTTCGCTGTGGTCAGAGAACACACTCTGTATCATTGTGGTTTTTAAAAACTTGTTCAGGTTTATTTTATGGCCCAGGAGATAGTCTGTCTTGGTGAATGTTCCATGGGCTCTCGAAAAGAATGTATGTCGCTATTGGTGGGTAGAATGTCTTGCAAATGCTGGTTGATGGTATTGTTCGGTTCCTCCATATCCTTGATGATTTTCTAATAGTTCCAGCAATTGTTGAGAAAGGGATGGTAAAGATTTGTTTGCTTTTTCATTTCTATGAAGTTTTAGCTTAATGTATCTTGCAGCTGCGTTGTTTGGTGTCTACACATTTAGATTTGCTCTGTCTTCTTGTGGGATTGACCCTTTCATCATTATGTAATGTCTTCCTCTGTCTCTGGTAATGCTCTTTGTTCTAAAGCCTACCTTACCTTTTCACTCTTTTTGTATGATGTACCTTTTTATATTCTTTTATTTTCAGCCTACCTATATCATTATGTTTGGAGTGGATTTCTTGTAGACAGCATGTTTGGGTCATATTTTTTTAATCACTGTGTCAATCTCATTTTTTATTTTATTATATTATTTTTTAAAAGATTTTATTTATTTGAGAGAGAGAGGGTGGGCGCGCACACATACACACACATGCACACACACGTGAGTGGGGGGAGGGGCAGAGGGAGAGGGAAAAGCAGACTCCCCACTGAGCAGGAAGCCTGGCATGGGGCTCCTTCCCAGGGGTTTGATCCCAGGACCCCAAGATCATCACCCCAGCCGAAGGCAGATGCTTAACCAACTGAGCCACCCAGGCTCCCGTCAATCTCATTTTCTAATTGGTTTATTTAGGCTTTTATATGTCACGTAATTGCAGATATGTTAAAGCTTAAGTTTGCTGTGTTTTTTTTGTTGTTGTTTTCTGTTTGTTCTCTCTGGTTTTTTGTTCCTCTTCATTTTTCCTGCCTTGCTATGTGTTACTTGAACCTTTTTTAAGAATTCCATTTTGGTTACTCTATATAGGTCTTGAGTGTATTTTTTGTGTAGTTTTTTTAGTGGTTGCTCTAATTATTACATTATATATAAGTAACTTATCACAGTCCACTAATGTCAACATCTTAGCCTTTGGGAAGCTTTCAGCCATTATTTTTTCAAATACTTTTTCAGCTCCATAGTCTTTCTTCTCTTTTTCTACGACTCCCATAATATGAATGTTCTGTCCTTTTTTCATTTTCCCACAAATCCTCATGCTTGGTTCATTTCTTTCTAGTTACTGCTGGGAGGGAGTGGGAGTTCAGCTCCCTGCTAGGTGCCTCCCACACCAGGTGGAAAAATGGGCAATGGAAGATTGATTCTTACCACCTCGTTGCTGCCAGGTGGGAAGTCCCTACTGACATTACCCCAGTGGGGAAAATGGAGTACTAACTAGCACCGCCTTGCATTGCCTCATTCCATCTCTTTGCTACCTGGGAGGTGGTGGGGGCGGGGGGATGTTCAGCTCCCTGTTTGGTCCTGCTGGCACCACCCCTGTGGAGGAAACAGAGAGCTAACTCACCTTGCCTAACTGTTGCCATGTAGGACCAGCCATGGGTGACTCTATGTGATACCACTGATACTACAGGGGAAGGGCAGTTTTTCCTTTGATGTTTGGCTAGAGTGGGGTGGGTATTATCAAAAAGGTTTTCTGTTCTGCTAGGTCACCCTTTCCCTCATTATTTAACTAAAGGAAATAAGCTCGTCTTGGGGCCTTTTTTGGTCTGGGTTTATTGGCAGTTTCAGGTTGCAGGCTTCTCTAGTGCCCCATCTGCAATATATAGGGGGCAAAAAAAAGCCCCCAGACAACTTACTACTGTAGTATTTCTTGTATCTTAAAGTTCCTAGGAAGTCCACTTTCTCCTTTCTACTTTTCAAGTTCTTCCTATGCTTGATTGTTATTTTATCCAGGGTTGTTTTGTTGTTGTTGTTGTAAGAGGGAGGACTGGTGAGAAAGGGGCCATTAATTTTGAAAAAAAGATTTATTCTTTCCTTATACCCTCTTTGGGTATATTTAGTTGTTATTTATCTGTATTTTTTTTAAGATTTTATTTATTTGACAGAAACACAGCAAGAGAGGGAACACAAGCAGAGGGAATGGGAGAAGGAGAAGCAGGCTTCCCGCGGAGCAGGGAGCCCAATGCAGGGCTCGATCCCAGGACCCTGGGATCATGACCTGAGCTGAAGGAAGACACTTAACAACTGAGCCACCCAGGTGCCCCATTTATCTATATTCTTGAGTTGACTGTTTAGTTCATTTATTGTCAGCTGAAATACTTCATATTATCAGTTGAAATGTATTTGAATATATTGGAATACATAAATGCATTTGGTGTGCTACAACTTTCTTATGAGTACCACCTTAGCTGCATATCATGAGTTTTGATGGGTGTTGATTTCCCTGTTAGTCATTCCTGAACAGTTGGTAATTTCTGTTTTGATTCTGTATTTAACCCAAGGGTTATTTAGAGGAGTGTTTTTAAAATGCCAAGTGGATAGATGGGAGACAGAGCTGTCCTTTATGCCTGCATGTTTCTACACAAGGCCAGGCAAGTCCTCAGAGAGTTAGGCTTTTTCCAAGAAGCTCTAATAGAAAAATGAGATTTGAAATTTGGTCCCCTGCTATTCTTTCCCAATTCTTCATTCTTCTAGTGTTTATTGTACACTTACATTCAATAAATCTCAAGATGCTTGGTCTTGACAAACGGGAAAAAAGAAAGTTAAGACATAGTTCCTGTCTTCAAGAAGTACAGTTTTTAGTTGGGATGATGGTATGTATACCAAAACCAGTTAAATATAGCACCTGACAACAGCAATTAAATTACTGCTAATGGGGTTTCAGAGAAGAGGGAAATCAGTTTAGGCTAAACTAGTTGGAGGAAGACCTCTTGGAGGAGGGAATATTTGAGTTAGACCTTAAAGAATAGGTACAATTTAAATATGCGGAGAGGAAATAGAAAAATGTTTCAGGCTGAGAGATTGGCATATCAAAGGCTACCATTTGTGGCAATGGGAAAGTTGAGTTGTGGTGGTAGAGAAAGATGAATTTTAGTTTTAGATGTGTTGAGTTTTGGATGATTATAGGACATCCAAGAGGGAAATAGCCTGGAAGTTATTTATCCTCATTCAGTGATAAACTAATTGAGTTTAGCTTTGTCCAAACAGTAGTCTGTTCTCTTGGCTTGGTCAGAGAAATACAGTGTTCTGGTTTGGGTAGTATTTTGGTTGAGTATATGTGTTGTAGATGGTATATCAGATATCTTCTGCTTATCCCTCCAGATCCACTCTCCACCTGCTCTCTGCCCTGGGACTAACCTACATGGATTATATCAGTGAGTTTCCATCCCTTCTTGGCTTCTGGTAGGGTTTGGGCAGTGGGAATCCCTGACCTGACATCAAAGGGAGGTGAGGAACTAAGGTTAGGGTATTTATTCCTGACTTCTGCCTTGTAGGATTGCTGTAGGCTGACTGCTGTCTCTTACCTAAAGCTCACAGCTTCCCTTAAGGGGACCCGTTCTGTGCCACATTCTCCTTTTTCCTGGTATCTGTTCCCCTCCTCATCCTTTTAGGCATATGGGTGGTAACAGCCACAAGTTACTGTACTCTGTATCCCTCTTGGTTTTCCTACAGTCTGCCTATACCTTTATAGATAGTCCTTTTGTTAAAATTTCCACTAATTTTACTAATTTGAGTGTGCCATCTGTTTCCTGCTGGGACCCTGACTGACACAGATGAAGTCTCAATTTTCAAAGACTTAGAATATAATAAAAGAAGCCTAGCATAAAATATGACTAAATATGATTCAATCTATCTTCCTCTGATTAATCTAGGCTCTTGCCGTGCTTCCAGATAATCATTCCGAACCTCAGTCCACAGAGTATCATAGATGTGTAGAAGTGCCAGTTCATGGAATATTAGCAATAGCTAGCACTTCTTACTTATTCTTTCCATGCATTGTGCTAAACATGTTTTATATGCATTATTTTATTTAACCTCCTCAGTGACCCTATGAAGTGGGTAATGCTTTTTTTTTTTTTTTAATCTTTTTATAGGCGAGGAAACGAAAGCTCAGGAGATTAAATAGCCTGTCAGAGATTTCACAGCTAAGAAAGCCACAGCCCAGTGAGCTGGGCCGTAAACTTGGGTCCGTGTGACTCCATAGCTTCTTTTTATTATTATTAGTTTAAATTTTTCATTATGTTCAGTTAGCCAACATATAGTAAATCATAAGTTTTCTTCTTCTTTTTTAAAAGATTTTATTTATTTATTTGACAGAGAGAGAGAGATCACAAGTAGGCAGAGAGGCAGGCAGAAAGAGAGGGGGAAGCAGGCTCCCCGCTGAGCAGAGAGCCCAATGTGGGGCTTGATCCCAGGACCCTGAGATCATGACCCAAGCCGAAGGCAGAGGCTTAACCCACTGAGCGACCCAGGCGCCCCTCATAAGTTTTTTTCTTAAAGATTTTATTTATTTATTTGACACAGAGAGACACAGTGAGAGAGGGAACACAGGCAGGGGGAGTGAGAGAGGGAGAAACAGGCTTCCTGCTGAGCAGGGAGCCCAACGCAGGGCTCGATCCCAGGACCCCGGGATCATGACCCGAGCCAGAGGCAGAAGCTTGACGACTGAGCCACCCAGGCGCCCCATACATCATAAGTTTTTGTTGTAGTGTTAAACAATTAATTTGTTGCATATAACACGCAGTGCTCATCCTAACAGGTGCCCTCCCTAATACCCATCACACAGTCACCCCCTCCCCCCCACCCCCTTCTTTGTGTAACCCTCAGTTTGTTTCCAGGAGTCCAGAGTCTCTCCTGGTTTGTCTCCCTCTCTGATTTCTTCCCATTCAGTTTTCCCTCCCTTCCCCTGTGGTCCTCTGTGCTATTCCTTATGTTCCACATGTGACTGAAACCATATGGTAATTGTCTTTCTCTGCTTGACATAGCTCATGTTCTAAACTCAAAGTGTGGTCCTCAGAGCAGCGGCATCTGAGAGCTTGTTAGAAATGCAGAATCTCAGGCTTTACCTCACAGCTCTTGAATCAGAGTCTGCATTTTAACAAGATCCCCAGAGGATTCACATGCACATGAAAATCTGAGAAGCAGCCCTCTAAACCATGTTGCTCTGCAGCCCAACTATTGAAAATTGTACTTGGGGCACCTGGGTGGCTCAGTGGGTTAAAGCCTCTGCCTTCGGCTCAGGTCATGATCTCAGGGTCCCGGGATGGAGCCCCGCATCGGGCTCTCTGCTCAGCAGGGAGCCTGCTTCCTCCTCTCTCTGCCTGCCTCTCTGCCTACTTGTGATCTCTCTCGCTCTCTGTCAAATGAATAAATAAAAATCTTAAAAAAAAAAAAAAGTTGTACTTGACTTGTGCTGAGTAAAAAGAATATTTACCCCAAAAAAGTAACTGTGTGCAGTGACAGATATGTTAATTATCTTAGTTATAGTAATCATTTCACAATGTATGTGCATATGTATATATAAACATCATGATGTATGCCTTGGATATATATAATTTTATTTTGTCAATCATACTTCAGTAAAGCTGGAGACAAAAGAATAGTTCCCATTCTGTGCTCTTTAACGCTGGCATCGAATGGCCTTCCAGCTGGAATCTGCAAAGCCGGTGCTGTCATTTTTGAGACAAGGGCATTTAGAGCCAGTAAGAAACCCAACCTGGTTAGAGATGCCAGGAAGCAGCTGGAACTGCTGCTGATGTAGAAAGCAGAGCTTGGACAGAGGTTGCTGCCAGGATGTTTTTTATAGCTGGACTTCACACATGTATTACCTACACCTTTACATGTGCCTTTCTTTACAGCATCCGTAGCTGTTGCTCTGAAGAGATTCCTGAATCTGCGTATACTTGGCTAGTCCTCAGAAAAACTGGTCTGCTCAGAAAGTTTGCTTTGATGCCCTTAGGTTCGCCTTTCTGCCGTGATTGCTTCCCACCTCCAACCCTTAGTCACTACCGCCATGTCCTTCCTCTTAGCCCTTTCTTGTCCCTGTCAATATCTGCTTTAAGAATGCGTATCAGATGGAAGATGGCGGAAGAGTAAGAGGCAGAGATAGTGTCTGATCCCAGAAGTTCAGCTAGATAGTTATCAAACCACTCTAAACAACTACAAAATTAGCAGAAAATAGAAGAGAAGACGGACAGCACCTCTAGGAACAGAAAATCGACCACTTTCCGGAAGGTAGGACGTGCGGGAAAGTAAATCCAAAGCGACGCGAAGATAGACCGCGGGGGGAGGGGCCGGCTCCCGGCAGCCGCAGAGCAGCGGAGTACAAAATCGGAACTTTTAGAAATCTCCACTGAGGGACGTCACTCCAGAGGCTAAGCGGGGGTGGAGCCCTCGCGGGGAAAGCGTGGCTTCAGGACCCGCGGGGC
>CM052901.1:39723154-39762879 GCA_028534135.1 Potos flavus
GGTAGGGATAGGGTGGTTGGGTTATGGACAATGAGGAGGGTATGTGCTATGGTAAGTGCTGTGAAATGTGTAAACCTAAGGATCCACAGACATGTACCCTGGGGCAAATAATACATTATGCTTTAATTAAAAAAAAAAAAAAGGCGTATCAGATGATAAATCCATGAAATGTGCTCTATCTCACAAGTTATCAAGGAAATTCAAACTAAAACCACAAGATGGGGCGCCTGGGTGGCTCAGTCGGTGAAGTGTCTGCCTTTGGCTCAGGTCATGATCTCAGGGTCCTGGGATCGAGTCCCATGTCTGGCTACCTGCTCAGTGGGGAGTCTGCTTCTCCTTCTGCCTGCCACTCCCCCTCATGCTCTCTCTCTCTCTCTCTCAAATAAATAAAATTTTTTTTAAAAGCCCAC
The DNA here is from genome assembly GCA_028534135.1 of Potos flavus. Taxonomy (NCBI): domain Eukaryota; kingdom Metazoa; phylum Chordata; class Mammalia; order Carnivora; family Procyonidae; genus Potos; species Potos flavus. Next base: position 39,723,565 of record CM052901.1, read on the forward strand.
AAGATTTCACTACATACCCATCAAAGTGTCTAAAATGAGAAAAGACTAACAATGCCATGTATTAATGAAGATTTAGATTGATTGGAACTTTTGTCCACTCTTGGTGGTAATGAAAATTGGTACAACTACTTTGGAAAACTATTTGGCAGTATCTACTAAAGCTGAACTTATGAATGCCCTATGACCAAGTAATTCCACTTATGGATTTATTTTCATTTATTTATTTATGATTTAAAACATTTAAAATATTTTATTTTAAAAATCTTTACCATCATTTAAAAAATCTAGATACATTTCAAAACACTTTTTAATTGCAGTAACTAGAGGAAGGATTTTATCATCTTGCCTTAGTACTGCTGTAGACTGTCATCAACAAAAGTCCTGTGGTTCACTCACAGATTTTTATTTTTTTAAATTTTTTAAAAGATTTTATTTATTTATTTGAGAGAGAGAGGGAGATTAAGAGAACGAGTGAGGGGAGGGGCAGAGGCAGAAGCAGACTCCCCAAGGAACAGGGAGCCTGACGCAGGACTCGATCCCAGGACTCTGGGATTATGACCTGGGCCGAAGGCAGGTGCTTAGCTGACTGAGCCACCCAGGGGCCCTCACTCGTGGATTTTTAATCAAGAGAAACTCCCACATATGCCCATGCATATACAGATGTCCATTGAAGAATTTTATTTGTGATAGTGAAAAAAGGAAAACAAACTAAATGACCATCAACAGAATGAATATATAAATTATGGTGTATTTATCTGATGGAATACCATAAAGCAGTTAAAATGAATTATAACTACATGTAGTGACACAGAACTCGAGCAAAATGTATCAAAAGCATACTGTTGTGGAAAAATTTGCATCACATTCCATATAATCAAATTTATATCACATATAAGAACACAAAGCAATATCTTATAATTTTTACGGTGTATGCAATAATAAAAGGAAAGAAGTTCTCACTAAATATTTGCATGTACACCCCCCCCCCCAACACACAGAGCCAGTTAGTTGTATAGGCAGGACAAGAAGCCAGTATTCCTCCTCATTCTTGTTCTTCTTATTTTTTTATTAAGACTTTAATTTTTACAGCAGTTTTAAGTTCACAGTAAAATTGAGGGGAAGGTACCGAGATATCCCATATTCCTTATTCTTCTTTGACCTAAGTAATGGAGGCCTCCAACGCCAAAGGATCTATACAGTCATTAACTTAAGCTCCCTGTCTCCAGTAGCTGGGCCTCGTGTTGCCAAGACCACATTACGGGAGCCTGGAGAGCTTGGGAGATGGACGGGGTTGACGGTCTCTTATCCATGAACGCAGGGGGCAAGTTTGCTACACACTTTTTCTTCTGCATCCTGACCGTCTGTCTACTGGCCAGGAATGCTGAGTTTGACCTGCTTAAGGGTATCAGTAAACAGCGTAATATGAAACACTAATAAGTAGGTGACTGTCCCAACCTCAAGCTGGACTCCTCCAGTACTTCACTTGTCTTCTTTGACTAGCTCTGACAGCAGCTATTGGACACAAGGCCCAGCCCAGTGAACAGAAAAGTTATGAATACTTCCCAGTGTAATTAAAATGGACTGTTGGCAGAGCACTTGAATCAAAATTGTAAGTCCTGAACAACACAGGTTTTAATGTGAAGGGCCTACAGGGTATTTAGGAGAAAACAGAATTCTTGAAAACAAAAGGCAGTACCTGGTCCCGGTTCTCCCTGACCTACTGTGGTTACTTTTTTCTCCATTACTGAGTAATTGGCTTTATTCCCCAGGCCGTTAAGACCTTGAAAATCTACCAGAGGGGTATATAAGATAGAATAAGATAGAGTTTTAGAAGGGCAGGGAAAAAAGAAAAGAGGAGACTCTTGAGTGGGTTATTTCCATGCTTTGATGTTGGAATTGATGGTCTGCCCCGCCTCTTTTGGGTATTTGATCTAGTAATGACTCTTAAGAAGAGCCTTAAAAGAGATGTTTGGGTTCTAGTCCCAGCACCACCACTTACTAGCTTTGTGCCCTTGAGCAAATTAATTTTCTTTGAACTTCAGATGCCTCATCTATAAAATAGCATTAAATAATACTACTATTTACTTAATAAGGTTGTTGAAATATGTAAAGTGCTTAGCATGGCACATGGTAAGAGCTCAATAAATTAATGATGATCATTCTTGTTACAGCGTCGCGGAAGCAAAGGAGGAAAGCATTTCTTGTTGGAGAGGGAAATCTGCTCTATATAATGTCAAATGCAGCGGAGAGGTCAAGGAGAATGAGAATTGAGAAAAGCCAAGGAATTTGAGACTTGATTAGAAATGCAGAATATTTACACTTATCTTCTGAGCTCCTTTTACTGAAAATAGGAATCAGTTTAAAATGAAAATCTAGGGCACCTGGGTGGTTCAGTTGGTTAAGCAGCTGCCTTCGACTAAGGTCATGATCCCAAGGTCCTAGGATCCAGTCCCACATCAGGCTCCCTGCTCAGTGGGGAGTCTGCTTCTCCCTCTGCCTCTGCCTGTGGCTCCACCTGCTTGTGCTCTCTCTCCCTCTGTTAAATAAATAAAATCTTTAAAGAAAAAAAGGAAATCTATCACTTTTTGTGGTCTGATTACATATGTATTTTAACTTTAGAGCAGGCGATGTTTATAATATGTAAGAAGGCAGCCATGACATCTTGACACATCAGCAGACTCTTGCCACGCTGTCCATTAGAACTTTCTGTGATGTGGATGTGTTCTCTGTGGCTATTGAGGACTTGAAATGGGGCTAGTGTGACTGAGGAACTGAAATTTTAACTTTATTTAATCTTAATTAGTTCAAATTTAAATAGCCACGTGTGGGTAGTGGCAACCATCAGTCTCATTGAAGAAGCAAGGCATATACTTTTGAAACCAGTTAAATACAAAAAGATTGGAATCAGACAGTAGAGTCTTAATTATTAGGAAGAAGAATGATAACTTTCTGGGATGGAGAATTTAAAGAGAGTCTTGCAGAGCAGGTGAAACTTGGGCTTGACCTTGAAGGATATATAGTCTTTGGATAGTAGGAAAGAAGGCAGGAGGTCATTCCAGATGGGTTGGAAGGGGCAAGCAGAGATTTAGAGTTAGAAATGCCTCCTATATGAGAAGTTTGAAGACAGTGGCCTTCTAGAACAGAGCTTTTATAGTAGGAGTTAGGTGGGTTTGGGTGAGGTCATGGACAGCCTTGAATACTATAACAAAGTATTTGGGCTTCATCCACATAGGCCAGTGCTTTTGTAAAGCTTGCTTAAAACACAGATTCCCAGGCCCCACCCTGACCTAGTAAATCAAATTTTCGGGGTTGCAGCTTAGGAAATCAGTATTTTAAGCAAACTCCCCAGGTGTGTATGCTGCACATTCAAGTTTAAGATCTATTAGATAGGCAGAAGGGAGCCCTTGGAAGCTTTTGGTCAAAGGAGTGACGTGATGATGGAGGTATCACAGGAAGCTTGATAAGGTGGGAAAGTGTAGTATATAGAAACTAGGTGAGGAAATCAGGTGACTGTTACGAGTTCAGATATGAATTTCACAAATGCAGATCTTTCTGGCTGGTGTCCTTGGAATTGTGAAATTGATTCCTAATATTTCCTATATTTGAATTTTCCACACAATTTGCTGTTTGAAATGACTAAGGCCCAGGCACCAGAGCCTGACTTCCTGGGTTCAAACCCCAGCCCTACTACCTAAGCTGTTTTAGCTTTGAGTAGCTACTTAACTTGTCTGTGCTTCAGTGTCCTTATTCATAAGCTGGAGATGATCCTAGTGCCTATCTCATAAGGACACTGTATTTTTTTTAAAGATTTTATTTATTTATTAGAGAGAGAGTGCACAAGCAGGGGGAGCGGTGGGCAGAGGGAGAAGCAGCGGTGGGCAGAGGGAGAAGCACTGAGCAGACAGCCTTATACAGGGCTCAATCCCAGGACCATGGGATCATGACCTGAGCCAAAGGTAGACGCTCAACAACTGAGCCACCCAGGCGCCCTGGCATTGTGAGTAGTAAATGAGATCATAATAGCTTACAACAGTACCTGGCACATAGTAAGCACTCAGTGTTGGTGTTAATATTATTTAAACTAAAAAGCTCTTTTAGTTAGTGTAATAGTTAAAGCTAAGCAGATGCATTCCATGAAAAAGTATTAAATTTGCCCACTTACAATATTAAAACCAAGCGCTACTCTTTTTGCTTATTGAGTCAAAGCTTAATTTGCTTATTGAGTCAAAGCTTAATTCTTCACTTAACATATGGTTATCCTTCATAAAATAAATCTAAATAGAGGACAAATTGTTCTTCTCATTGAATGTATTAACCTATGGTTATGGAATGTATTAACCTATGGTTAACCCTGGCTATGAATTATACCTTTTTAATCTTTGTACTTTTTACACTGTTACTAGCTTTCAATGAATGCTGTTTATGATATTTATTTGAGAAAAAGAATGACCTCTACTTGTTCTTCTAGGGGACCCATAATTAAAATAAATTTCAGGGGATGCCTGGGTGGCTCAGTCAGTTAAGCGTCTGCCTTTGGCTCAGGTCATGATCCCAGGGGCCTGGGATCGAGTTCTGCATCAGGCTCCCTGCTCAGTGGAGAGCCTGCTTCTCTCTCTCCCTCTGCTTCTCCCCCTGCTTGTGTACACACACACACTCTCTCTCTGCCGAATAAATAAATAAAATCTTTTAAAAAAAATAAAATAAAATAAAATTCAGTTTCTCGTCTGGGTATATGGCCTGCTATTAGTGACCCCACGATGGATCATGGCACACAGCAACAGCTTTTTCAAGGAATGAGAAACTCCTACGTGCCTAACTTGGTAGTTTGTGAACTCCTGGCTACTGTGAACTTCTGGCTTCACTCTTCTTCCAGGCCTCACCTGAACAGAAGCTTCTCCTAGCCTCTCCAGTTTCCTTTGACAGTTAACTGCCTGAAGCTACTCTCAAGACACACCTTCAAGTCTTGAGGGCAGAGAGGGAAGGAAACAGCTACAGACCCGTGACAGGCACCTAAACACTTCTGAGACAGGCTGAGCAAGAAAATTGCCTTAGACTCTTCTTTCTGCTTTCAGAAACAAAGTCACTTCTAACTTTGTTCACATAAATTCTGTTAGATGGTTGAAAAAGATGGGTCTGTGACATGGAGGGCTAAGGTTCTTCTTTTCATGTTTTGAACAGATGAATACCTATTTTCCCTGCTATCTCCCTAGTTGTCCATTTCCCTTCCCTTGAGCCAGTCACTGTCACCAGTTTTCTTGTGTGTCCTCCCAGAGACACTCTATGTATATCTGTACACATACACCCTTAATTTTTATACAGATCATACCATACAATAAATACTATTCTGCACCTTGCTTTTTTTTCACTTACTCTACAGAATACTGTTTCATATCAGTACTTAAAGAGCTTCTTATGGCTGTATGGCTACATAGTATTCCATACTTACTGTAGATGTAGCCGAATGTACTTTAGCTGTCCTTTGTTGGAAGATGTTTAGGTTTTACCCAGTCTTTGCCTATTATGAACATGCTTATACATATTATATTTCACCTGTGAGAGTATATCTCTAGGACTCCGGGAGTAATTGGTCAGAGCACTTTGGTCATTGGCTTGTTCGGTTGCTTGATGGCTATAAACCACAGTACTATGTGTGGAGTCAGAGGTCCTAGGAGGCCTAGCCATGCCTAACTACACCGATGTCACAGGATGTGAAGCTAGAAGGGATCTTAGAGATCCCAGAGAGGGCCAAGATCACACAGAGATTTAGAAGCAGATCCAGAATGAAAACCCACATTTTTTTTTTTACTCCAGTCCATAATGTAACCCTTTTGACTACACACTGCTGTCTGTCAGAGAGATTTGGCGTGGCCTGATTTCTGTCCTGACAGGCAGGACTGTGAATTATCTGGCCCACTGTGATTTCACTAGCCTGTCTCTACCTGATTTCTCTTTCCAGGCTCTGAGGTTGCCAACCTAATTAACCCTACTTTTCCTGTTGCTGTGACTTCTTCCACTAATAATAACTCCATCTTATAAAAATTTTTAATTAGAGCTAACGTTTTTATGGTTTGGGGACCCTTTAGTAGTAAAGCCAAGTAGGAGAGGCAGGAGTGCCGGGGAGGTGATCTGGTAATGGCACAAGATTCATGAACTTGACTGTTGCTTTCTACTCTTAGCTTGTCCATTGACTCATCACATAGTGGAAAACATGTTTATGCAAAAACATGTATATGAATATTCCTAGTTGTATTCATACTAGCCAAAAAGTGAAAATAACCCTAAGATGTTAGTTTTATGTGTCAACTTGGCTAGGCTATGGTGCCCACTTGTTTGGTCAAATAGCAACCTAGATGTACTGTGAAGGTATTTTTTTAGATGTGATTAACATCTAAACCAGTAGACTGACTAAAACAGATTACTCTACATAAGGTGTGTGGGCCTCATCCAGTCACCTGAAGGCCTTAGGAGTCTGCCATCAGACTGCAACATAGAAATTCTACCTGTTTCTCTGAATGACATACTGAACCAGATGTATTTAGCAGATATATTCAGAACATTCCATCTTAATACAGCAGAATACACATTTTTTTAGGTGTATATAGAACATTCTCCAGAGTAGATCACATGTTAGGCCACAAAACAAGCCTCAACAAATTCAAAAATACTGAAGTCATACCATATCTCTTTTCTGACCACAATACTATAAAATAAGAAATCAATCACAAGGAAAAATCTGGAAAGACCACAAATACATGGAGGTTAAAGAACATGCCACTAAACAATGAAGGGATCAACCAAGAAATCAAAGAAGAAATAAAAAAAATTACATGGAAACAAATGAAAATGAAAACACAATGATCCAAAATCTTTGGGATGGAGCAAAAGCTGTTCTAAGAGGGACAATACAGGCCTATCTCAAGAAGCAAGAAAAATCTCAAATACACAACCTAATTTTACACCTAAAGGAGCTAAGAAAAGAACAACAAATGAAGCCTAAAACTAGTAGAAGGAAGGAAATAATAAAGATTAGAGCAGAAACAAATGATATAGAAACTAAAAAAATAATAGAACAGATCAATGAAACCAGGAGCTGGTTCTTTGAAAAGATCAACAAAATTGGTAAACCTCTTGCCAGATTCATCAGAAGAGAGAGAGAGAGAGAGAGAGAGAGAGAGAAAGAGAACTCAAATAAACATAATCACCAATGAAAGAGGAGAAAAAAACAACCGAAACCATAGAAATACAAATAATTGTAAGAGAATATTACAAAAAACTATATGTCAACAAATTGGACAACCTAGAAGAAAGGGATAAATTCCTAGAAACATATAATCTACCAAAACAGAAGCAGGAAGAAATAAAAAATTTGAACAGACCAATAATCAGCAGTGAAATTGAATCAGTAATAAAAAATCTCCCAACAAATAAAAGTCTAGGAGGAGGCAGCTTCACAGGTGAATTCTACCAAACATTTAAAAAAGAGTTAATACCTATTCTTCTCAAACAAAAAATAGAAGAGGAAGGAAGATTTCCAAATTCATTCTATGAGGCCAGCATTACCCTAATACCAAAACCAGATAAAGACACCACAGAAAAAGAGAACTACAGGCCAATATCTCTGATCAAGATAGATGCAAAAATCCTCAACAATACTAGCAAACTGAATCCAACAGTATGTTAAAAAAACCATTCACCACAATCCAGTGGAATTTATTCTTGGGATGCAAGGGTGATCCAATATTTGCAAATAAATCAATGTGACACATCATATCAATACAAGAAAGGATAAAAACCATATGATTATTTCAATAGATGCAGAAAAAGCATTTGACAAAGTACAACATCCATTCATGATAAAAGAAAAAAACCCTCAACAAAGTAGGTTTAGAGGGAATATACCCCAACATAATAAAGGCCTTATAGGAAAAACCCATAGTTGGGGCACCTGGGTGGCTCAGTGGGTTAAGCCTTTGCCTTCGACTCAGGTCATGATCTCAGGGTCCTGGGATCAAGTCCCACATCGGGCTCTCTGCTCAGCCTGCTTCCCCCATCCCCTGCCTGCCTCTCTGACTACTTGTGATCTCTCTCTCTGTCAAATAAATAAATAAATAAAATCTTAAAAAAAACCCAACAACAACAAACCCATAGCCAACAGCATCCTCAATGGGGAAAAACTGAGAGCTTTCCCCCTGAGGTCAGGAATAAGACAAGAATGTCCATTCTCACTACTTCAATTCAACATAGTACTGGAAGTCCTAGCCACAGCAATCAGACAAGAAAAGAAATAGAAGTCATCCAAATTGGTAAGGAAGAAGTCAAACTTTCACTATTTGCAGATGACATGATACTACATATAGAAAACCCAAAAGACTCCACCCAAAAACTGCTAGAACTGATAAAGGAATTCAATAAAGTGGCAGAATACAAAATCAGTGTACAGAAATCTGTTGCATTCCTATCCATTGATAATGAAGCAGCAAAAAGAGAAATTAGGGGGGTAGGGACAGGGTGCCTGGGTTATGGACATTGGGGAGGTTATGTGCTATGGTGAGTGTTGTGAAATGTGTAAGCCTGATGATTCACAGATCTGTACCCCTAGGGAAAATAATACATTATATGTTAATTAAAAAAAAAAGAAAAGAATTCCATTTAAAATTGTACCAAAAATAATAAAATACCTAGCCAAAGTGGTGAAAGACTTGTACTCTGAAAACTATAAAACACTGATGAAAGAAATTGAAGATGACACAAAGAAATGGAAAGGCATTCCATGCTCATGAATTGGAAGGACAAATATTGTTAAACTGTCCACACTACCCAAGTAGTCTATGGGTTTAATGCAACCCTTATCAGAATGCCAACAGCATTTTCCAAAGAAGTAGAACTAATAATCCTAAAATTTGTGTGCAACCACAAAAGACCCTGAATACCCAAAGAAACCTTGAAAAAGAAAAGGAAGGCTGGAAGCATCATAATTCCAGACTTCAAGTTATATTACAAAGCTGTGGTGATCAAAAATGGTACAAAAAAGACCCATAGATCAATAGGACAGAACAGAAAACCCAGAAATAAACCTACACTTAAATGGCCAATTAATCTACGACAAAGGAGGAAAGAATATTCAATGGGAAAAAGTCTCTTCAACAAATGGTATTGGGAAGACTGAAGAGCTACATGCAAAAGAATGAAACTGGACCACTTTCTTACACTATACACAAAAATAAACTCAAAATGGATTAAAGACCTAAATGTGAGACCTGCAACTATAAAAATCCTAGAAAAGCGCATTGGCAGTAATTTCTCCAACATCAGCTATAGCTACATTTCTCTAGGTATCTTCTGAGGCAAGGGAAATAAAAGCAAAAATAAACTGTTGGGACTACATCAAAGTAAAAAGCTTCTGCTCAGCGAAGGAAATAATCAACAAAACTAAAAGGCAACCTATTGAATAGGAGAAGATAATTGCAAATGACAGATCCAATAAAGGGTTAATATCCAAAATGTAAAAAGAACTGATACAACTTGACACCCAAAAAGCAAATAATCCAGTTAAAAAATGGGTGGAAGACATGAACAGACATTTCTCCAAAGAAGACATCAAGATGGTCAACAGACACATGAAAAGATGCTCAGCGTCACTTATTGTCAGGGAAATACAAATCAAAACTACAATGAGATATCACTTCAAAGTATACTTGTCAGAATGGCTAACATAAAAACGTAAGAAAAAACAAGTGTTTGCAAGGATGTGGAGAAATAGGAACCCTCGTGCACTGTTGGTGGGAATGCAAACTGGTATATCCACTGTGGAAAAAAGTATGGTGGTTCCTCAAAATGTTAAAAATAGAAGTACCCTATGATTCAGTAATCACACTACTGGATATTTACCCCCAAAATACAAAGACACTAATTCAAAGGGATACATGCACCCTTATGTTTATTGCAGCATTATTTACAATAGCCAAATTATGGTAGCAGCCCAAATATCCATCAATAGATGAATGGATAAAGAATATGTGGTATATATGTACAATGGAATATGATTCAGCCATAAAAAAGAATGAAGTCTTGCCATTTGCAACAACATGGATGGAGCTAGGGAGTATAATGCTAAGCCAAATAAGTTAGAGAAAGACAAACACATGATTTCACTCATATGCGGCATTTAAAAAACAAATAAGCAAAGGAAAAAAATGAGAGAGAAAAACTAATAAACAGACTTAACTATAGAGAACAAACTGATGGTTACCAGAGGGGAGGTGGGTGGGGGGATGGGTGAAGTAGGTGATGGGGATGAAGGAGTATACTTATGATTATGAGCACTGAGTAATGTATAGAATTGTTGAATCACTGTATTGTACACCTGAAACCAATATAACACTGTATGTTAACAATACTGGAATTAAAATTAAAAACTTAATTAAAAAAAAGTTCTGCCTGTGTGCAGCCTTCGTACTCAAGACTGCAACATCACTCTTTCCTGAATTGGCCTGCCCTGCAAACCAGCTCTCATAATTGTGTGAGCCAATTCCTTAAACTATCTCTCTTCTCTATCCTCCCCTCCTTGTTCTGTTTCTCTGGAGAACCCTAATACAAACCCTGATGTCCATAAACTGATGAATGGATAAACAAAATGTGATATATCCACACAATGGAATATTATTCACCATAAAAAGAAATGAAATACTAATACATGCTACAATGTGGATGAATTTTGATAACATTATGCTAAGTGAAAGAAGCCAGACACACAAAAGGCCATATATTGTATGGTTCCATTTATGTGAAATGTCCAGAATAGACAAATCCGGAGAGATGGAAAGTGGATTAGTGGTTGACTAGGGCTCAGGCAGGGGGATGGGGGAGAGGAATGGGTCGTGAGGACTTAATGTGTATGTGGTTTCTTTTGGTGGTGATGAAGATGTTCTAGAATTAGGTAATGGTAATGGCTGCACAGCTTTGTACTAAAAACACTGAATTGTACACTTTAAATGGGTGAATTGTATGGTATGTGAATTATATCTCAATATAGCCATGATTTTAAAAATAACAAGACTTAAGATAAAAAATAAATAAAATTAACAAGACTTAAGATAAAAAAATATTCTGTCTCCTATCCCTCCCCTCTACTGGGCAATGTAGGTAGAGCTTGCCATCTTCCTGACAATACCCATCATGCCCAAATTCCATGGTGCATTTTGCAATAGCCCTTCTTTCCCTTCAGTGCTAATTTAGATGATCATTTAAACCAGACTTACAAAAACAAAAATGCTAGGGATAAGGATTGCAGGGAACTCACTTGCGCTTTGACTCTAGGCCCCTATCCCACCTATGGATGAGACTGATGAGGGAGTGGCTCAGAAGAGGACAGGATAAATTCTTCATCCTCAGGTTGCTTTACAGTGAAAAGAGAAGGTCCAGAGGCTGCATAACTGATTTTGCATTAGATATCTTTTAAAGCTTCTAACAGTTCAAAATGAGCATTCTATAGAAGGAAGCCATTCTTCCATCCTAGCTAATGATTCTCTGGGCCTTGCCTTTCACTTTCTACCAGCTAGTGTTCCATGACGACTATCAGCCACATGCTGCACTACCTCGTTCCTTCCTCTCCTCTTCCTTCATGCATACCAGCTACCTCTTAGAAGTCAGCTCTGGCAGCAGCGGCTTTGAAAGCTTAAACCTATTCCAGAGCCTTATATGGTTCAGTGGTGTTCCGAATGCTAATAAAGATGCCAAGAGCTTTTAGATTCATTCTCTGTTCCTGCTGAGTTTGGGGTTGGAGATGTTGCAGAGGAGAGTCGAATCTTGGGTCTCCCTTTCCTGCAGAACTTTGGTTCTACAAGAAGAAGAAATGGACCCTGAATGCTATCTAGTATTCAGGGGGCAGCCTAGGGATACCACCACAGTTGATCAGTCTTTAGAAGGTGAGTCGTCTTTTTTTTGTTGTTGTTAAGATTTTCTTTATTTATTTAGAGAGAAAGAGAGAGTGAGCAAGCGGGAGAGGGGGTGAATGGGAGGTGGGGAGAGGCGGGGGGGGTGAGGAGCATTTCAAGCAGATTCTGTGCTGCTGAGCCCTGGGCCCAACTCAGGACTTGATCTCAAGACCCTGAGATCATGCCCTGAGCCAAAATCAAGAGTCAGATGCTTGACCAACTGAGCTACCCAGGCACCCCGGGGAGATGAGTTGTCTTAATGGGGAAGGGGTTCCCAGGGCCTCAGTAGTCTCATGCCTGTCAACATTTCCAGTGTCTCTACTCCTAAGAAGAGTAAAGGGCTGAAATCTAGAGATTGCCTGAAAGAGGAAAGAGAGTTGGACAGAAATAGGGCAAATTCTCAGTTTCTCCCAGCAGGGCAAAAGGAACAGGGAAATAAGAGACCAGAGGATTTAGTGACCTAAAGCGCCAGAGAGTCCTAGGGGTGAAAATAGAGAAGCTGGTGGGTGAGGGGGATCAGATGGCAGGAGACTTATAGGTCTGTATCAGCCATAGAGGAGTCCAAAAAAAAAAAGTCTAACAGTAGGGGCTCTGCCTTTAAGGAGTTTATGGCAATGTAGTTGTGGAATAAAAAATAACACACTTGTAATAATTTGTAATTTGGTGCTAAGCCATGGTGTTGACCAAATAAAAAGTGCTGTAGGAACTTGGAAAAAGGACACATGTGGGCTGACAACCTCTGTAAGCTGAATGGCTGATTGAGGAAGCGGGTCTTTATGCTCCAGAACGTTATGCCCCAGCTACAGTGGCTATAGCTTTTCTAGAGATGAGTGTGCCCGAGTCTTGCATAGTTTCCTGGAGGAAGTGTGGGGGAGGAAGCCTCATCATCATCACCATTTTTAAATCATTACTGTCATCAACAAGAACCACGATAAACATTAACTGAGCATCCCTCCCTGAGTCTACACTCTGCTGGATGGCAGGGCAAACACAGAAAGAATTGAAGGACTAGTGCAAGAGAGAGTGTGACAATAGCACAAAGACAGAGGGAAAAGTGAGGGTTGGGGAGGTGAAAGAAGGCTTCTTGGAGGAGATAGTACTTGTGCTGACCCTTGAAGGAAAGTTAGGGTTTGGACTGAGAAAAGAGTGAAGGCCACTGTAAATGACCTCAACAAGACACAGAGGTGGAAGTAAGCAAGGCAAGTATAATTAAATGAGAAAATTTGCTGGACTGGAGCAAAGGGTTTGTGGTAGGGTAACGTGGCTGATGAAATCGGAGAGGGAAGTAGTGTGGTGATTACAGAAAGCCTTTAATGGCATCCAGAGGGAGCTGTTTAGGAACAAAGTAGGAAGGCCTTGTAGATTTCTGTATTTGGGACGTGCTGCGGGCACAGGGAAGGAAGAAAGGCTAAAAGAATCGGGATTCTACATTCTTCCTAGATTCAGTCTCGCATGCTAGGGTGACCGATTTATCCCATCTCAGTAAACAGATGAGTCTATCACCCTACTTGAGATCCATCTTGAGAACACGTTCCTAAGAAGCCCTCAGAAGTTCTTCACCCTATACTGTTGGTGGAGAACCCTGTGCCAGTTGGAAAGCCACAACCGATTAATACTCAGTGTGGTGTTCTCAGATAGTGTTGACCTGCCTCGTGCAAAGGAAATGAGGAAGGATCAGCCCGCTAACCCAGCTACCAGCAGGAGCACGAGTGCAGAGTGCAGAGTGCAGACCAAGATAGTGTGCCTGCTTCAAAGGCAACAACCTCTAGAAGTTGATTTGTCCCTGAATCAGCCCTGGGGAAAGGAGGCAGCAATTGCAGGAATCTTAAAAATTAACACAACGACAAGACTAAGTCTTTCTCCAGGCCATCATTTTGGTGGCTGCTAGTTGGCCACTCCTCACATATTCTTTTTACTGACTTCCTGCAGCAAAAGGAGATTGGCACACGCTCTGATACATTTATATTATTACCAGGAGGCAGATGTTTTCTCTGTTTCTCTGGGGTTTAGAATTATGCAAATGAAGGCTTGAAAACAAAAGCTCAGTGAGATGGGGGAGGATTGATCTTAAGAATCCTGGCAATTTTCTGAGCTCTTTAAGTCACCCCTCTCAGTTTTTACTAACAGCTCTCTTGGCTCCTCTCCAGTCTATTTAGAAGTTGGCACCTCTTCAGAACCTTCCATCCAAAGACCTGAAAGTTCATTCTAAAGTTCCTATCCTGGCCTCATTTTGCAAGTGGGGAAATCTAGGCATATAATAGGAGTTTTCAGTGCTGACCTTGAGTCTTGACACCCCCCTCCCCCACACACAATCCCTTTCTATCTTAATCTCTCCTGCACACAGTCTTGTCTGGAAAGGAAACTATGGCCCAGTTGCCTCTCAGGTCTCCTCCGCGCACCCCACCGTGATGGTATCTGGAGGGCAATAGGACCTAGGGAAGTTCAAACCTGAGGCCGAGAGAGAGACACACCTGCCTAACCGCGTGGGTTGTGCAAGTGTGCGAGCTAGCTAGTTCACGAGGGCGGGGTGGAAGTGGGCGTCTGCTGCTCTAGGGGAAGAGGAAAGCTGTGGCTCCCTCTGGGATCCGGGGGTCGTGGTGAGAAGCGGTTCTGAAGGCTAGCCACAAGCCCCCTTTTCTGTCGCGCCTCTCCACCCGGAGCATCCTTGGGCTGCCCGCCCTGGAACTCGCAGGCGGGTTTTGTTTGGCCCCAGCAGTCCCTCCCATTTCGCCCGCCCCCGCTTTCAGTGCTTTAGTTCCCGAAGCCGCCGACCTCCCGCACCTGGAACTGCAGGCCAGGGAGGACCCCAGCAGCCGACGGCGCCCCAGAGTCTGATGATATCTGCCTTTGCCCTCCCGGGCTGGCGCCCCGCACGTCGTGCTTCTCGCAAAGTTTCTCTGTGGAAAAGAAGCCCCTGTAGCTTTCTCTGGATCCTGTAGCGCGCGCGCGCGCGCGCTCGGCTTCTCTCCCCCTTGAGACTGCGCTCCGGACCGGGGTGGTGCCTTGGCTCCGGTCCCCTGCTCCAGCTGCTACCCACCACCACCCCCCGGCCCGGCCGGCTGTCTTGGAGGCGGAGCTTGGGGAATCGGTGGAACCAGCTGGAGAACCTTCGACTCGGCGCGGGTCCTGAGAGAGCAGCGGCGAGCGGGCGAGCTGATAGCCACAGCCTAATGATAGCTTAGGGTACCTAAGCACTGAAATGAGCCCCCGAAGGGACGCTCAGGCTGCACCCCCTCTTCTGCCCTGGTTCAGTTCTCCGCAGCTTTGAGAGGGCGTACTGATCAAGACTCCTCGAGAGGTGCTGCTGAGTGTTGGTGCCCCGACAGAGTGGCTACCCCGCTCCCTGTGGGGCTGCGAAAGGAGAAAGGGGCCAAGGAGACAGCTGTCCCCAAGCCTTTCACGTGCCTGGAATTGGACTCCGGACTGGGCGCTAAAATGCTTGCTTTCGTCCTGTCCAGGTTTCATAGCACGTCTGTTGACGATTGGAAGCCTGGGCCAATGAAGAGTCAAGTTCAAAGTTGTACTCCTGGGTTCTCCATCCCATACTCCAACAAGTGTAACGTGAAACTAGAGAGAGAGGACTTCTGCTCTAACTAGCAGATCTCCGTTCTGGAATTGTACTTGACAGCTCTCTTCGATACTTGGACTGCAGTGGCTCCAGGGTTCTCTTGGGTGGGGGTGGGGGTTGCTCTGAAGACCAGACTACAACATTCAGAACTTCAACAATGGACCAAGTTTATGAAATTCCTGAGGAGCCCAACGTGGATCCAATTTCATCTCTGGAGGAAGATGTCATCCGTGGGGCCAACCCCCGATTTACCTTTCCATTTGGCATCCTCTTCTCCACCTTTTTGTACTGTGGGGAGGCTGCATCTGCCTTGTACATGGTTAGAATCTATCGAAAGAATAGCGAAACCTACTGGATGACATACACTTTATCCTTCTTTATGTTTTCATCCATTATGGTCCAGTTGACCCTCATTTTTGTTCACAGAGATCTGGCCAAAGACAAGCCGCTGTCATTATTTATGCATCTAATCCTCTTAGGACCTGTTATCAGGTGAGCAATTTTTAATTTCTACCACCCCCCCCCCCAGGATTTGTGCAGAGAAAGATGAAGCTAATATTTACAAGACTGATACTGTGCCTCTAATCAATTCTCCCATTCCCTCCCACTCTTGGCTTCCCTGCCTACCATCCAAAAAATCTTACCTGAAACCTTAAATGCCACCACAGTGAACATGTGGCATGTACCTGCCTTCCAAAACCATGTATGGTACCATTGATAAGACTTCATTAGACAGTGTTTGCTATTTGGATTTGAGTTGTGAAAATTGGTAGGGGACCAGCTGACATGGTTAACCTGTGCACACAGGCCGTAGCTTCAGAGTGTGTTGTTTTGACTCTGCCTTTTAGACACTCTCTAAACTGGATCTCACATTCAATTTATTTACCCTGAGCTGCTTGGGCTGGTGGTGGTGGCATTTTCAAATTTTCTAGAGTTATTTGACATCTGGAAAATATTTTTTCAGCAATTTGTGGTCATCTAGTACCCCAACCCATTGCCATTTGTTTTTGTTTTTCTGTTGGTTCATCAGTCTCCTGTTTATCTCTTTGTATCTTTCTGGAATAAAGGTACGTGGTTAGAGGGGGCAAAGGAAGATAGGCCATCTCTCCATCTGGATGCTGTCACACACTGTAGTAGTATCCATTCAGATTGCCTTGAAGGGATGAGAACGTGCCTTATCTTAGGGAGACAGGCATCTGTGTCAGCTGTCTCATCTGGATGCTATGGGATTTTCAAGTTAGGGAGATGTTGCCAAACTTATGAAGTCAGGAAGAAAGAATGGACCAAGTTTGTCTTGATTGCAATCAGCTGAAGAATATGTGTCAGAGTGTTGATGTTGTAATTGCAGTGGGAATATTTCATCCTTAGAGAACTAAACACAGTTTGAAACTGTTCAGGGATGGAATGCCCCTCCTTAAAAAAATTTTTTTAATCAATATATGCTCAAACAAGGAGGGATTGATTAGGCTCCATTAGAGAAAACAGTAGCCTGGAATTCCAGGGGCCTGGAGTCTAGTCCTCCTTCTGTCATTGACTAGTTATATGGCTCTGGTGAAATCTCTGAAAATGTCTTGGGCCCCAGTTTCTTCATCTGTATGATAAATGGGTTGGGCTACATCATGGGTCTCAAGCGCAAACGCTTACATGGGCCAGGCAGGTCTCATATATGAGTGAAGCAGGCCAAGTACGAGAAAACCAGCGGCTTCTTGTGTGATGATAAATTAAAATGAAGTCTCAGTGTTAGAGGAATGATGAAGAGTAGTGAATAGTGTGGCAAGCTAGAGTCTATGCAATTTGCCTAAAAGAGGCAGCTACTCTGTAATTCCAGCCCCGTTGATTCACTGTTGGAATCCAGACCCAATATTGCCAGATGCCCCAACTTTTCAAGAGAAGCTTCCAGGATAGGATTTTATATGAAATATCAGTTTGAATTTTGGCGACTTGACTGACGAAATAACACAGTATGGAACAAACAAACCACAGCTGTTGGTCAGATGTGACTCAGCTGGCCTATATGCAACCTTTGGACTAGGCAATCTAAAGCTCCTTTCCAATTCTAAATCTTTGAAGTTAAGCTGTAAAACAAAGACCTCATCTTGAACTTGGAACCAAGAAATTTAGAGATATTGGGGTGCCTGGATGGCTTAGTTGGTTAAGTGTCCGACTCTGGATTTCGGCTCAGGTCATGATCTCAGGGTCCTGAGATCAAGCCCACATAGAGCTCCATGCTGGGTGTAGAGCCTGCTTAAGATTCTCTCTCTCTCGGGGCGCCTGGATGGCTCAGTGGGTTAAGCTTCTGCCTGCGACTCAGGTCATGATCTCAGGGTCCTGGGATCAAGCCCCACATCGGGCTCTCTGCTCAGCAGGGAGCCTGCTTCCCCCTCTCTCTCTGCCTGCCTCTCTGCCTACTTGTGATCTCTCTGTCAAATAAATAAATAAAATATTTAAAAAAAAAAAAAGATTCTCTCTCTCTCTCTCTCTCTCACCGCTCCCTCTACCCCTCCCCACCCCCTGCATGTACACTCTGTCACTCGTGCTCTCTCTCTAAAAAAACAAAAACCCCCAAAAATGAAGAGATGTCACCAGAGGAACAAGGACACCATTGTTTTATCAGCCTTTTCCAATGCCATATACTGAGTTAACAGATCAAGCACTCTCAAGGTGCAAATTTCAGCAAGTACTGCCCCAGTCCGGAGTTTAGACTTCCCTCCTTTGCTTTGTGGCCTCCCAAGCCATCTTTGATTTGGACCCACCATATAGAGTATTGAGTACTGTATTTCATTTTTGTTATTTAGCTTCCACTAGAAATGATTGGAAAGCATTTATAATAGCCTGACAGCAGGGAAGAAATAATTAAAAGCTCATAAATTATATTCTTGATATGCTTATGTTCAAGGCAAATTACTTTATAGGTAGGTAGGAACTTGATTAGTGCTATTAGGCACATGAAGGTGTTTGGAGGATCCGGCTCCCTTATATGAAATGCAAAGCTACTTCTGAAAATGAAAATGTACTCTAATTTACTGAGACTTATAACCAAGGTGAACACCCTTACTTAAACCAGTCAATAGCCTGTAGAAGCATAAACAGAATGCTTCCTGCCACTACCTCCTCTAGTATATTCTTCAGCAATAGCACTGATGAGCCTGGGTTAAAATCTAAAATCTTTTATTGGAAATGCACTTAGCTTTTTTCCTTCCCTGTTCTCTCCTCCTCCCACCTTTTCCTCTCCTGGGTTTTAGAGTTTGAAATGTCCACTTTCTAGGGAAAAACTCCATGCTTCAGACTGGCCCCTATGCCCCAGTCTCAGAGGGATCCTGTGGAGAATGGCGGCCAAAACACGTCCGAACCTTCCTATTGGGAGCCAAAGACCTAAAAAGCATATAAACCTCCGAGCTTGTCTTTAGCCTATTTTTCCATTAAATTACATTGCCATTATTATTATCCTCTCCTCCCATCGTTTCTCACCCTATATTCTTTTCTTCCTTCTTACTCTTTCATTTACTCAGAAAATATTTATCAAATACCTGCCATGTGATAAGGGTGGTAGGCAAGATAAATACAACCCATGCCTGCAGTCAGGAAAGACGGCTTCATTTTTCACCCCAACTGTTCTTTCTATTTCTATTTCTATTATAATAGTCCACAGTTTCCATTCATTTCAGGGTGAGTGGAGGCAGTGGTAACTCAGGTGTTCCAAAACAAAATGTTCTGGTTGCTTCTCTTCTAGTCACCACATCAGAACTGCTTACAGGCTTTTGATTTATGTGGGAGAGATATGCAAAAAATTGGGTCTTATCACTATTTCAAGGTTGGTAGGCTCGCATAAGGATGTTTTCCTCTTTGTAAAGAAAGAAGGAAGTTTCAAAGGCTGTTGGCCCCAAACAGGTCAAGAAGCCCCAAAAATAACCTTTAGAGAGATCTTTTGATGTTCCCTGGGTATGCAGTACATTCAGTTCTGAGTTGTCAAGTCTTTAAGTACCTTGGTGATTGAATGGCATTACTGTATAGATGTGAGTTTTTTTCCTAGATCCCCTCCAAGACTTTTTGGCAAGACGATTATAGTTGTGGGCCTTATCTTGAAAAAAGCAGAACTCAGAAGCCCCAAGTACAGAGCTGAATGCTTTGCATAAAGAATGCTTTACCTCAGGAACTTGAGGTGTTATGAAAACCAGGGCCTTTAAGAACCTCCATCATTTTCTCTCAGCACATTATTTACATAATATCTTTGTGTTCAAGGTGCCTTTCTACCACAGGCCTATTCTTAAGGAGACAAAGCAATTCCTTAAATCCTCAAAGAAACACTCTGAAATGGTGTTCTCAGGTCAGTAGATGACCAGCCAAACAAAAAAGATTTAGACTCAAAGTAACTTGTGGAAGGAATGACGAACTCTTTGACTCATGAGGAATGAGTAGAATGGGAATTAAAGAATGGCAAAAAGCAGCACAAACTCTCTGGGTGGTATTATTATCTGCCCCCACCCCCCACTACAACCTTCCTTCCCAGGACAGCTTTAGTTAAGTGCCCGTGATGTTTACCTTTGCAGATGTTTGGAGGCCATGATTAAGTACCTCACACTGTGGAAGAAAGAGGGGCAGGAGGAGCCCTATGTCAGCCTCACCCGAAAGAAGATGCTAATAAATGGCGAGGAGGTGCTGATAGAATGGGAGGTGGGCCACTCCATCCGGACCCTGGCTATGCACCGCAATGCCTACAAACGTATGTCACAGATCCAAGCGTTCCTGGGCTCAGTGCCCCAGCTGACCTATCAGCTCTATGTGACCCTGATCTCTGCAGAGGTCCCCCTGGGTAGAGGTGAGTAGGGCCAGGAGAGGGGAGGGCTCCATTTAAATCAAGGGTCTTAGAAATCCAGACCTGAGCTGCCCAATACACTAGCCACCAGCTTCATGCGGCTATTTATATTAAAATGAAACCTGAATCAAAAATTTACTTCCTCAAAAAAAAAAAAAAATTTACTTCCTCAGTCATACTAGCCACATTTCAAGGGTTCAATAGCCGTGTGTGCTTAGCAGTTACTGTATTGGACAGCACTGGTAGATAGTCAAAGAACTTGCGGAGCCAGACATCTTAGGCCTGCCAAATTTCTTTAACGGGGGTAAACTATTTAAAGCTAAAAGTGTCACAGATAAGCCCTCTCTGGGCCCAGAAACAGCTGGTAATACCAGCAGTCAGTAGGACACTTTCCCTAGCCCAGAGTGTTTAAATCATACTGAGGGTATTTTTGTTTGTTTTGGCTTAGGGATGGCCATCTTTTAATAAGAGATTCCCAAATATTACTGATCATAAGAAAATATATTACTGGGTAAAAGCTCAGCTCCTTCTTAAAAAAAATAAATCTCCTATTCAGAGCTGACTCAATCTGAGTGTGGGGAGGCCAGGAATCTGTATTTAAAAAAAAAATGCCCCAGTTGAGTCTGATCAGCCACGTTTGGGAACCACTGATTTAATTACTTCTCCCAACTCCGGTGGGGAGAAAGAAACGTAGGTGTGGAACGAATACTGATGAGAACGAAGCTTGGTCCCAGTTCTGACCTTCTGTGTGATTTTTGGAGGAAGTTACCCAAGAGGTCACAGTCTTAATTTCCCACTTGTAAAACACGGATCCTTAGATGAGTAAGACCTCTAGGAGAGAAGGAAATGTGAGTCATGTTTTCAAAGTCAAGATAAAGTACTGTTAATGAGTTTTAACAGCTCAACAATAGCTTCATCTGCTTGGGCTGGAGCTGGTACAGCTGTGGGTACAACTTTGAACCATTTCCTTATTGTTAGATGCTGATCCTGCTTGGCAAAGCCCCATGTCGCAAATGAATGTGAAGGGGCATTTGTCTCCTTTTCTCTTTTCCTCCACTAAGAATTGTTCATGAAATTGAAAGCTTTTTACGTACCTAGGATTGACAGTAGTGTGAAGAGAAAAGGAAATGATGATGCTTTTCAACCTGAGAATTTTGAAGGTCTTCAAACCATCTAATTAAAATATGTATACGTTACAAAAGTAATGCATGCACAAACCAATTGACCTACGAGTAACCATATATGCTTAGAAAATTTCTGGAAAGATATGTCAGAAACCATTTACCTCTGGGGCGTGAAAATGAGAAGTCTGTTGACTTTTATCTTTTACTTTATACCCTTCTGTATGGTTTGAAATTTATATGATTTAAAATTTTTGCTATGACCATGCGTTACTATTTTTGGTCCTCATTTTTTTAATTATAAAAATCAGACATGGTTATGGTAAAGAGTCAGAACTACACAAAACATATATCAAAAAGGAGATGTAATTTTACTCCCCAGAAGTATTCTCTGTCAACCATTCAGTATATACCCTTCCAGGTTTTTTTTTATTATGTGAACATACATACAATATATACATATATGTATTTTTGTCAAAAATGGCTGTATTAAACATTCTGTGCAATGTCTTTTTCAAAAGTATGCCAGTATATCTTTCTTTAATGGTTATTTATACATACGTATATAATAATAAATGATAAATACATAATATATATTTTCCTTATGTGAGCTGGACCATTCTTTGTTATTTCTCTAATCTGTTGGTAGGATTAAAGTTTGTTTCTGATGTTTCCATTTAAAAAAGTTTCTAATCACAAACTATACTCCAGTGAACATCTTTCTAAGTATCTATATCCCAGAATGAGACTTCATAGGATAAATTTTTAGCAATGGAAGTGCTGGGTGAAAAGATATGCATGTTTGGAGTCTTATCAGTATTGCCAAATAGCCCTCCCAAAAGGTTGTATGAATTTATATTCCTACCTGTAGTGTTTGAATGTGCTTTTTCTTTATATATTAAACCAAATATTACATAGTTGTATAATTAGAAAATAACTGATTATGTAAATAATTTGCTTTTTTTAAATTTTATTTTATTTTTTAATTAATTAATTTTATTTTATTTTTTTCAGTGTTCCAAAATAATTTGCTTTTAATTGTGAGGGCAGCTGAGCATCTTTTCATGTTTGGTTATTGTGTTCTTTAAATTGCTGATTTATAGTGGGTTGTCTTTTTCTTATTAATTTGCAGGAGCTGTTTTCTTATTGTGGTATTAATCCTTTCTCTGCTGTAGATAAGTGTGTGTGTATACATTTGCGAATTTTGCATGTGTGTACATACACACATTTTAAATGGCCTCCTGGCTTGCTGAAGTATTAATTTTTATGCATTTAAATTCTTTATTGCTTTTAGATCTTGCGCACTTCTCACGAATTCCTATCTGCCTTTCACAATTCCTATCTGATAGGGCAATTTAGCCTAATCTTTCAAATAGATGAATCTCCACATTCAGTTTGTCAATTCCCCCACCAAAACACAAAACAAAGCAGAACAGTAACAACAACAAAAGAAAAAAAAATTCATTGAGACTGCGTATTGGGATTGCATTAAATTATTTAGGTTGTTTTGGAGGGAATTTTTATACTTACAGGATCAATCAGTTTCATATTAGAAGATGGTGTATCTCTCCGTTTTGTTAAATATTTTTACATTACTTTATTGAGGTATGATTGACAAAAACCTCTACCTATTTAACATATCCAGCTTGATGAGTCTAGAGATAAGTATACATCCAGGAACTATCCCCACAATCTATGCCGTAAATGTGCAAGGCCCGGAGCAGGAAAACCATACAACTTTATCGAAGTACGTTAAAAAATATTTAATGAAATGTACTTCAACAAAGTTGTATAGTTTTCTTGCTATAGGTTTTGCACATTTTTGTATGGCTTATTTCTAGGTGTTAGTTTTTAAATCACCTGATTTCCTAAGTGTCAGGGTAGTGCCTAAGTAGGGGAAATGCATGTACTACTCTTTTGGAAACGGGGAATGATGATGATGATGATAGGAGCTAGCAGATAGCATCTACTGTGTCCTGAACGTTTCCCTAAGCCCCTTACGTGTAATTATTTCATTTAGTCTTTACAACAACCCTGTGATATAATTGTTACCCCCTTTTTAACAAATGAGGAAACAGAGGCACTGAGAGGTTAAGCAAATTCCCCCATGCTTTCATAAGTAATAATTGGCAAGGACGGGATTGGAATCCAGGATGCCTGCCTGCAGAGCCTGTGTTTCTAACTATATCACTATACAAAGGATGTAAGGGAAACTTTCTTCGAGGCCTTGTTTTCAACTTTTTGGTGATTTCTCCTATTAGAAACTTTCCGCCGGTACCATCTCTTAAAGTTTGGTAAACAGTTTCTTGGGTTAGGTTTCCTCATTTTCATCCACTCTTCTGCCTTCTCCTTGCCACCCCTTCTTCTAATCTCTTTTTCTCTTGGAGGCCATCTGGATCAGCGTAGATGAGCAAATTCACTAACAGCATTATGATCTCTTATGGCATGAGTCTATTTGTAGGGAGACAGATGGAAGGTGTTTTTACATTTATTGGAAGCATCAGGCTTTCTTTTATTTCACTACTATCAATAAATGAGTTCTAATTTAAGAGACAGCATCACCACACTTGGCTAGATGTATATACACTCTGATGTTCCCAACTAGGAGCGTCAACTCTTAAGGATGGGACTAAGAGTGGTTTATAAGCTAAGAGTACATCAAATCATTTTGTTGTATACCTTAAACTAATACAATATTATATGTCAATTATATTTCAATAAACATGGAAAAATAATAAATAAAAATAAGGCTAAGAGTAGACACTTCAAGAGAATCTCTCTAGTCTTTGAGATTCCAACACTCTACTTAGAGCTGAAAAGGATCTTGGAAACAAAGCTGTGCTTCTTTTTGTGTTTCCATGGGGAAGTCTTCACTTTTCTTGCAGATTAAGTTGACATCTCCATGGCTCCAGTTCTCTGGAATCTAATATTTTTATGGGAACTGAAAGTTCCAGCTTTTTTTTTTTTTTTGGATGAGTTACCCCCTCAGGCCTCTCACTCTCCTTGAGTGCAGTAGATTTTTCTTAGTGATTGGTATCCTTTGATATAAAGGAATAAAAGGAAAGGGACACCATGTGATCTGTAGTTGAGACTTAGCATAGCTGATTACAAAGCAGCCTGACCCTTCAGGGCCCCAACTCTATTCAGTGGTGTGGATGTTATGGGCTATGAAGTGGGGTTTTAAAAAATTTTTAGGGGCGCCTGGGTGGCTCAGTGGGTTAAAGCCTCTGCCTTCGGCTCAGGTCATGATCTCAAGGTCCTGGGATCGAGCCCCGCCTGGGGCTCTCTGCTCAGCGGGGAGCCTGCTTCACCCCCTCTCTCTGCCTGCCTCTCTGCCTACTTGTGATCTCTTTCTCTGTGTCAAATAAATAAATAATATCTTTAAAAAAATTTTCTTAAACCATTCTCTTCAAAGTTTGGAGATTCCTAAAATATAGCAAAGCACCTGGGTGATAAGTTGATATTACTAGTGATTTATACAAGCAATTCTAGAGTATCTCAGTGAATTGGGGAACCAAGGCACATAGATATTCAGTGACTTTCACGGAACTGAACCAAGGGCTTCTAATTGTAAATATTTTATGCTGCCTCTCTAA
The DNA here is from genome assembly GCA_028534135.1 of Potos flavus. Lineage (NCBI taxonomy): Eukaryota > Metazoa > Chordata > Mammalia > Carnivora > Procyonidae > Potos > Potos flavus. The sequence goes on from CM052901.1 coordinate 39,748,596, forward strand.
ACTCGGAGTTCCTCGTTAATGCCACAAACATTTATTGAGCACCTACTGTATTCCAGGCAGTGTGTTAAGCTCTGGGGATACAGTACAGAACAAAACAGACACGGTCCTTTTTGCCTTCGTGGAATTTCCAGTATACATTCTGACACATTCTAGAAGTACATACAAGATTCGTTCTTTAAAGAAGATACATGTCAAAGAAGGGACTTCTGTAACCAAAGGCATTACCTATGAATTTCCTAGGACTGGATTTTTTCAGAATTCCTTCTGCTTCCTTGTTTGCTCAGAAGCCTATTTCATGCAGTGGGTGCTGCCCTATCCCTTTATACTTGCTCTTCTTGTATTAGTGACCTCTCAGTGCTAGTTCTGAGGTCCACTCTTCTTAAAAAGTTCATTTTGTATGTTTATATGATTATTAAAGTATTACAATGTATGTTCCATGTGGGAAACTTAGAAAATAGGGAAACATAGAAAAAAAGATTTTAAAAACTTGTATAATCCCTATCACAAAAAAATATATTTTAGGTTATTTCTTTCCATTTTTTTTCCTGTGCATGCTGCATGCTGTGCCAACATAGCTGTGTTCATACGTGAATTTGCTCTTAACTGGGCCCTCAAGCCTCACCTATCATCTCTCTGGACCTCCGGGTCTGAGTTCAGGCTTTGCTAACATAGTCTGATGGTCTATTTTTTTTTGTTATTTTTTTTTCTTACAGTTGTGCTAATGGTCTTTTCCCTGATCTCTGTCACCTATGGGGCTACCCTCTGCAATATGTTGGCTATCCAGATCAAGTATGATGAATACAAGATTCGCCTTGGGCCATTAGAAGTCCTCTGCATCACCATTTGGCGGACATTGGAGATCACTTCCCGCCTTGTGATTCTGGTGCTCTTCTCAGCCACCTTGAAACTGAAAGCTGTGCCGTTCTTACTGCTCAACTTCCTGATCATCCTCTTTGAGCCCTGGGTTAAGTTCTGGAGGAGTGGTGCCCAGATGCCCAATAATATTGAGAAAAATTTCAGCCGGGTCGGCACCCTAGTGGTGCTGATCTCCATCACCGTTCTCTATGCAGGCATCAACTTCTCTTGCTGGTCAGCTTTGCAGCTGAAATTGGCAGACAGAGACCTTGTTGACAAAGGCCAGAACTGGGGGCATATGGGCCTGCACTATAGCGTAAGGTTCGTAGAGAACGTGATCATGGTTCTGGTTTTCAAGTTCTTTGGAGTGAAAGTGTTACTGGATTACTGTCATTCCTTGATTGCTTTGCAGCTCATCATTGCTTATCTGATTTCCATTGGCTTCATGCTTCTTTTCTTCCAATACTTGCACCCATTGCGCTCACTCTTTACCCACAATGTAGTGGACTACCTCCACTGTGTCTGCTGCCGCCGGCACCCTCGGGGCAGGATTGAGAACTCGGAGCCACCCTGTGATGCCGAAGCAAGGCAAAGCATTGTATGAGATTCTATCTTCTGGGTCTTTCGGGATAGGCTGGGGGTGGCCAAGAGCAACTTTGAAATTGAAGGAGAGGATGAGGCTCATAGGTGAGTACCCACTGGGACATTTTCTTGAATTTTCTGGTAAGCCTCTAAGAAGAAAGAGCAACTCCCAAATAGGTTTTATTTCTTTAAGATTGACTGCTATGTTTGGAAACCCAGGGTAGCTACTATATACCAAGAAGGGTCAGAGATACTGTGAAACGCCCCCCTCCCACTCTGGGCGGCTGTTTGGCTGCCCTAGGGGATAATTTACCTCCAAGCACCTTAAACTCTCTGGGTGTGATCTTGTAGCTCTGCTCATTTGCTCGAGGGCATTACTGAGCTTTCCTAGGGCTGAGATGAAGGCCAGAATTCCACCAGAATATATCCTGACTGATCAGAGATGTGACAACTTGCTAATTATGGGTACCTCCCAGGAAACTGGCTGATTAATGTGGAATTGTAACTGTAAGCATGGCTGTTTTTTTTTTTTTTTTTTAAATTCCACTGAGAAACTCTGGTTTAAGAAGAAAACCCTCACTATTAAAAGAGCTGCTCCCCAAACAAGTTAGCGTTCCATTAGGATTTTAGTAGTGATCATAGTAATCAAAGACCTCTCTTTTCAAGCAGCCCTTCCTAGGCACACTCCCAGGAGGGAGTGTGGAGTAGGATTCCTTCGGGGCATAAACCAGAATGACTCTTTCTCAGGGACCTGCAGGGGCATCCAGCTTGTGGAATGGAGTGGTTGAGTTAAATCTCTCACTTCCTGCCTTGTTATCAAGAATTCCCTCCAACCTGGTTTTTCTGTGCTCTTGGTGGTTTACTACTTGAGATAGATCTCAGAGAAGCGGAACTGTAATTGAAAATATTTCTAATGTATGGAAGAAATGAAGATTGCTTTGTGTCTCCTACTCTTCTGAGTATTTTGCTGGTCTGTTTTTTTTTCTAGGGGAGAGAGAAGGGAATAATAGCTGGGCTATTACCTTCCTGCTGTTTGGGGTTTGGATGGCAGCTAATACTCCAAGGTAGAGTGAAGACAGAGGAGGGAAACCAGATCACATTTACTCATCATTGGTACTGGTTTTTGCCCACTGGGTTTTATTTTCTAATAAGGAAATGTTTATCAACCTTCTGCTCATTCCCACACCCCCAGTGGATGAATGTATATCTCCCTTTCTCATGTATCTCCTATCAGTGGGGTATTTTGATGGGGATGTCAGCTCAGATGCCTCTAAGGTAACCAAGGAATTGAAGTTAGTATGGCCACTGCCTATTGGGACCTAGTATCCCAGCATTTACCTAATGCTTACCCCTCACAGACTAGGAAAGTTGAGAATTCCTAGTAGCATGTACCAATTGTTGCTGCCACAATGTTTTGAGAAATTGTAAAGGATCCGATCTAAAGCTTCTCGTCCCCATCCAGTTTTACTTGTGAGATCATGTTAAGAGTTTATCTTTAGCCTTATCCCTTCCTCTTATCCAGCATCAGGAGTTTATGGTGGAGGAGCTCCCTCTTTTAAGTAGCAGGGCTGTTAGCCAGAATCGTCCTATTTCCTGGCATGTCTAGTGTGGTTTTCTCATCTTCAACCACTGTTTGGGGGCCAAAAGGATTGGATTGTTAATTGGGGAGGGAGAGTCAAGTGACTTGCTTTGGAGCAGTGGATACTTTCTTTGTCAATCCAACTCCCTCATTTTATCTTTGATGAAGAGACTTAGTTAGGTTGGTGTCTGAAAAAGCTCACACTCCTATCTTCTGACTATGTTATTTAAGGTGAATTTGAAAGAATCTATTAGGCTTCCAGAAGAACACGCTGTCTCTTTGGAATTCAAACAATAATTTCTCCCTACTGGTTAATATTCCCTTCTATTAAAATCAGAAGCAGCGTGGAACTGTAATTTGGTCCATAAAAGCCATGTGAATCAGCTACTTAAGGCACACACTAAGCCAAGCAGGCCAATTAGGGCTAGAGTGGAGACACACAGGGCAGAAACATGTGCCTTGGTACTAGACCAGGCATATTTTTTCCCCACATACCCTCCCCAGCCTCCGTGACTTAGTATCTCTGGAATGCAGGGAGTTCAGGGTGAGGGGTGTGGAACAGCTTTCGGACCTGAAAAACCTGCTGCTCTTACCCAAGGAGAAGAGATTCTAGCGATACATTATGCAAATGAATCCTCAGAGCCTCCTGTAGGTGGTGGCCACAGCAGTCTTCTAGATACACAGGAAAAGGAGAAATTTCGGAATATGGTTGCTGGGCAAGGGAAGTGCTCCCATCTGCAAACACCTCTTTAATTGACTACTCTCTTTTTACCCTTTGAAATCTTAAAGTGACAGAGTAGTTGTGTAGGGGCAGGCCTTTGTGGGAGAGGAGGCAGAGATGGGGCCAGCAAATGGGTCTTAGAAAAGGAAGGCAGAACCATGAAGTGTGGGGGGGAAAGAGAGGCTATTGTAGCCACAATTTTTTTTTTTCCTTTTACTGGAAATTCGGTAGGCTAAGTACTGGCAAATGAACATGTTTAGGAAATGTATCAATAAACTCATAGTTGTCAATTTCATCTGTTCCACAAATGCTTTAAAAACTATGGGGCCTAGAACTGGGAAGCACTGTAGGAGAATTAAATAATAGTTGATATTTATAAGCATTTACTGTATGCCTGGCATGGTGCTCTATATGCATTATTTCATTCAGTCCTCAAAACAATCCCTTCTGAGTTAGGTACTATTATCCCGCATTTTACAGATGAAGATTCTAAGGCATAGAACAGTGAAGTGACCTGCCCAAAGTCACAGCTAGTATCAGAGCCAGGATTCAATCTTCGGCACTCATGCACCAGAGCGCACACTCTTCATCATGACACAAGCCTCTAAATCCTCTTAGGTCCTTTGTGGAATTAGTTTAATATGTTAGTGGTTCCAGGAATCTTTTCTGGGCTGCGGCCGGGTTCATATCAAGCATTCTTTCTTACACTTGTAATCAAGGGCCATCACTGAATTTACCCTAGAGAGAAAAAGGTCAAGTCCTAAAAGACCTGGGATGAAAATGGAGTATGTGTTCACCTGTACTTACAGGCTGGTGTTATTTAATGTTCACATGTACTTGTATGTACTTATATTTAATGTTTACATGTACTTATATATTGAGAGTGGGGGGATAGGGTGGGGGAGAGTGGTAGATGGACCCATTTCCTTTCTAGTTTCAGGATTTTGTCTCCTGTGTGTTCTTGAACACACAGCTTCCAGACCCTGGTCGTGGGAATAAAACTGGAGGGAGCAATTACTACCCAGGTTTGTATGAATCTTCTCCCCGCCCCCACCCCCCCAAGCAACCAATCACAGCAGGGGAGTGCTGAAGCCAACTCTCTTATACTTCCTCTTAGCAACACTGCCCTTACTCCTCTTAAGAAGCTGACTCCTAATTCTTTTTGTTTTTTAAGATTTTATTTATTTATTTGACAGAGAGAGAGATCACAAGTAGGCAGAGAGGCAGGCAGAGAGAGAGGGGGAAGCAGGCTCCCTGCTGAGCAGAGAGCCCGATGCGGAGCTTGATCCCAGGACCCTGAGATCATGACCTGAGCCGAAAGCAGAGGCTTTTAACCCACTGAGCCACCCAGGAGCCCCTGACTCCTAATTCTAAAGCAGGCAACAGGATAAGGATGTGGAAGAATAATGCCCCTCCCCCAGCTGTCACAGTCCTGAGAACTAAGTCAACATTCAGTGCTCCTTCAGCTAGCCTGCTCCCGCTGGCACCTCTCACAGTCATGGTCATCAGCATTCAGAGTTGATTGCTACTTCCAGGGTAAGGGTGGTGTGAGCAGCTGAAAGGTAGAACGTTCGCTGCGACATTCCATCTAAACCCGTGGAGTTCTGGGGTGCCTGGCTGGCTCAGTCCGTGGAGCCTGCAATTCTTGATCTCGGGGATGTGAATTCGAGCCCCTCGTTGGGTGTAGAGATTACTTAAAAAGAACATCTTGAAAAACAAACAAACAAACAAACCCAAACCTGTGGAGTTCTGTTTCTGAAAAGTCCTTTAGTATAAAAGCATAGGACTCTGAACCATCCAAAATATTTACCTACCCAAGAGTGGGGATCCTCATTCTCTGAAACTTTTGTTATTGGAATTCATTACTGTCTTCAGGGGACACACATGCCCAGAATCTTATGCCTTTTCTCTTGAAGGACCAGCACCATTAGTCACACACTTTAGACCTTAGAGCCTCTGGGGTGCAAAGTGAAAGTATGACATGAGCCTTGGCAACAAAACACACACCACGTGAAACCAGGAAGTAGCAAGGCCAACCAGTGTGAGCTATGGAAACTAAGTGTGAAAATGATACACTTTCATGTATAGAGATAATAACATCTGAATAGCACTGTATTATATGCAAGGGGCATCGACACATACTAGCTCTGTTAACCATTGTATCATTGTTGGGACAAGCCCTCTGAGCTGTACATATAAATTTGCATTGTTTTAACCTTTAATTTATTAAACAATGATTAAACTCATTTTGTGCCAGAGAAACCTATGTGGATATTTCAGAGTGCTTTATACATGCTGAAAGACTCAAAAGCAAATCCCAAATATTGAGTTTCAGTGATATTGGAGATAAATAGCCACTGGTTGTCATCACTGGTATGAGAGTAAAATATTGGCACAAGTTTTTGGAAAGCAGTTTGCCAGTATTTGTCAAAATTAAATGGGCATACTTTTCATCTCAGAATTTTAACCTCTAGGAATTTTTCCTATGGCAACATAGATACACTTGTGCAAAGAGTTGTGTATAGGAATGTTCATTATAGCACTGTTTGTAACAGTGAAAAGTTGGTAACAACTTAAATTTCCACCTATAAGGAAATGATTAAATTCTGATAATTCTATCATTGGAATAATGTCCAGCCATTAAAACGATATATGTACCCCTATGTTTATTAGAGCATTATTTATAATAGCCAAAATATGGAAGCAACCTAAGTGTCCATCAATGGATGAATGAATAAGGAAGATGTGTATATACGTGTGTGTGTGTGTGTGTATGTGTGTGTGTGTGGTGGAATATTATGTGACCATGAAAAGGATGAGATCATGCCATTTGAGACAACATGGGCCTAGAGGGTATTATGCTAAGTGAAATAAATCAGACTAAGAAAAATACTATATGATTCCACTCATAAGTGGAATCTAAAAAATGCATAAACAAAACGCAAAATCAGACCTATAAATAGCAAACAAACTGATGGTTGCCAGAAGGGAAGGGAGTCGGGGATTAGGCCAAATGGGTGAAGGGAAGAGGGAGATACAGATTTCCAGTTATGGAATGAAGGTCATGGGAATAAGAGGCACAGCGGAGGGAATAAGTCAATAATATTGTAATAGTGATGTATGGTGACAGATGGATTCTACACTTGTGAACAAAGCATAATGTACACCTGAAACTAATGTAGCATTGTGTGTCTATTTAAAAAAAAAAAAATGGGGTAGATGTATACAGTATGTGCTAAGTGAAAAGACCGGTAAAAAAAAGCAAGTTGAAAAACAAAATGTATAGGACGAGATTATGAAGAATTATTCAAAACCTGGAAACAAGAGTGTCATAGGAAGAATAGTGTTTCCCTCTAGATCTCCACGTCTAATCCTCAGAATTTGTGACTGTGTTATGTTCTGTGGTAAGGGGGAATTAAGTGGGGAATTGAGGTTGCTAATCAGCTGATTTTGAGATGGAGAGATTACCCTGAATTATGTGGGTGTGCTGGATGTAATCATAAAGGTCCTCATGAGAGAGAAGGTGATGTGAAGGTAGAGACGGGATATTGAAGATGTTACACTGTTGGCTTTAAAGATGGAGGAAGGGGCCACAAACAGAAATGCATCTCTAGAATCTGTAAAACACAAGGAAACAGATTCTCCCAGAGAGTTTCCAGAAGGAGCGGGTCCCTGCCAACACCTTGATTTCAGCCCAGTGGAACTGATTTTGGACTTTTGACCTCCAGAGCTGTGAGAAAATAAATGTGTGTTTTTTAAGCCACAACAGTTTGTGATGATTTATTATAACAGCACTAGGAAACTAATACAAAGGGAAAAGATGATTACTTGGTGCTTTAATGTCACCTTAAGAGCATTTTCTAACAGGCCTGAGGGTCATCTGCCTCTCTACTTCTAGAGAATTGTGATTTGGCACAAGTGATTAGGGTTCAGTCATTTTACAAATCTATAAAACTGACAAAATGCAACAAGATTTTCTCTCCACCTAAAGCATGATGTTGGTTCTTAGTGCCCTGTAGGACATAAATCAGCTTTAATCAGGACACAGAACAATTCCAATTTCAACTTAGCAATATGATTTTAGTATTATCTTAACATTTCTTTGTTTTTAAACTGACTATAAAATACCAGTTGTCATATCCTCTTTTGAGTTAACTTTACCATCTTGCTGGTTTCCTCCTTTGTGAGTTAAAATTAAACTTTGACACATGCTCACTCTCTATTTGGATGAAACTTTAAAAAAAACATTCTGAGAATCATACTTTAACAGTGATCCTATTTTTGTAAAAACAAAACAAACAATATGGTAGTTGGAGGAGCCAGAGAAAAATGCTCCAAATTCTTTACAGCAGCTCTCTGGTTGGGGGTTGGTTTGAGGGAGATTTCTTCTATGTTAAATAGTTTGTAATACTTAAATTTTGTATAACTTTACATGATATTTGCAATCAGAAAATATATTTAAAAAGCAAATACATGTAAAAAATGATTCATACACAGCGTCTGCCTTCAAGTTTAAGATCTGATTGGAGAGAGAGACATGTATTGCATACAACTAACTAGAAATACAAGGCAAATTATGATAGGTGCCCTTCAAAGAAGTGGGCTTCTTGAGTGCGTATTAGATATGAAGGTCCATGTTGGTTCATTTACATAATTTCATTTCATCATCATCATGATCCTCTGAGGTCAATGCTATCTCCATTTTCAAATGAAGAAACTGAAGCTGAGTGACTACCCAAGGTCACACAACTAATAAGGTGGAAGAGCCAGAATTTGAACTCTGGTCTTTCTGATTCCAAAGCTTATATTCTTTCCAGTCTACCACACTGCCTCCCATAGATATTGGGTCCTGTGGTCTGGACTGGGTAGAACTGAAGATGGACTGAAGGTGGGTATTTTATACTCATCTTTGGCTCTTTAAATGGGGCAGGTGCATTCACATATAACAGTAGGGAACAGGCAAAGGTCCCCTATCTCTAATATTTACCCAACTAGCCAATGGCTTAGCCTGCTCTAATATGGTTCCCAGCCATCCATACGTGCTCATATTCTTGGCTTTAGGCTCTAGTCCGTCCTTGCTTTCTTGACGTAATTTGTTTGGCTCTGCTTCTCTGGTTTACTCAACCTCTGCCTGCCTCACTTGGTTCTTCAATTTGCTCTTCCCCATTGGATTGGCTTGCTTGCCAATGACACATTCCTCCCACCAGCCTCAGCCCCAGGTACCCACACCTGCTAGGCAAGCTCCCTTGTCTTCCAGCCAGGAGAGTAGGATTGAACAGGCATAGGTCAGAAAACTAGACCATCCCTGGGAGTGGCATGGAAGAATCATGTGCTTGGGGCCAAGCCAGGAATTTAGCACCAGAGAAGAAAAGCAGGAATGTATTTGAGAATGAAGTTGAAGCTGGGATTTGAAGGATGGGGAGGTAAATAACAGGGCACATCTAAAGTCTACAGGCTATACCTGGCCTGGAAACCAGTGGGTCATTGGGCACCGAGTAAAGGAAAGAAGGAATGCAAATGCTTGACGCTAAGTGAATACTTCTGGGTGAGGTTTGGGGTTTTATTGCCTAATCGTTGGAGTCTGCTTCTGCTTGGGCTTTCCCTATAATACCTGGTGGTGTCAGGCAATGAGATCTAAGCAAAGTGCTGTGGGAACGCTGAGGAAAGGGAGATTCAGTTCTGACTGAGGAGCTGAGGAAAGGTCTGCAGAGGATGTGAGATTTGAACTAAGCCTTGAAGGACAAGTAGGGTTGCCATTGGTGGTAGGTGGGGATGCATTTTAGCAGAGGGAACATTACAAGCAAAGACACAGAGGTATCAAGGTTCACATGGACATATATGTTCACTGAACAGCAGGAAGTTTTAGTGTGGCTGGAATATGGTGTGCATTGGGGGTGAGGCTCAGTAAGGAGGTGAGGTTAGAAAGGTAGACTGGGGAGCCATGGAGGGCCTTCCATATGCTGATTTAGTGCTGAACTTGAATCTAAGCAATGGAGAATCGAAGTCTTGGAAAAAATGATCATATGGAAAAATGGACATCCTGGGGTAATGGAGAGCTCTGTGAATTTTAACACATGTAGAGATGTATGTAACCACCATTTCAGTCAGGACATAGAACAATTCCAATACCCCCAAAGAAATTCCCTCATACTACCCCTTTGTAATCACACCCTCCCAACACCCCTAACCCCTGGCAACCACTGATCTGTTCTCTGTCCCTATACTTTCGTCTTTTGAGGCTGTCATATAAATGGAATCATAGGGTACATAACCTCTAGAAGGGTTTTGAGCATTGTAGTGATATAGAGGTATTTCAGGAAGATCAGTTTGGTGTTTGTGTGAAGGATGGATTAGAGTAGGGTAAAACTAGAAGCCAGGAGACCAGCTGCAACAGTTCAAACCAGAGATGACCATTCCTTTGGCACATGTGGTACATATTCATTAAAAGGGTGATTGTGGTTAATGAAACAGCTGTGGGAAGAAAATGGCACTAAACTAGGTCATGTTTTATAGCTACAATGTTTTGATGTACTTTAGTATGATTACCCAAAGGATATAATGGTACACACATACACAAAGACAAACAAACAGAACAAAACAAAAACAGGCCATGAAAGAACACATATGGTATTGTTCAAATGTCCTTTTTTTAAAGACATGGATCTGTTTTCAGAGAAAAACGTCTAGAAGGTGTCAAATATAAGGCCTTAATTTGTTATTTCTGCATGGTGGAATTAGAGGTAATACTTTTCTTCTTTAGAATATTCTACATTTCCAAAAGCCCTGTTTCCTTTCCTGCTCCCCCTCCCCCACCCTGATGCCTTGAGAATAGGTAGAAGAACAGGTAGGATAGATACGTTTTTCTTTTTTTTCATTTGTACTGCTTGGTAAATTCTATTATGTGGCAGACGTGATACATTTTAATCAGTTATTATTTCTGTATTATGAGAGAGTTGAGGTACTGCAATGAAGTGACTTGGCCAGAATCACACGGCTAATTAAGGGCAAATCAGAATGGAAGCCAGGGCTCATACCCCTAGTCCAGATTTAAAAAACAAAACAAAACACACCTCTCTTATGAAAATGTTCAAACATACATAAGAGAAAATAATATAATGTCTTTCCATGTACCATCACCCAGATTCAACAATTATCATTTTGCCATTCTTATTTCAGCTAGCCTCCAATCTTTTTTCAGCTGGCTGGATGACTGTATTTTGTTTTTTTATTATTATTTTTTATTGAGGTATAATTAATATATAGTGTTCTATGAGTTTCAGGTGTACAATATAATGATTCAACATTTCTATATGTTACAGCTCTTAATTGCCTTTATCTATTTCACCCCTCTCCTCACCCATCTCCCCCTCTGACAACCACCAACTTGTACTCTGCATTTAAGAGTCTGTTTTTTTGTCTTTTTTTTTCCTTTGTTCATTTGTTTTCTTAAATTCCACATATGAGTGAAAGCATATGGTATTTATCTTTCTCTGTCTAACTTATTTCACTTAGCATTATACCCTCTGGATCCATCCATGTTGTTGCAAATGGCAAGATGTCATCTTTTTTATGGCTGAATAATATTCCATTGTGTATACATGTATATGTGCGTATATATACTACACATACATTTATGTATCTATACCACATCTATACATATACATGTATGTATATCTACCACATCTACATGTATGTGTGTATATATATACCACATCTTTATCCATTCACCTATGGATGGATACTTGGGTTACTTCCATATGTTGACTGTTGTAAATAACATGGCAATAAACATTGGAATTCATATATCTTTTCAAATCAGTGTTTTTGTTTTCCTTGGGTAAATACCCAGTAGTGGGATCATATCATATTGTAATTCTATTTTTAGTTTTTTGAGGAACCTCCATACTGTTTTTCACAGTGGCTACACCAATTTGGCTGGAGGATTTTAAGGAAAATTTTACAGTACTTACTTTGGCATGCAGTCTATAACTGATAAGGACATCAAGAAATACACAGAATCACTATGCCATCATCACATTCAACAAAATTGACACTAATTTCTTAATTAGTTTTTTTTTTAAAGATTTTCTTTATTTATTTGTCAGAGAGCGAGAGAGAGCCCAAGCAGGGGGAGAGGCAGGCAGAGGAGAGGGAGAGGCAGGCTCCCTGCTGAGCAGGGAGCCCAAGGCGGGACTCCATCCTAGGACCCTAGGATCTTGACCTGAGCCGAAGGCAGATGCTTAACTGACTGAGCCACCCAGGTGCCCCTAATTTCTTAATTCGTAGTTCATATTCAAATTTTCTCAATTGTTTTCAAGATGTCTTTCTATAGTTGACTTAGATCAGGATCCGAAAAAGATCCACGCATTGCATTTGGTTAATAGAGTTCTTAAGTCTCTCTTATTTTATAATTGTCCATCCTCCCCTTTTTTTGGTCACTGATTTATTGAAGAAACTGGGTCATTTTTTTCTGTAGACTGTCCTGCACTCTGAATTTGGCCAACTGCTTCCTTATGATATTGTTTAACTTGCTCCTCTGTCCCCTGTATTTCCTATGAACCAATAGATCTAGATGTTTGAGTAGAATTAGTGTCAATTTTTTGACAAGGATACCTGATGGATAGTGCTATTTGCTTCCTCCTGCATCCCATGAAGTGCATTATGTCTGCATATCTCATTTTGGCTGATGCTAAAATTGCTCAGTAGAGTTCAGATGATGCCAGCTTATCTTCCTATTCTAAAGATTTCCATCAACCTTTAACCTAATAATCATCATCGAGATCCGTTATTTTATTATGGAATTGCAAAGTGGTTTTTCTAATGCTAACATTTCTTCTATGTTTGTTAGCTGGCATTCTTCTATAAATAAGAATTCCCGCTCATCAGCTGTTGCTTACTTTGAGACACAATTTATATGGGAAAGGCAGGATAAATGCTGCATTTTTTTTCCTCTTTATTAGTTTTCTGAGTAATAAGTTGATGCCTTAGCAATCTTCAGTAATGATCAACAAAGGTTTCTTGCCCTTAGCATCATTATGAACTCATATATTTTTATGTTTGATATGTTTCAATCCAATGCAGTCATTTTTTAAGAAAGTTTTTATTTTAGACCAATTTTAGACTTATAGAAAATTGCAAAGATAATACAGAGTTCTCATATACCCCTCACTCATTTTCCTCTCTTATTAACATCTTACATTGCTATGATACATTTGTCACAACTAAGAAACTAATATTGGTACACTGTTATTAATTAAACTCCATGGTTTATTCAGATTTCAGTAGCTTTTTCCTAATGCCCCTTTATTGTCCCAGGATCCCACCCAGGATACTACATAACATTTAACTGTCATGTCTCCCTTAGCCTTCTCAGGTTTATGACAGTTTGGTCCAGGTCTTTTCTTTGTTGGGAGGATTTTGATTACTGATTCAATATTTTTACTCGTTATAGGTATGTTCATATTTCCTATAGCATTTTGAGTCAGTTTTAATAGTTTGTGTGTTTCTAGGAACTTGTCCATTTCATCTGTGTTATCTAATTTGTTGCATACAATTATTCATTGAATACTCTTATAATTCTTTCAATTTTCTGTATAGTTGGCTGTAATGTTCCCCACTTTAATTTGTGATTTTAGTGATTTGAACCCTCTCTCTTAGGGTTTTTTTTTTTTTTTTTTTTTGGTCAGTCTAACCTGAAGTCTTGGGGATTTTGTTGTTTTATTTTATTTTTTTAAAGATTTTACTTACTTATTTGACAGAGAGAAAGAGGTCACAAGTAGGCAGAGAGGCAGGCAGAGGGAGACAGGGAAGCAGGCTCCCTGCCAAGCAGAGAGCCCGATGCAGGGCTCCATCCCAGGACCCCAAGATCATGACCTGAGCCTAAGGCAGAGGCTTAACCCACTGAGTCACCCAGGCGCCCCGGCAATTTTAAAAGAACCGTTGTTCTTTTAAACAACGGCGCCCCATTGTTTTAAAAGAACCAACTTTTGATCTTGTCAATCCCCTTCATTGTTTTTCTGTTCTCTATTTTGCTCGTTTTCACTCTAATCTTTATTATTTCCTTCCTTCTACTAACTTTAAGTTTAGCTTGCTCTTCTTTTTCTAGTTCCTTAAGGTGTAAAGCTAAGGTTATTGATTTAGGATTTTCTTTTTTAAAATATAATTATTTACAGCTATAATTTTCCCTCTTTGCATTGTATTTGCTGCATTCCATAAATTTGGGTAGGTTATATTTTATTTTCACTTGTCTCAAAGCGTTTTCTTTTTTAACTTGTAATTTCTCTTTGACCTATTGGTTGTTTAAGAGTGTGTTGTTTAAGGCAACCCACGGAATAGGAAAAGATATTTGCAAATGACACTACAGACAAAGGTCTGATATCTAAGATCTATAAAGAACTCCTCAAACTTAACTCTCAAAAAACAGATAATCATGTCAAAAAATGGGCAGAAGACATGAACAGACACTTCTCCAAAGAAGACATACAAATGGCTAACAGACACATGAAGAAATGTTCATCATCATTAGCCATCAGGGAGATTCAAATCAA
>CM052901.1:39763379-39845529 GCA_028534135.1 Potos flavus
CACCCCCCACAACTCCCCACCCTGCCTCTCGAATTCTTCATATCAGAGAGATCATATGATAATTGTCTTTCTCTGATTGACTTACTTCGCTTAGCATAACACCCTCCAGTTCCATCCACGTCGTTGCAAATGTCTGCCTTCATCTTATATGGTGTTCTCTGTGTGTGCATGTCTGGGTTCGAATTTCCCCCTTTTTATAAGGACAGCAGTCACATGGTATTAAAAGCCCACTCTACTCCAGGACCACCTCGTCTTAACTACATTAAATAAGGTCACATGCTGGGTTAACTGGGGGTTATGCCTTCAACATATGAATTTTTTGAGACACAATTCAACTCATAATATTGGCCTTCTTTCTGTTCATCCAGCATACCAAGCTCATTTCCACCTCGGGTACCTTATACATATTAGTCCTTCTGTCTAGAACCTGAAAGAAGCACGACTGTTCCCTTCTCAGCATACAAGTGTCATCTCATATGTCATCCCCTCAAAAAGGCTTTCCCTGATCACTCTATCTAAAATAGCCCCTCCATCTCACACACACACACACACACACACACACACACACACACACATCATTCTCTATTCCCTTACCTGTTTCAGTTTTTGTCATAACACCCATCTCTACATGAAATAGATTTATTTTTACTTTTTTAAAAAATATCTCCCTCCCACCAGAATATAAGTTCCATGAGGACAAAGAGCTTGTTCATCTTATTTACTGCTATATCATCAACACCTAACACAGTATCCGTTAGAGAGTAAATATTTAATAAATGTTCATTGCATGAACATTGAATGAGCAAATGCTCACTTTGAGATTGTCTGATATAGTCTCTGGAAAGCCCAGTAGAATCGGGTTTTCCCTAAGAAAATGAAACTTATCCCAAGATAATCCTCAAGATATTCACACACTACCCCCACTTTGAAATGAACTAATCTTCTGTAAGAAATCAATTATAAAACAATAAAATAATATTACTCCCCTATCCCAGAGTTACCTGTTTTCCATCTGCTTGGACTACCAGGAAATCAGCTGAGGGCAGCAAAAATCCAGACTGAAGAAAGGTCAGTTCCAAGGCAGAGGCACATTTTCAGTCTTTCCTCAAAGATTGTCCACTTTCTGTTCTCTCTCCAGCCTGGCTAGTTCTTTTCAGGTCCAGTAGGCACACATCTATGGGTGTGGCTGGGCTGCTCATTAGGAAAAAAAGGTGATCTCTTTTATTGGATCAACTTGCTCAGAAAAGACCAAGGAACTAAGCTGACTTCTAATTGAGATACTTAAATGCCAGAGTCTTAAGTTAGAGCAATGGCTATATTTTGTTCTTCAAAGCTTTTTAAAAATAATTGTACATTTTGAGTTCTGACCTGCAAAGCTTGAAACTAATGACCTCCCACCTCCTCCCCACTCTGGGGTGTATGAGCTATGACAGGTGCTAAGATAAAGTGATAGTTAAACGAAGTTTCTTGGGGGCTTTTGACTATTGTTTGTTTTCATATTTCCTTAACAGTCATAAGAGGACTCTAACCGGGATCTTTGATGTTTATTCACCTAAACTTATACTTTTCCTGTAATAAAAAAGGGGATTGTTTGTGGTCTGTGATTTGGGAAGATTCAAGGGGAAGGAGGTTTAGTTTCTAAACTATTTCTTAAAAGACAAATTTCTCAAATACAGAGAGAAGGAATTTAATTAAACAATTTTGTGAGATCAATTCCCAGCTTTTTTCCATTTAATTTTTTTTCCAAAACTGCTTAAGTCAATGGTTGTTTGAGCCCCTATGAATTGCAGACCCTTTAAAGCAATGCTTCTCAAATTTAATGTGCACATGAACCACCTGGTGATCCTGTTAAAATGAAAATTCTGATTCAGTAGATCTGGAGAGGGCATTATAAAGTAGATCAAGTGGGTCTTCAAGCTTCCCCTGCTAGGCACTCACTGATGCCTCAGCCCACCTCCAAATACTCAGAGGCACCCATTTTCTAAAGCTCTCTGCTACCGTACCCTATTTTAACTACCCCCCCCTTTTTTTTTGCCAGAAGCCCCAGTTACAGATCTTTCTGTTTTGACCTTGCCTTCAAATTTACCTGTCTTAGGTACTTTTCTCTCTGGACCCGGCCCTCTGTGAAAATATAATGACTAGCAGGTGATAGTGGCTTGATTAGTTACTTTTTTCTCTGTCTTGATCAGAAGACCAACCCCACCCACTCCCCCACCAGAACAAGGTAACAATGGAGTTTAACCAATGGTAAGAATTTCCTGCCTTGTAATAGCCTAATTAAAATGTTATTTTTTAGTGGGGTGGGGAGGAGCAATATAATTTTGAATTTCTCAGAATATTATACACCATAGGAGACTGTCTACCTGAACTACTTATATTTTCTATTCTACGTCTCATCTGCGCTGGTCTCATTAAAAACAACATTGTCTTATTTTAGAAGTGGAACCATGAAACTGTCAAATGACCAGCTATTTCATGTTAATGTACAAAGGAGTTGCAATTCTAAAGCAAGAGAAGCAAAAGATCTTGGTGAAGGTTTCCCTACACATGATAGTACATTGCTTGGTATTTACTGAAGCTTAAAGAATCCTGATATTGGCGGCCTGGGGACTGTGGTGGGGATGCGGGCTGACATGTCAGCTCTGATGCTGCCAGCATCTTTCATTCATGTTGGAGGCCATTTCTTGAGAGGTGGCTCCCCGGTGGCTGGAGGCGGTGGAGCCCGTCTTGCTGGCGGTGGTGTTCATATCGAGCGTGGTGTGCACAGTTTCCCCAGCTGACCAGGTCCCAGGTGACCCTGGCAGAGTTCTTCAGTATGACCGTGTGGTTTTGGACTCCCTGGCATTTTGGGGATGACTCGGATCCTGCACTGGGTCACTTTCCATATCCAGATCCTTCCCAGTGGACCAATGAATAACTAGGTATCCTTTCTGATGATGAAGACTGAAAGTGTAACATGCACTCTTTACAAGAGCCAGGTGAGAATTTCAAGCAATTACAGACTTCATATCGTACATGGAAGTTGTAAAGTAATTAAAGTGTTTTGGTTAACAGTGAGGGGGAAAAAAAAGAATCCTGATACTGTCTACCCAATATTTCACCCAATAATTTTTCTTTAATTTCTTCATTTTGGTAGAATTGAAACTATTTAAAAACGATTGATTTAAGCCTTCAATTCACAGCACAAAGTATTTTATATGGCTTATTCTCTCTTTTTAAAAATTTTTTTAATAGATTTTATTTATTTATTTGAGAGAGAGAGAGAGAGAGCACAGAAGGAGAAGCAGACTTCCCACTGAGTAGAAAGTCCAAAGTGGGGCTCGATCTCAGGAGTCTGAGATCATGACCTGGGCGGAAGGCAGAGACTTAACCGACTGAGCTACCCAGGTGCCTCTATATGGCTTATTCTCATGTCCATTTATAGGAACAAAAATGGGCTCCTCAAAAGATAAATTTGCATATTAGAGAGGTAAATGATTGTCTGTTCTACTTATGCCATATGTATAGTCTTTTCATATCCTCCCCCTGCTTCAGTGGCCATGTCCTGCACTAATAGTCACATTAACTGATTGGATGATAACAACCCAAGGGTAGGCAATCCATCCAATAGAATGGCCAGCAACCACACACATCTAGCCTATAGTGTAAGAAAGTCTCAGTCCATCAAATTCTATTCTCAGGAACATTGGTAAGAGAACAGAGACAGCATAGAGATGAGAGGGAAAGTAATCCATAGAAATAACAGAGAAAATACACCTGAAAATAGGCCCTCTTTATTCTTGCAGTACACTGAGTTGGTTTCTGTTCTTTGAATCACAAGGGTAAGAACATAAGCAACAATGAAGGAAAAAACGCTGGAGCCTCGAGGGATAAATGAATAGTAGACTATGAAGTCAGTGGCTTCCACATAGAAAGAATATTGAAGCCACTCCTTCCATCCCTCCTGCTACACCATGACCTCCTTGAAGGAAAGGACTATGTCTCATTCATCTCTGACTTCCTCATACCTTGTATATGACAAGTATTCAATAAATATCAAATATAAAATTCAATTTTCTGTGATGAATGAAAGTCACCAAAATTGGATAGGATAGTTTGGTTGATGGCAATCTTTTCATCACCTAGGACTTCTTTTCTTATATTTCTCTCTATAGACCTATAGTTTGAAAAATACTGTCTAACCTTCATTAGGTAATAATGATTTAAAATTTTTTTTTATTTAGGGGCGCCTGGGTGGCTCAGTCGGTTAAGCATCTGCCTTTGGCTCAGGTCCTGATCCCAGGGTCTTGGGATCAAACCCTGCATTGGGCTCCCTGCTCAGTGGGGAACCTGATTCTCCCCTGCCCCTGCTTGTGCTTTCTCTCTCTCTCTCTCTCTAATAAATAAATAAAATCTTTAAAAAAGTAAGTAAACAGGTTTTATTTATTTTAGAGAAAGCGCACAAGAGAGCACATGAGCGCATGCAGGCGGGGGGAGGGGCAGAGGGAGAGCGAGAGCAAGAGAGAGAGGGAGAGAAAATCTCAAGCAGACTCCCTGCTGAGCGTGGAGCCCAGCACAGGGCTCGATGCCACAACCCTGAGATCGTGACCTGAGCTGAAATCAAGAGTCGGAGGCTTGACCAACTGAGCTACCCAGGCACCCCAATAATAATTTTTTATAAGGTGGCCAGAAACTTCATTAACTTTCACATTGTAACATCCAAAGAATGTCCCGATTAGATATTAGAATTTTGAAAAATTGAGCTAGGTTCTTGTATACAAAATAAACATATCAGTTGAATCCTATACAGATGACACACAGATAAAAGTGAAATCTAAAACATCAAATTGTCAGGCAATCATAAATATAAATTTTTAAAAATACACAGAAAAATAGGCAAGACTTCAATGGTTAAGTAATATTTCATAGAGAGACATTTTAAAATACCAAATGCTGTGTCCCAGCCCTAGGGTTTAAGTTTGCTCGGTTCACATTCTGTCCCAGAACAGATGTGTATGCTCATCCTTACTACCCTAATAGCTATCTAAGGCTTATAGGTGTCAAGAATGGAATGGTCAATGGGGTGCCTGGGTGGCTCAGTTGGTGAAGCGTCTGCTTTCAGCTCAGGTCATGATCTCTGGGTCCTGGGATCAAGCCCCACATCGGGCTCCCGGGTCAGTTGGGAGTCTTCCTCTCCCTCTGCCTCTGCCCCCCACTCATGCTCTCTCTCTCTCTCTCTCTCTCAAATAAATAAATAAATAAATCTTAAAAAAAAAAAAAAAAGAACTGAAGAGTCCAGGATTTTACCTTATTCATAGGCTAATAAGTGAGACGGCAAGTATCATGGATGCTGGCAAAGACCTGAGACTCCTGAATCAGAGACATTGGATTTTATTACCCATGGCACAGCAAGTAGCACAAGCTTCATGTAGGTTTGTGTGGGATCCCTATGCCTCTCCAGTCGCACAGGGGAGGTATAAACAGGTTAGGGTAGGGCCAGGTAGATGCTATGCACGGAATGGGTTTGCTTTGTGGCCAAGAACACTCAGCTTGGGGGATTCGCTGCTTTATAGCAAGCAGAAGAAAGCCGGCTTTTTATCTGTGGGAAGCTATTACTTCATCTCTCAAGGCTGCTCGCTGCAAATATAATTCTGAGAAATGGCTTGGGCAAAGAGCAGGTTGGGACTTTGCATCCTTGCCATATCCAGCACGATTTGTAGAAGCATAAGAGATTCTTGGAGGAGTAGCTCCAACAAGTGGTGTTTGTGGGTACTGTGGGGAGATATCTGCCTGAAATAGGTGGTTGGTGATAGGAATCTTTTTTTTCAACTGAGGTATAATTGACATATAACAGATTCCTTTCAGGTGTACACATGATGATTTGATACTTGTATACATTGTGAAATGACAGTGGAGACTGGTAATGGTTGTACGATGTTGTGAATGTACTACGTACCACTAAGTTGTACATTTTAAAATGGTTAAAATGGCGAATTTTAGTTTATGTGTGTTTCACCACAATTAAAAAAAAATCTTCCTGAGTTCCAGGCATTGCTCCCTCCCACAGGATGGTCGGCTGGTAAAGCCCTGGGCAGGACGGAATCATGTTCCTACTCACATGCAGACTGGAAGACCAATGGGCGCGGGTCCTGGGTGCAGGTTTTGCCTTTTGCTGTGGCTCTTAGCGCACTTGATCGGCTATAGGAGGGGGAACAGCTTTCTAGGACTGCACCCCAGAGCACCTGGGCCACTTTCCCTAACATACCCAGCAGTTCCCTTCCTTGTCACCCTCACTGCAAATCCTCCCTGTTTTTTTTTAAGGTTTTATTTATTTATTTGAGAGAGAGAGAGAACATGCGAGAAGGGGGAGGGTCACGAGGAGAAGCAGATTCCCTGATGAGCAGGGAGCCTCATGCGGGACTCAATCTCAGGACTCCGGGATCATGACCTGAGCCGAAGGCAGAGGCTTGAGTCACCAGAAGCCCCCTCCCTGGGTTTCATGATGCCTCCTCTCTATTCCAAACCCAGTTCTATTTTCTTTTCTTTTTTAAAGATTTTATTTATTTGTTTGAAAGATAGCTACAGAGATAGCAAGAGCAGGGAGGAGAGGGATAGGGAGACCCTCGCTGAGCAGGGAACCCAATTCGGGGCTGGATCCCAGGACGCTGGGCTCATGAGCTGGGCTGAAGGCAGATACCCAGCCGACTGAGCCACCAGGTGCCCCCAGTTCTGTTTTCTTTACCAAGGAAGCCAAGGTTTGCTTTCTGATAACCCATGGTAAAGAGCCTGAAATCAGAGTCCCAACTTTTAACAATCAAAAACCCTTTTCCTGACAGCAAGAAAAGCTCAGTTTTCAAAATTTAGGTAATCTCATCTCGTGGTCTCTGGAAGGGAGGGCAAATATTTGCATCCTGTTTTGGGAGAGTTCCTTTACCCCCAAAATGAGGTAAATGTTTCTAATAGAACAAAGGAAAACTTTTTTCTTTTAAGCAGTTACCTTTCCTTATTAAAAAGACCAATCATTTATATCCTGATTTGCTTCAAAATAGTTCTAATTCATTTCCCCCACAGCACATGTTATATGTGTGTGTGTGTGTATATATATATATATATATATATATATATATATATATATAATATATATATATTTAAAGATTTTATTTATTTATTTGACAGAGAGAGAGCAATCACAAGTAGGCAGAGAGGCAGGCAGAGAGAAGAGAGAGGGGGAAGCAGTCTCCCCACTGAGCAGAGAGCCCGATGCGGGGCTCAATCCCAGGACCCTGAGATCATGACTTGAGCCGAAGGCAGAGGCTTTAACCCACTGAGCCACCCAGGCGCCCCTAGCACATGTTATATTAATAATAGGAAGTATAGACTCTCAACCTTGAGCTCTGAAAACTTGAAGCCTTATCTTCTTAGGCTGAGTGGGAAGTTCAGGGCCACTGAATATAGTCACAGAAAAGTCATTTCTTGTCATCTGTATTAGTTTCCCACTTCTGCTGAAACAAAGGACTACAAACTTGGTAGCTTACCCTTTTGGATGTCAGAAACCTGCAGTGGGTCTCACTAAGCTAAAAGCAAGGTATTTTCAGGGTTGCATTCCTTTCTGTAGGCTCCAGGGGAGAACCCATGTCCTTCCTTTTGTAGCTTCTGGAGGCTGCCCACGTTCCTTGGCTCTTGGCCCCTTCCCTCCATCTTCCAAGGCAGCAACAGAGGCTCATGTTCTCACATTATGTCACTCTGATCCATTCTTCTGCCTCCTTCCACTTTTGAGGGTCCTTGTGATCACATCAGGCTCATCTGCATGATCCAGAATAACCTCCCTGTTTTAAGGTCACCTGATTAGCATCCTTAATTCCACCTGCAACCTTCATTCCCCTTTGCTATATAAGGTGACATATTCACAGGTTCCAGGGATCAGGATGTGGACATCTTTGGGGGGCCATTTATACTGCTTACCATATGCCATCACTTGACAACTATTTTTTGAGCACCTATGAATAGAAAGCTTTCTGCTCTGCCTTAGGGGGCCATCTGGATGAGACAGGACTTATTCAGAGCAAGGTAAAAATCACAATAGAAGGTTTCACCAGCTGCAGGGATGGTAAGAAGATAAGAGGAACTCCTATGAAAATTAGAAGAGGGTGTGGTGTGATTGTTGATATGTTCAGAGAAGGCTTCCTGGACGAGGCAGAACTTGCTCAGTCGGTCTTAAAGGAAGTTTAACTGTGGTCCCGACAGTATTGAAACACTGAACTGAGTTCAGGGAGTTGAACAGGTCTTTTTAATTTTTTTAAAAATATTTTATTTATTTATTTGACGGAGAGAGAGGGAGACGGCGAGAGAGGGAACACAGGCAGGGGGACTTGGAGAGGGAGAAGCAGGCTTCCCACTGAGCAGGGAGCCTGATGTGGGGCTCTATCCCAGGACGCTGGGATCATGACCTGAGCCGAAGGCAGACGCTTAACGACTGAGCCACCCAGGTGTCCCAGTTGAACAGGTCTTACATACTGTTTAATTAAATGAGGAGGCCATTAGACTGAGGTGGCTCTAAAGCTTTGGTGGCCTATATAAACAAACTCAAACCTCTGCCTGTAAATGCCTCAAGGTTAAGAAATAGAAACCTAAAGGCAACCAATCACAAACAGCCAACTAGGCTTTAAGCTATAGTCCATCCAATAATTTCCATTCTTTGCTTCTGTACCTTCTCCACGGGAGTTACTCCCCTAGCTCCTGCCAGGCGAGGGCTCCTAACCACTTCCGGTTTGGTGCTGCCTGATGACAATTGATCTTTGTTCACATAAACTGTCAATATTTTTAACATGCCTCAGTTTATCTTTTAACAATACACAGTTTTGAGGGCAGCTTTCCAATGCAATAGTTGTAAAACGAACGTACTCACTGCTATTTAACGTGATGTCTCTGTAACACTTATCTGCTTAAAAAGCACTGTCAGAAGCTCATTTGGTGATCACCACAGCCCCATGAGGGATGTAGGGAGGGCAGGGAAGCACATGAACCTTGCCATCATTGAATCCCCAAGCCCCTTTCCAGGTCTAGGTCTGCTCCCCGTGTTCCTTCTTCCTTGCAGCCACAGGGACACTCCTGTTTTCTCTCCTTTAGGTAGCAGTCTCTCTAAGCCTAAATGCAGAATGAGACACAGTCTCTCTACCTCCCCCACTTCCTTGCTGCCTTTGAAGCCAAGCATACAGGCTCATTTAATTTTTTTTAAGATTTTATTTATTTATTAGAGAGAGAGACAGCGAGAGAGGGAACACAAGCAGGAGGAGGGGGAGAGGGAGAAGCAGACTCCCCACTGAGCAGGGAGCCCATGTGAGGCTGGATCCCAGGACCCTGGGATCATGACCTGAGCCGAAGGCAGATGCTTAACCAATTGAGCCACCCAGGCGCCCCCAGGCTCATTTAATTTTAAGGTTTATCTGCCAACCACTCTGGAGAAACAGGGAATAAAGCTAATAGATACAAGGGAGTGGCAAATGTTCCATAATCTTACAAAGTTTATATAATGTTGGCCTCTAATTAATAATTTCTGCTTTCTTTTTCAGTGGTAAAAGAAAGTACCATTGGGTTCAGGCCCTCTGCTTCTATTTTCTTAGAGATCATCATCATCGTGGCAGCAAGCAACTATAGAGTGCATCGTTATAATTGCTTTACATATTTTAACTCATTTAATTCTTACACCAACCCATTTTATGGATAAGTCAAATGAGGCAGACTTCAAATCCCAGTAGACTGGCTCTGAAATCTGTGTTTCTAACCACTCTACCACACTGGATCATCACTGCCTCTTCCCTAACACCACCTCACCTTCTGCCTCTTAATATGACTACTACTTGGACACTTTCGCCATGGGGAACCAACACACTAAGTTACTAAGGAAGGAACTGAGGCCAAGAAAAGTGAGACTTTTCCAAGGCAACATTGGTGGTGCGTAGGGAGTTAAATCCAGCTCCATCACACAATATTGTCTTTAATAGAGGCCACTTTGCAAAGTCTGATTCTGACCCAACATAGGGAAAAGAATTTAGAAGAATAATAAATAATTTATTTCAAACAATACCACATTATCAGTATGGGGTGTTTTATTTTTAGACACTGTGATCAAGGCCAGATTAATACCTTTAGAGGCTCTAAGTAGTGAAAAAGAGAAGACTGTCTTTCCCAAACCATCCTCTATGGATTCAAATGAAAAACAATTAATAATAATTATAGGTATAAATGGTAAAATAAATACAAATACCATTTTTTTCATCATGACTGTTTAAATTTTTCTTTTTGGAAACCAACAATCAAATTCTTTTTTTTTTAGATTTTTATTTTTTAAGTCCTCTCTACAATCAACATAATAATAATTATTAATGGTAATATGGTACATATTACAGTAATATTACCACCTGAGCCAGCCAGGTACCCCTCCCCTCCAACAATCAAAGTCTTAAAAGAATTCTCAAAAGCATTTTTCTGGGTGTCCTAAGCACCTGTTTCAATTGTTAAGTAATTCAGTACTGACTATTACTGTTACATATTAATTCCTGGAAAGGGTGTATAAAAGTTACAATTGTAAAAGTAAGTTTGGAACAAACAGTGACAGAGGCAAGTGATCAGGAAGAAGACAGAGAAAGCAAGTCAGGGAGGGGCTCTGTGTTTGCAATTTACAAAAATCTACCTACCATGGGTGGGATCAACCGTCTACAGGAAGTCTTTCCAAAAGACTACAACCTATAGTGTAACTGTGGATAAGTTACTGATGACATTTAAGTACTCCCTAGAGGTCTCCAGGAAGCAGCCAACCTCAAACGTGTCAATCTATAAACCTGGGAAATGCAAACATTAAGACGGTCTGGTAAAATAGAAGGGAGGCAAGGTATTATAAGGTCTACAGCCAGAAGAAGGAAAGCAATTCTCGGAGAATTTACCAAAAAAAACGAGGTTGACAGTAAGAATTTTTTAGTGTGTCCAGGATTGCCCAAGAAAGAGGAGCCTCAGATTTGGGGCATGAATATTTTATTTGGATTAATATAGTCCTATTTTGAAAGGGCCCAACTGATCCTGCTGTTGTGGTTTAATAATAATATTCCATTAAGATCATCAAACTCTCTTTGCCCATATTCTATGCCTGCCAATTTATTAAGTGACTTCTTAGTACTCTGATATTGGGAATAGGGACCCCTCACCACAGACACAAAGCTCCATTCAGTGTGGTATGTATAATCGTTTAGATAATAGATAAATTGTCATCTAGATTATAAATCATTCTCTTATGAATCACAGGATCTCAACATTGGAGGATACTTCAAAGGCATTTAATTAACCATCCATCTGGTGCTGAAATTCCCCCTATAAAATAGCTGGCGAGGAGTCATTCATTTTTCCTTAAGCATCTCAAATAACAGGAAACTGATTACCTCTTCACTTCTCTGAACACCTGTGTTAGAAAATTCTGCTTCATATTGAACAAAAATGTGTTACTACTTTGGAGCCCTCAGTCTTAGGTTGACCTCTTGGGACCACAAACAAAACAAACTAAACCTCAAAAAACAAACAAACAAACAAACAAACAAAAACAAACAAAAAAAACCCCCAAAACCCCAACACCTAAATGTTGATAAGCTCATGTTCTGGACAAACCTCTTTTCCAGGCCAAATTCCCTAAATCCTTTAATACCTCCTTAATGTAAGATGGTTTCAAATCATTACATTATCCTGGTTACCCTCCCAAGGACAGGCTTTCGTTTCTCTTTTAAGGTGTGATCTTGGGCACGGTCAAGTGCTTTTGTAAAATTCGCAAAATTAAGATATTTTTATCACACATGGTTAAGATGGTGGTCTCTTTCTGCTCCTCCTTCCCCTCTTTCTTACTTCCCCTCATGTCAAGCCACACTGGAGAGGCCAAGAGCATTTCTGGATAGAGCTAAGGGGAAGTTGTATTGGTGGTATATTTAGTTTGGGTTTAGGAGAATATATATCATGTAGTGCATCAATACTTTCTTTTTATTTATTCATTTGTTTGTTTTTTTATTTATTTATTTATCTTTTTTCCCCCCCCCCGATACCTTCATATATAGTTAACTGATGGCTAGCTGTCTTAGTGTAGAAATGGCTTCCAGGAATACCCTTACAACCCACTGTATTAATTTCATGGAGCATTGTGACACTAAGTTGCAGGTGTGTTAGAAAGCTAATGAAAGTGTTATTTTTATGAGTTTTGTGATATTGAAGAGATTTTTCAGCTTTTTAAAATATAAAATGTGCTATGCATTGAACTGCACCCTTACAATGAGGAAACTTTATGGTACATAAATTATACCACAATAAAGCTGTTAAAAATGTGCTATGATTTCTTTTCTTATTTTAAATATTCACTTCTGTGCATAAAGTAAAATAAGAACATATATAGCCAGGTATCTACAAAAAGTTATACCAAACATCACACTTGAGGGTGAAATGTTGGGGCACCTGCGTGGCTTAGTTGGTTAAGCATCTGCCTTAGGTTCAGGTCATGGTCTCAGGCTCCTGGGATCAAGCCCTGCATCGGGGTCTCTGCTCAGCAGAGAGTCTGCTTCTTCCTCTCCCTCTGCCTCTCTGCACCGATTGTGCTCTTGCTCACACTCTCGCTCTCTCTCTCAGATAAATAAAATCTTTAAAAAAAGGGTGAAGTGTTGAAAGAATCCCTTTTGAGACTGGGAATTAGACAAGGTGATCGCTATTACTATCTTTGCTCAACATTGTATGAAGTTCTAGTGAGTTCAGCAAGCCAAAAAAAAAAAAAAAAAAGAAAAAAAGAAATAAAAGATATAAGAATCAGGAAGGTGGAAATAAAATTGTTATTATACCAAAAGTATGACTTAGTTTATAAAAATCCAAGACATTAAATACGAAAATATTATTAGAATTAATAAGTAAGTTTGGCAACATTGCTGGATATAAAAATCGATATGTAAAAATAAGTTGTCCTTCTATGTAATAGCTACAATTAAAAATCAAAAAAGTATAATATACAACCCTAGAACAAATAGAAAGTATTGAGCAACAAATGTAACAAAGGAGGTGCAAGGGGAAGTTGAATCCAAAATTTACATAAAAGTGCAAAAGGTCAAGAATAGCCAAAACATTCTTAAAGAACAAGGTGGGGAAATTTGCCCTATCAAATGCCAAGATTTATTATAAAACCATAGGAATTAAGGCTATGGCATGGTATGAGCTGAAGATAGTTCAAGAATAAACCCACCTGTATATAGAACTGACATTTTAGATCAGTGAAGAAAGTGTACTTTTCAAAAATGGTGCTGGCACAATTAGTTTTCCATCTGGAAAACTAGTAAATTGGGTCCCTACCTCACACCATACCTAAAAACATCAACTCCAGATGGAGTCAAAAGAAATGTGAGAGGCAAAAATATAAAACTTTTAGAAGAAAATGTAAAAGAATATCTTAATGATCTCTGGGTATTAAAAGATTTCTAAAAGAAGACACAAAAATGTGTAACTTACAAAAGAAAAAGCTGATAAATCAGAGTACATGAAAATTAAGAACTTCAATTTATCAGGAAACACTATTGAGAGGGTGATAAGACAAGCCATAAATGTAACCAATCAAGAATTAGTATCAGATTCTAAAGAGAGCTCGACTCTATAAACATAGAAAAATAAAACAATAGAAATATACGTCAAAAACTAAAAGAGTCACTTCTCAAAAGAGAAAATTCAAAGGGTCAATAGTTGAGTTAAAAGATGCACAACCTCTGGTGCCTGGGTGGCTCAGTCAGTTAAGTATCTGCCTTTGGCTCAGGTCATGATCCCAGGGTCCTGGGGTCTAGTCCTGCTCAGCGGGGAGCCTGCTTCTCCCTCTCCCTCTGCTGCTCCCCCTGCTTGTGCTCTCTCTCTGTCTCTCTCCTAAATAAATAAATAAATAAATAAATAAATAAATAAATAAAATCTTTATAAAAAAAGATATTCAACCACCTTAGTAATCAAGGAAAGGAAAATTAAAATCACAACAAAGTAGTATTTTATACTCACTGGAATCATAAAAATAAAAAAGTCTAATAATAAAAGTCTAATAAAAAATACCAAGTGTTGGTAAGCACGTGGAGGAAGTGGAATGTTCATCCATGGCTCATTGAACTATACATTTATGTGAGCACCTTGGAAAAAGGTTTGGCATTAAATAGTAAAGTTGAACATGTGTAAATCCCAGGACCCAGGAATTTCACTCCAGAGTATATACTCTAGGGTAACTGTAGTGTATATACATCATTTTATCAACATTGTTCTATCATCATCCAACATGATATTGAGTGAAAGAAGCAAACCACAGGAGCATATATACATACAAACAACTAGGTTCCATTTATTAAAAAGTTCAGAAACAGGAAAAAGTAAACAATATGGTATATCGTTTAGGGATGCATATAGTCAGTAAGCCTATGAAGAAAAACAAGGCAATAATTACCCCAAATTTTAAGGTAGTAGTTACATCTGATGAGGGAGGGAGAGAGGAATGAGGGAATTGTAATCAAGGAGGGACACACAGAGGGTTTTAAGAAATAAATATTCTATTTTTTTAAACCTGGGTAGTGAGTACATAAATAATCTTTCCTTAAAATTATTCTTTAAGGTACATATATATGTTTTATGCTGCTTTTGTCTACGATATATTTCACCATTTTAGAAAGGGAAAAAAAAATCACTGCCCAGAATTGAACGCACAATTCTAGTTAATCTATACTAGAAAACCATCACCTCTCTCATTTTGAGTATTCTATTTTTTAAAAAGATTTATTTATTTATTTTGAGAGAGAGAGCACGCTCGTGGGCACGCACACACAGGGGGAGGGGCAGAAGGAGGGAGAATCCTCAAGCAGATTCCCCGCTGAGTGCAGTGCCTGAGGCAGGCTAGATCCCAGGACCCTGAGATCACGACCTGAGCTGAAATCAAGAGTTGGACGCTTAACTGACAGAGCCACCCAGATCCCCCTATGTCTCTGTTTTTTTGAACCGAGGTGTGCCTTTATATCTCTGAAATTTTCTCTTATTTATTTAGCCATTTTCCCCCCTTGTCCGCCCAGCCAGTCAAGCTCTCCCCAGAGCCAGATCATCCTCCAGGAGAACATATATAGTGACATTTCTGAGCTAGCCAGGCTGAGGTCCAAACCACAGTGGGCAGCTGTGGCAGCTCTTCTGAAAGTCCACCTTAAAGCTTAACGTGCTTGCTTCCTGCCCTGCTTCTCCTGAGGTCATCTGCTTATAGCCCTAGCCTTTAGTGAGAAACCTTAGCAAATGGCTTATCAAGGCAAGCAATGCCTCACATTAGGTCATGTTGATAAGACGAAGAGAGAATATTCTCACTCAAGAAGATTGCTATTTCCTGAAGGGATAAAACCCCACCAGGGAAAACCCCTGTGGTTGTCATAGGTAGGGCTGGTCTCCTCAAGCTGATAACATAGTTCCGTCCAGAGGAGGAAGGCAGAATGCACTTATTTCATTTCTTGAAGCTTTCTGGGTAATTGTGCATCTTTCATTTCTTAAAGACTCACATACTCTGAGCTAGAGGTCCCAACCCTGAAGAACCTCTCCAGAATCCAGGTTGTTGAATCTTCCCTGCTGCCTAGAGAGACTCCAAACCAGCTCTTGACAATGGGCAACTGGGTGGTTAACCACTGGTTCTCAGTTTTGTTTCTGGTAAGTAATGTTTCACTATCTATGAATTATTCTCAACAGAGTAATTTGTTAATATTTCTTTTTTTAAAGATTTTATTTATTTGAGAGAGAGAGAGAGAGAGAGAGAGAGAGCATGAGTGGGGTGAAGGGCAGAGGGAGAAGCAGACTTCCTGCTGAGTGGGAAGCCCAACATGGGGCTCGATCCTGGGACTCTGGGATCCAGACCTGAGCTGAAGACAGATGCTTAACAGACTGAGCCACCCAGGCGCCCCTGTTTGTTAATATTTCTAAAGTTATCTGAAATGGAAATATTCTATGCCAATATGGGGCCCATTGAGGCCAGTTATCAGTTTAAAAGCCCAACTCTAAGATTACACATGTTTTATAAAATATTCTGTGTATGATGTATTTCACCATTTTAGAAAAGGGAAAAAATCCTACTCCAGAACGTGGTTGATAAAGAGACAAATGATATAAACCTCAAGTATTTGGAATTTCAATGTTTTCATTTTCCATCTTTTTTCTCTTCCATCTCACTTCTAACTACTGCCATGCAGCCTTGACTTCTCTTCATCCTTTCTGTACTACCAACAGCAAGATTTCATAAAATCATTGAATGTTTGAGATAGAAATATTCTTGGTGATCATGGCCCAGTGCTGTCCATTTTAGAAATGGAATGTGAGCTACATATGTAATTAAAAAATTTTCTAGTACTTACATTGAAAAAGGTAAGAAGAAATAGGTGATATTAATGTCAAGTAATTTATTTAGTTTAACCCAATATATCAAAAATGTTATCCATTCGGAGCACGTGGGTGGCTCAGTTGGTTAAGCATCTGCCTTCAGCTCAGGTCATGATCCCAGGGTCCTGGGATCAAGTCCTGCATTGGGCTCCCTGCTCAGCGGGGAGCCTGCTTCTCCCTCTGCCTCCTGCTCCCTCTGTGCTGTCTCTCTCTTTCTCTCTCTGACAAATGAATAGATAAGAAATCTTTAAAAAAAGGTTATCATTTCAACATGTAATCAATATTGAAAATATTAACAAGATGGGGGTGAGAAGTACTCTTTTTCTAAAACTAATATGTCTTACATGTTTGGGTCATGCACTTTGCAGTAATACACAGTGTATTTGGGTGTGATGTGGTTTACTTTTCTATCATATTTTTAATTTTATGTATTCCATCTCCTTTTTGTGAATTCATGTATTATAGCAAAATACAAGGGAAATGGGACTATTTGAAATGTCATATGGGAAATCTTTTAATAAATATATGTAAATAAAATACAAAATATTTGTCCCCATCTTCTCCCCCAGAGCAACGGCAAGACATATTTTGTTAGATATTTATTTTTTAATGTTTTCTATAATTTAAAAATGTATAGCTTCCCATAATTATTATTTTCTTAACCATGATACTACAATTTTCCTAGTTTTATCTTAAAATACTGAATGTCCTGAACTTTTATAAATGTTTGTAATTTGTTTTAAGTAATTTTCATCTTTTTTTAATGTTCAGTTAGCCGACATACAGCAAATTATGCTTGACATATAATTTCCAATAAACTTTCCAGTCAAAAAAATATTTTAAAAAAAGACAAAAGAAAATAATAATGAGATCATTTAATGACTTTTATTTTTCCTAAGTTTTTGAAACCTGGTATGTATTTTGCACTTACAGCATACCTAAATTAGGACAAGCCACATTTCCAGTGATCACATGTGGGTAGTGGCTACGGCATTGCCTAGTGCAGCTATAAACCATTTCCCTTATTTTTTACAAGGAAAATAAGACCCATATGTCACACCATGAATGGATTGCAGAACCATCACTCAAATCCAGCTTCCCAGTGTTCAGGCCAGAAACTCTTTACCGTGCATGCCACGCATGCACAACCCCCTTCTCCTTACACACACACACACACACACACACACACACACACCCCTATCCCCGCTCTTTCTTCCATTTCTGAGCCACCCTGAGCTTGGAACTCCCTTCGTCCTTTCTCACTTTCCTAGATCTTCATGACATCACCCCTTTCGGGGTAATCTCTTTTCTTCCATTTTTTCCCTTTGGGTCCCCTAGGATGGCCCAGGTGCTTGAGGGAAAAAGGTGTGAAGAACAATCATATTCCCCTGGACGGTTGTTTGTTTTGCATTTAACAAAAGGCCAAGTGCTTATTTTGGCAGGTTACCCTATGCTTTATATTTTCAATGCTCAGTGCTGTATATTTAATTCCTTTCGCACTAGTTTAAGAGACAGGGCACCTGGGAATGAGTTTCACTTCTGGTGTTAATTGAGGGATGTTGATCAAATTATTTATTCTCTCTAGACTTCAGTTTGTGTGCGTGTGTGTGTGTGTGTGAGATAAATTAAATAACTAGATTAGATACACATATAAGCCTCCTTCTAGTTCTAAAATCCTCTGCATTTTGTATCCCTCTCTTAGTTTTTGCTCAGAGAGTTCATCACCCATTATGGGGACTCACATTTAACTATGTAGCTTTGAATTTCCACCCCCTACCAATCTTGCTGGCAGACTCAGACTTCTTGCTATCTCTGACATATACTCCTATGCACTATTTTTTTAGAGATTTTATTTATTTATTTGAGAGAGAGAGAGCAAGAGCGAGAGAGAGAACATGAGCAAGGGGAGGTGAAGGGGCAGAGGTAGAGGGAGAAGCAGATTCTCCACTGAGCAGAAAGCCCAACTTGGAGCTCGATCCCAGGACCCTGGGATCGTGACCTGAGCCAAAGGCAGATGCTCAATCAACTGAGCCACCCAGGCCCCCCCACATTATTTTTTTAAGAAAATATTTATTTATTTATTTATTTGAGAGAGAGAGAGAGAGAGAGAGAGAGCATGCTGGGGGGGGCAGGGCAGAGGGAGAGGGAGAGAGAGAGAAAAATTCTAGCAGACTCCAAGCTGAGCAGGAACCTGGTCTCAGGGCTCGATCTCACGACTCCAAGATCACGACCTGAGCCAAAACCAAAAGTTAAATGCTTAACTGACTGCATCATCCAGGCGCCCCCTGGTACTATTTTTTTGAATAAAAAATTAATTATTCAAAAAACATTCTCACCCCCTCTTTTGCCAGGTCTTCTACCTCACTTTCCATCCATAATGGAGGAAATGATAGTGAGGGTGGGAAATGGAATGCCTTATTCCCAGATGTCACTGTATTCAGCTTGCCTACAGGTGGTGATGGTCTGACACAGAGGCAAAGAACTCTCAGATCCTGAAATTGTTCTGCTCTCTCTAAAGAAACTTCTCTCTCTGTCTTCTGAACTCTGGAGGTATCTGTGACTGTCACCTCTCTTTTTCTATTAGGATCAAGAATCTTTGAAAGACACTCAATTCTGGAAATGGTGTCTGAGCAAAGGATGCAGGAAGAAATGGATTAGTGAAGACTGGTAATAACCCAGATCTGGAGTTAGCATTTATTGAGCTTCTACTATGCACCGACTGTTGTATTAATCACTCTGCATAATTATTTCACATAAGCCTCACAGTACTGCTTTGAGGGTAGATATCATTATTTTCTTCACTTTATAGAATACACTAAGTTTTAGAGAAGTTAAATCACACATCTGTCTAAGATTACAGAGCTAGAAAGTGGTGAGGCTAGAATTTGAGCCCAAGGAGTTTGATTCCACTATCACTTTATTTTTTTTTAAGATTTTATTTATTTATCTGAGAGAAAGAGAGAGAGAGAGAGACTGATCATGAGCAGGGGGGAAGGGCAGCGGGAAAAGCAGTCTCCCCGCTGAGCAGGGAGCCCGACGTGGGACTCGATCCCAGGACTCCGGGATCTTGACCTGAGCTGAAGGCAGATGCCTGATGACCGAACCACCCAGGCGCCCTCCAATGTCAATTTAAATCTCTATGCTTATGCTGCTGGAGGTGTGTGAGTGAGTGGTCCAGATCTAGGGAATCTGAACGGGCCATGCCCTAGGCTAAAGGCTCTCTACTTGTGGGGCTGAGATGGTTCTGATGCATCCTGGGGCCAACAATATATATTAAGGGCCTCCCAGTGCCCTAGAGTTCTGCTCAGTTATAAACTAGCACCTCAAAGCTTGGGCCAGAGCTGCATTGGTTGGTCTCCAAGGCAATGGGGCAGTGGGTTCCAAATTCCTCTTTGCCAGTGCAGCGACAGAGCCTGGGATAGACAAAAGCGGTCTTAAGAGCTCAAATGAGTCCAGAGCAATGATAGGTTAATTTGAAAAGAGACTCACAATCTAAAAACAGGAAAATGTGTGTCAGGGCATAATTAAAGAGGCAGGCCCATCTGGAATGGTTTAGTCCTTTTCACATGGCTGTTGTTATAGATGTTAAATTTATTCTTTGTTTCTTTAGAAATCCATTTATTCACTTATTGCCATCTTTTAGTTGAAATAGTTGGAATGCTCCCAGTCCAGAAGTTGGCAAATGTTTTCTGTAAAGGGCTTTGTAGACCCTATGGTCTCTTTCACAGCTACTCACTGCTTCCACTGAATGATGAAAGCAGCCATGAACAATATAAGAATAAGTAGGCTTGGCTAAGTTCCAGTACCACTTTATTTATGGACACTGAAATTAGAATTTCATGTAATTGTCACATCATGAAATATTATTCTTCTTTTGATATTTCTAACCATTTAAACGTGGGGAGACAGGGGCGCCTGGGTGGGTCAGTTGGTTAGACGTCTGCCTTCAGCTTGGGTCATGATCCTGGGGTCCTGGGATCGAACCCCACATCGGGCTCCCTGCTTGGTGGGGAACCTGCTTCTCCCTCTCCCTCTGCCTGCTGCTCCCCCTGCTTATGCTTTCTCTCTCTCTCTGTCTAATAAATAAATAAAATCTTTAAAAAAATAAACATGTGAAAACAAACAAAAAAGTAAAAATTATTCTTAATTTGTAGGCTGTACAAAATAAACAGTGAGCTAGATTTGGCCCATGGGCCTTGGTTTGCTCACCCTGGTCATTAGCATCTGATGAATGCATGTCTTGAAGTGCTAACTGTCTCTGAGACTAAGTTAGATACTAGAGGGATTGTACTCATTTAAAATGAAAACAGATAAACACAAAATAGCCAAAATGGTGACACTGTTTCCTATCCCTTACCTATTCCTTCCCATATCCAAATTTTACTTGATTCTTTGCTTGTTTTTTTCTTCCTCCAGGCTACTTGGTTGGCGCTGAATGTTTTCCTCTTTGTGCATGCCTTCCAGTCATATGAGAAAGCCGATAAGTACTACTATACAAGAGAAATCCTGGGGGTGAGTATCACAATTGTGATATGGAGAATCTCTGTTTTTTGTTTGTTTGTTTGTTTGTTTTGTTATTTGTAACCTAGGCTCCTTTGAGACCCAAATGCCCTGATTTCCGCTAGGGTTAGGGTACCCAGGAAAAAAATACAGGATGCCCAGAGAGAGAGAGAGAGACAGAGAGAGCATGAGCTGGGTGAGGAGCAGAGGGAGAGGGAGGAGCAGACTCCTCACGGAAGAGGAAGCTCGAGGGGGTGCGGGGAGGCTGGATCCCAGGACTCCAGGATCATGACCTGAGCTGAAGGCAGACGCTTAAATGACTGAGCCACACAAGAGCTCCCCAACCCCCCCTCCCGATTAAGTCTGAATTCCAGAAAAATAAATCATTTTTTTGGTATAAGCATATTTTGAGTATTGCATGGGACATAGGTATACTAAAAAAAATTACTCAATTTTTAAAATCTGAAGTTCAAATTTAGCTGGGCATCTGGTATTTTTGTTCACTAAATCTGACAGCCCTATCTAAGGCACGCTCTCCAGACCCCATGATAAAAACACACAGTAAAGAAAACTATTAAGCAGTCATTTTCAAATGACTCAAGTACTTTCATAGGGTGTGAGGGGAAAGCTAACTGGGTAGAGCTCCTGCCCCTGCCCCTACTTCAACCAAAGCAGGCTTTACCTGTCTTTTTTTTTTTCTCAAGATTTATTTATTCATTTTTGTGTATTAGAGAGAGAGAGAGCGCACACCACATGAGTGGAAGGGGAGGGGCGGAGGGAGAAGCAGATTCCCCGCTGAGCAGGGAGCCCTGTGCACCTGGGACTCCATCCCAGGACCCCGGGATCACAACCTGGGCCAAAGGCAGAGGCTTCACCAACTGAGCCACCCAGGTGCCGCTCAGCCTTTATTTGTCTTATGGACTCCTGCTTATGATTTCCAGAAAGAGTTCGGTTTAAAACAAGTAAATAAACAACTTGAAAGCCACCGCTGTGGACTGATCTCACAGAAAAACACCTCTCCATCAAGCAAGAGGGATACTTAGGGGGTCGGTGGGGTGAGTAGCACTGCAGAACTCAAGGCCTGAAGAAAGGCAGGGGTTGGGTGAGAATAACAGGATGGAGAAGGCTGTGGAAGTGGTAGGCGAAGAACAGAGGAGGGAGGGTGGCGGGGGGATAGGGCACGTGGATGTGGAGGTGACCAGAGAGAAGCATGGAGGTGAGACTGATCCTCTCACAGGCTCATCAGTCTGGCCACTATCTGATTAGAAAAGCAAATTTGACTGCTAACTCTAGGGAGTTTTTCAGTAGCAGGTAAGGGATTTGGTTAAATCACTTTTATCTTGATTAGATCATTGGCTTTCCACAAAGACCCGTCCAAGGTGCATGTTTAAAGACAGCTTGTCCTAAAAAATCCTTATTTTCTCTCTGTAATCAAAGGATCCATGTTGAGATCACAACCAATTTGAATGTTCTGTTCATGGCTTATTTCACCCTGCTGTTTTCCATTTTAAATGTCGGTCCTTGATCCTTCTTTAGAAACTATAACTCTAAAGGAAGTGTTAATTTATTTTAAAAATAGCTTTTTTAGTAAGAGAGTGATGCAATACATGTGACTAGTTATTAAGAGCTTAATTGCTTTATGACCAAAAAGTCAGCAGCAGAAAAATGAATCATGCTGATATCCTGTGGATATTTCATTCGCTTCATTTATTAAAATCTTCTCTATTAAAAACATTTAATTATAAATAATGCTACTTTCCGTGACAGCAAATGATACAGAAATGTGTAAGTAAAAATGTGAAAATTGCCCTCCCACCCCATTCCCCAGAGATAACCACTGTTAATAGTTTGTCTGTGCGGATACACTGACATAAGCTCATAAATGCATCAGGCACACAGGTTTTGTTTTTGAGGTAGGTACTATTCTTATTCACTTTTAAATTTCCTGTATAGAGTAAAATTTGCTCTTTTTTGGGTGTATGTACCATTCTATGAATTTGGATAAACACATACACTAGCAAAGAGGTTTTTTGTTTTGTTTTGTTTTCACCAAGAAAGGGATCACATCGTCGATATCAGCTGGAATTTGCTTCTTACACTTAATGTATTTCAGATAGCTTTCCATGTGAGTATGTAACTAGTGATGTGCTGGAGCTAGCTCGTACCAGCTTGCAAGAGCCCCTACATGCATCTCTTCCCAGCCCTGTATTCAATGGTGTTCAATGACAGCAAATTGGTATCTTGAAATCTGCCGCGATGGGGGGTATTGACATCATGTAAATTGGGAAAGGCTGGAAAGCAAGACTCCCTCCCCCCTTCCCTGGAAAGCTGGTTCTCAAATGTTTACCACTCCTACTCTTCTGCGTATAGCTCTCATCCTTTGAAGAACCTAACCATCCGTGGCATTGATGTGCCATAATTTATTTAATCATTCTGTAGTTATTTCTTGAATTTGTGCTTCCTCTAGGAAGATACAGAGAGTTATTTGATTCACTATGAAGCAGAGCAAATAAGTAACAGAAGAAGCAGTTTAAATTCATAGTCAGAGAGACATTAATGACAGCAGCGGCTGAAATTGAACATCAGGTAGTGTCGATATTGAGAAGTGCACGTAAATTGGGATATTCGTTGCACTGCAATGGGGAAAAAAAAGATTTCCTCTGAAAAGAATTTATCCCATACAGATAGCCCCTCCAGAATATGGAACTGTGAAAGCGTAGTCCTATATTTTCCACTCACTTGCCGGTTTTAGCTTTAAAAAACCTCTGTGTCTCAAATAAGCAAGCTGCAAGAACCAATGTGGAAAGGCAGGATCTTTGAGATGAGCAGAGAAAATTTACTCAGAAATGGAACAGGATGTCTCTCTGAAAAACAGTCGGAGTGTGACTCAGCAGAGGGAGAAAACACAGGTCATATGGAAGAGCCAGAAATGGAAAACAGTAGGGCAGCTCCTGTTCACTGCACTGCCGAACGCGGTAAGCCATTACGGATGTCAGGCAGATCTTGGCTTGATGTCACCTTGCCCTGGGTTTAGGTGTCTCATGGAAAAAGAGTTTTTGTGCTAAAAATATTATTAGAAAAATTTAGGGGAAAAAAGAGAAAAAAAGGAGAAATCATTAACTCTAACCCATATTCTTCCTTTCGGCGAGTCACTGATAGGCACACATGTAAGGCTGGCTGTCATGACATTGGCACAGTCCATAGCTTGCAGCCCCAAGTACAGGGAGCTGACTCAGAGACCAGTTGCACAGAGTCGAGGAGGGAAGCTGGACTTGACCACCATGGAGTTGAGCATGTTCTGTCCAGCTGATACCTAACCAAGCCTGTTTGGGGGCTAAATACTTGGCTTGAAGCACTGCTTCCTTGTCTCCTTTTCTGGCAACTTCTACTGCTGGAGCAGACTGATCTTGATGTATGCTGCCTGGCCACGCAAGGAAATCAGTTTGAAATTCTGTTCTCAGAAGCTCTCCTTTCTCAAATCTTGGCCTGAGTTTAAAATGTTTGCTCTGAGGGGTTCACTAGTTTTGCCTACGCTGTATTCAATCATTAAAGATGTCTTAAATATAAATGGTTAATTTTTTTTTGTTGCTTACATGATTAGTACATGCTTATAATGGCACCATTAGAAAATACAGAAAAGAGAAAAAATAGTCACCATCTGTAATTATACTTCTAAGGATATAAGCTTTATTTAAAATGCAAATAAAAATATATACAATCTTTAAGATCGTTTTACAAATGACGAACAATAAAATAATAATTGAGTGTATTTTTTAAAAGATTTTATTTATTTATTTGACACAGAGAGAGATCACAAGTAGGCAGAGAGGCAGGCAGAGAGAGAGGGGGAAGCAGGCTCCCTGCCGAGCAGAGAGCCCAATGCGGGGCTCGATCCCAGGACCCTGAGATCATGACCTGAGCCGAAGGGAGAGGCTTTAACCCACTGAGCCACCCAGGCGCCCCTAGTGTATTTTTTTAAAAGATTTTATTTATTTGGCAGAGAGATAGAGAGCACAAGTAGGCAGAGCAACAGGCAGAGGGTGAGGGAGAGGCAGGCTGTCCGCTGAGCAGAGAGCCTGATGCGGGGCTCGATCCCAGGACCCTGGGATCGTGATCCAAGCCGAAGGCAGCCGCTTAACTGATAGAGCCCCCTAGGCACCCGAGTGTATTTTTTTCCCAATATTTTATTTATTTATTTGAGAGAGAGATAGAGAGCATGAGCAGGGGAGAGGGGCAGAGGCAGAGGGAGATCATGACCCGAGTCGAAGGCAGAAGGCAGATGCATAACCAACTGAGCCACCCAGGCACCCCAATAATTGAGTGTACGCAAAGACACTCATTGCAAAGTATTACATTGATAGAATGTATTTGTTAATGTGAAATTATTGAATCCTATTTTTTGTATTGTTAGATGTATAGTCAAATATTTCCAAGCCACATGTCATGAGAATTTCTCAATTCACTGTTAAGTTTAGCAAATGTTCTGTCGTTTTGCAAACAGAGAGCCTAGACCTAGTGTGCTGGCTACTGAGAAAGGGGTGAGGAAGATGCCACCCTTTTCCAGGTCTCAGACAGGTGGACTGGGCTGTGCTCACCTCCTAGATGATGGGATGAAGCAGCTGATGGTCTCTTCTCTCCTCTGCTCTAGTCGGCGTTAGCCTGGGCCCGAGCCTCTGCTCGCTGCCTGAATTTTAACAGCATGTTGATCCTGCTTCCTGTGTGTCGAAATCTGCTGTCCTTCCTGAGGGGCACCTGCTCAGTGAGTCCCAATCACTCCTAGGTCAACTTTCACATTAAAGACAAGAGACCCTGAAATCCTCAGTGGGACAACCCAACAACTTCAAACCCCCAGGAAGGGAAACCAGGGGTCTCCTTTGGTAGCCAAGGGGGTAGGCAAGGGCGGGTGGGTATTGGTATACTTTAAGACACGTTGGTTATGGGTTACTGAATTTCATAAACTTCCTGGAGACACCTGACCTTGATCACTTTCCATTTGTAGCTTTGCAGGCGTACCCTGAGAAAGCAACTGGATCACAACCTCACCTTCCACAAGCTGGTAGCATATATGATCTGCCTACACACAGGTAACTGTTGCAAACCACAAATCTGCAAGTTCGTGAGCATTCAGAGTACAGATTCATTCATCTCTGCATTTAAACGTTCGGAAAGTATTTCTCAAACACCTGGCACTATTTACCAGGCACAGCTGTAGGCAGCCCTTCCTTCCTTCCTTCTTTCCTTCCTTCCTTCCTTCCTTCCTTCCTTCCTTCCTTCCTTCCTTCCTTCCGTCCTTCCTCCTTCCTTCCTTCCTTCCTCCTTCCTTCCTTCCTTCCTTCCTTCCTTCCTTCCTTCCTTCCTTCCTTCCTTCTTTCTTTCTTTCTTTCTTTCTTTCTTTCTTTCTTTCTTTCTTTCTTTCTTTCTTTCTTTCTTTCTTTTTCTTTCTTTCTTTTTTTCGAGATTTTATTTATTTATTTGACAGGGAAAGCGAGAGAGCACAAGCAGGGAGTGTAGGAGAGGAAGAAGGAGGCTCCCCGCCGAGCAGGCTGATCAGGGACCCCGATGCGGGGCTGGATACCAGGACCCTGGGATCATGACCTGAGTCGAAGGGAGACACTTAACAGAGTCACCCAGGCACTCCTGTAAGCCTATTTTCATGGAACTTATATTTGATCCTTTGGGGAACAGAATGAGAATGCAAAATATCTTGGTTCTCTCTGCAATCAAGATTTATCGGGCACCTTCCATGGACTCAGCATTCTGTTAGACACTATCTATAGGATTCTCCTTTGCTAGTGGGGCATGCCTGCAGTGATGTTTCTGAGACACATTTCAATTCACTGTCATCTTTCCATTTAGCTATTCACATCATTGCACACCTGTTCAACTTTGAACACTACAGCAGAAGCCAACAGGCCAGAGATGGGTCCCTTGCCTTCGTTCTCTCCACCCTATCTCATAAAGAGAAAGGGGAAGATTCTTGGCTGAATCCTCTCCAATCCCCAAACATGGTGAGTTGACTCAATGGCAAAGCATCTGCGATCTGGTCAGGAGTATGGAAGGGCATGGCATGATTGGCACCCATTGTGTCAGGCTGAAATTTCTCCTTTCATAGACAGTGGAGTATGTGACATTTACCAGCATTGCTGGTCTCACTGGCGTGATCATCACAATAGCTCTGGTTCTCATGGTGACTTCAGCTATGGAGTTTATCCGAAGGAGTTATTTTGAGGTCTTCTGGTACACACACCATATTTTTATCATCTACTTCATTGGTTTAGGGATTCACGGCATTGGGTAAGGTCCTCGAGCCCTCGTTCTCATGCCCCAGCCCCTGACCTTGCATAATTCTTTGCCCCAAACTGTCCTTCTTTGTCTGTCTCAGTGGAATTGTCCGGGGTCAAACAGAAGAGAGCCTGAATGAGAGTCATCCTCGCAGGTGTGCAGAATCTTTCAAGCACTGGGATGATCACGAGTCCCACTGCAAGCATCCCCGATTTGAAGGGCTCCCTGCTGAGGTAAGAACCCCATAGGCAAGGGT
Source organism: Potos flavus (assembly GCA_028534135.1). Classification (NCBI taxonomy): domain Eukaryota; kingdom Metazoa; phylum Chordata; class Mammalia; order Carnivora; family Procyonidae; genus Potos; species Potos flavus. The sequence goes on from CM052901.1 coordinate 39,790,825, forward strand.
AGACTCTTGCTGGGAGCTGTTATTGTTATGGTTATTATTGCTCTTACTATTATTACTGTTATTAGTTCAACACTGTGCTGAGTCCTATGGAGGATATATTCACAAGGCTTCTACCATCAAGGAACTCCAGTATCACAGGCAACAGGCTAGGGAATTACCATTAACAGGGGATTCTGAAGAGGAAGGACTAATGGTTATTGCTTGTTGTGAGACCCTCTCCAAAATAATGATACCTCACATTATTAATAGTGTTTACCACGGGGCAGGTTTGCTGTGCAATATGGGTTATCTCATTTGTGCATAACAATAATTGATGAGGTAAGTATTTTTTTGGTCTCCATTGTGAGACAATAGGACAAGGATTCAAAAAGATTCAACTGTCAAGTTCTCACAGTAAGTAACTAGTGGAATTGGAATTCAAGCCCAGGCTTTCCAGATTCCAAAGATTGTGCTCTTGACCACTGAAATCCAGTCAATTTTCTTGGGAGGAAGAAAAGCATTCTTTTCCCCCCAGGTTTATAGAAGTACAATTGACAAAATTGTATATATTTGAGTGTACAATGTGGCTAGTGATACATGCATACTTTGTGAAATAATCACCGTAATGAGATTAATTAACACATCCATCGCCTCACATAGTTTCCATTTTGTTTGTGTGCGGTGAGAATGCTTAAGATCTACTCTTTCAACAAATTTCAAGTACACTATACAGTATTATCAACTGTAGTCACCATGCTTTACATTAGATCCCCAGAGCTTATTTATCTTATGACTGAAGTCATATACCCTTTGACCAGCGTTTTTCCATCACTCCCCCACCTCTCATCCCAGGCCCTGGTTATCTACCTTCCTAGTCCCTGTTTCTGAGTTCAACTTTTTTTTTTTAAAGCATTCTCAAAGTCAGCTTTCTTTGGTGTTATAAGAACATGCTTGGAAATTATTATTAAATAGTGGACAATCAAGAAACTGGGTTCCAGAAAACTCAAGGTGTGCCTTAGGATAATTATTGTGGATATCATGGTTTACCTTTGCATGTTCATAAAATATGTTAGATGGAGGAATAAATGGAAGGGAAAGGTTGACTTGTGGTGTCTCAAAGTGCTCTGAGGGTGATGAAAGTCTTTAAATCAGTTGCAGAATTAAGAGCAATATCTTGGTCCTCATCAAAAATGGGAATAATATCTTTTAAACATCTCCTAAAGTTGACATTTCAAATCAGTTGGGAAAAATATATATCATTCAACAATTTTTTTTAGGACAATAGGTTATCCATCCAGGAAGAAAAGCTGAATCTTGATTCCACACTTTACACTAAAATATGAATCAGGAATGCATGGATCAAGGATTTAAATGTTAAAGAAAGGAAAGAAATCATAAAAGCATCCTAAGACCACCTGGGAATTTTTTTCTAATACCAGAGGATTAGCAAAAATGTTCCCTTAGTGAAATTTAAAAAGACCTTGAAGTCAGAAAATAAAATAAAATAAATTTGAATAAATATATATTAAAATGTATTATATGTAAATTTTTAAGTTTTTATTTCAATTCTAGTTAGTTACATACAGTGTAATATTAGTTTCAGGTGTACAATATAGTGATTCATCACTTCCATACACCACCTGGTGCTCATCACAAGTGCACTCCTTAATCCTCATCACCTATTTCACCCATCCCCCCACCCACTTCCCCTCTGGTAAACATCAGTCTGTTCTTATAGTTAAGAGTCTGTTTTTTGCTTTGCCTCTCTCTCTCTTCTTTTCCCTATGCTCATTTGCTTTGTTTCTTAAATTCTACCATATGAGTGAAATCATATGCCATTTGTCTTTCTCTGACTGACTTATTTCACTTAGCATAATGCTCTCTAGGTCCATCCACGTCATTGCAAATGGCAAGATTTCATTTTTTATGGCTGAGTAATATTCCACTATAGACATATTTATATATATGATACACACACACACACACACACACACACACACACACACATACACACACACCACCTCTTCTTTATCCATTCATCAGTCAATGGACATTTGGGCTTTTCCCATAATTTGACTATCGTGGATGATGTTGTTATAAACATCGGGGTACACATATCCATTTGAATTATTATTTCTATATCCTTTGGGTAAATACCTAGTAGTGTAATTACTGGATCATAGGATAGTTCTGTTTTTAACTTTTTGAGGAACCTCTATACTGTTTTCCAGAGTGGCTGCACCAGTTTGCATTCCCACCAACAGTGCAAGAGGGTTCCCCTTTCTCTGTATCCTTGCCAACATCTGTTGTTTCCTGTGTTCTTCATTTTAGCCATTCTAACTGGTCTAAGGTGATATCTCATTATAGTTTTGATTTGCATTTCCCTGATGATGAGTCATGTTGAGCAACTTTTCATGTATCTGTTGGCCATCTGTATGTCTTCTTTGGAAAAATGTCTATTCGTGTCTTCTGCCCATTTTTCAACTGCATTTTTTGGTTTTTGGGTGTTGAGTTTGATGAGTTCTTATATACTTTGGATACTAACCCTTCATCAGATATATCATTTGCAAATATCTTCTCCCATTCTGGAGGTTGCCTTTCAGTTTTGATGATTGCTTCCTTTGCTGTGCAGAAGCTTTTTATTTTGATGTGGTCCCAATAGTTTATTTTTACTTTTATTTTCCTTACCTCAGAAGACATATCTAGAGAAATGTTGCTATATAGCTGATGTCAGAGAAATTACTGCCTGTGCTCTATTTTAGGATTTTTATGGTTTCATTTAGGTCTTTAATCCATTATTGAGTTTATTTCTGTGGAAAGAAAGCGGTCCAGTTTCATTCTTTTGCATGCTTCCAATTTTCCCAACACTGTCTGTCGAAGAGACTTTTTCCCATTAGATATTCTTTTTTCCCTTGTTGAAGATTAATTGATGATACAGTTGTGCGTCCATTTCTGGGTCTTCTACTCTGTTCCATTGACCTATGTGTCTATTTTTGTACCAGTACCATACTGTTTTGATTACTACAGCTTTGTAATATAACTTGAAGTTTGGAATTGCGATGCCTCCAGTTTTGTTTTTCTTTTTCAAGATTGCTTTGGCTACTTAGGGTCTTCTGTAGTTCCGCATAAATTTTAGGATTGTTTGTTCTAGTTCTGTGAAAAATGCTATTGATATTTTGATAAGGATTGCATTAAATCTGCAGATTTCTATGGGTAGTACACACATTTTTTAAAAAGATTTTATTTATTTATTTGACAGAGAGAGACACAGCAAGAGAGGGAACACAAGCAGGGGCAGAGGCAGAGGGAGAAGCAGGCTTCCCACCGAGCAGGCCACTCGATGCGGGGCTTGATCCCAGAACCCTGGGACCACGACCTGAGCCAAAGGCAGATGCTTGATGACTGAGCCACCTAGGCGCCCCAGTACACACATTTTAACAGTATTTATCTTCCAATTCACGACCATGGAATGTCTTTCCATTTCTGTATCATCTTCAATTTCTTTCATTAATGCTTTATGGTTTTCAGAGTATAGGTCTTTCACCTCTTTGGTTAACTTTATTCTTAGGTATTTTATTATTTTTGGTGTAATGGTAAATGGTGTTGCTTTCCTAATTTCTCTTTCTGCTGCTTCACTGAAATATTTGTTTTTTAAAAGCTCTTTGGTATACCATTTTTGTTAATTTTTTTACGTGATCATTTTTAATGACCTTGAGGGCATTATGCAAAGTGAAATAAGTCGGATGGAAAAAGACAAATATCACTGTATGTGAAATCTTACTTTAATGAACGTAACTCATAGATACAGAGAACATATTGGTGGTTTCCAGAGGCAGGGGGTGGGGGAGTGGGCAAAATGAGTGAAGGTGGTCAAAAAGTACAAACTTCCAGTTATAAAATAAATAAGTCATGGGTATGTCATGTACAGCATGGTGACTGTAGTTAATAATACTGTATTGTGTATTTGAAATTTGCTAAGAGAGTAGATATTAAAAGTTCTCAGCACAAGAAAAAATTTTTGCAATGATGTATGGTGACGGATATTAACTATACTTATTTTGCAATATATACAACTATTGAATCATTATGGTGTACACCTGAAACTAATGTAATGGTATATGTCAATTATATCTCAATACAAAAAATGAAATAAAAAGAAGAAAAAAAGACAGTTGGGTATTGGCAAAAAAAATCTGTGTGGTATACCATTTTTGTCATTTTTTTCTTGGTAAATAATAGGGCCATTCCTATACTTGTATACTTTGTGCACGCCTTAATTATATCTTTATGCTCCATTTCCTAGAAGTGATATTTCTGGGTCAAATAGAAAGAATGCCTTTAAGGCTGTTGGGATTTATTGCCAAATTGCTCTCTGGGAAGATGCTACTAATTTGTCCGTCCACTGACTGTACATGTGAATGTGCCCATGTCCCTGCATCCCAGTTAATGGTGGGCATTATTGTTTAATGTTGTTTTCCAATCTGAGAGACTAAAGTGCTATTCTGGTGTAATATTCATTTCTCTGAATATTTCTGAGGTCAAAAATTTTTTTTTGCTACGTTGTTATTAGCCATTTCTTAAATATATTTTTTGTGTGTTTTCTCTGAAGACATGGGGATTTTTTTTTTCCCGAATAAGGAGTAGCATCAAATTGTATAATACCTGCTCTCAAGTTCACCTGCCGCATCCCTGCCCCTTTCCTCCCTGGAGATACCCAAGGAAGTTGTTTGCCTGAAATAGCGTAAGAAACCTCATTCTACACAGTTGCGATGTTTGACGCTGAAGCAATTGTTCGAGAAAGGACATGACTTAGCATTGCTAGGAAATACATTTTTAGTAGCTCCTGTGCGTATGGAAGCAACCTGCTACCTTTGAGAGGATCTCAGGGATAGAAAGGCTGCTTTTAAAAAAGATGCAGAGAAGATAAAAAGTATATTACTGTGTTAGGTGTTTTGAGCACCTGAGAAAAGAGGTGATGGATAAATACCAAGTTTTATATAGTGGTACCAATAGTGTCAGCCACACGCTTTCCCTTCTTTGTTAGTTTGCTTTGTTTTTAATCATCTTCTTCTCTGTTGGTTTTTCGGATTGGACAAATTGTACTGGAAGACCGTCTTGGAGTCTTGAAATTAAAATTTATATATAATTTAAGAATATATATAATATACATTATATGTATAATTACCACATATTTTATTTCTGTGCTTTTCTTTTGCTTCTTAGTGAGACTTGTAAAATTTCAGGAAATGATCTTGTTTTATGAGTCACAGATTAGCAAACAAAATCGTTATAATTTTTTCCTTTCCATTTCCGTCTGTAAGATTTGGTGAAATTAGTGGTTTAATAATGATACACATCAGAGAACTTGATAAATATTATTGAATGAAGAAATGAATTGCTACCCATATAAATCCTCAACAGGAGATTAACATGTAACCTCATTCTTTATTCTTTCTCTGCGCAGTCTTGGAAGTGGATCCTTGCACCAGGGGTTCTTTATATCTTTGAAAGGATTCTCCGATTTTACCGCTCACAGCAGAAGGTTGTGATTACCAAGGTAAAGAATATGTACTTTCTGGGGCTCCTGGCTGACTCAGTGGGAGGAGTGTGTGACTCTGGTTCTGGGGTCATGAGTTCAAGTCCCACATGGGGTGTAGAGATTATTTAAAAAAAACTTTAAAAAAAGAATATGTACTTGGGGCACGTGGATGGCGCAGTCGGTTAAGCGTCCGACTCCTGGCTTCGGCTCAGGTCCTGATCTGAGTCAGAGTTGTGGGATGGAGCCCCACGTCGGGCTCTGCACTCATTTCGGAGTCTACTTGGAACTCTCTCTCCCTCACCCTCTCCCCCTCCTCCCCTAAAATAAATGAATAAATCTTAAAAAAAAAACAGTTTTTTTTTTTTTAAAAAGAATATTCACTTTCCTCTAGCTGTGGTAAGAGTTCTTTTCTTCCTGATTATAGGAATAGATTGCCATGTTGTCACCCTGGAGGGAATAAGAAGGAACTGGGGGCAACACACTTTAGTTCCTCCAGTGCTGGATAGAACTATGGGAGAAAGGGTTTGGCCGAAATCATCAGCATGGGTCTTCGTCAGAGGCCACAAACAGGTGGCCTGGGCAAGCCCACAGACATCCTCCGGTTGGCCCGCACACTGATTGTTTGGAAAGTTGAATTGGTTGCTGACATTTAAACATCCAGAGGGAGGCTTTCATAGTAAAAGAAAAACGGCCCTTCTGTCTTCTACTGAAGAATCAGGCAACCCGATAATGCTGAGTTCCACGTGGAACAGTGGGTTCCACAGTGCACCCACTGTCTGGACAGTCACTACTGCCCCCTTTCAAAAGGACTTCTGCTTGTGGTTCACCACCATCGCCAGCCCTCCTGCTTTACTGATTTATTTCATCTGCCTGCCCCTGTCGCCATTTGAGTTTGCCTCCTTTGGCCTCTGTGCTTCATTCATAGGTTGTCATGCATCCATCCAAAGTTCTGGAACTTCAGATGAACAAGCGTGGCTTCAGCATGGAAGTGGGACAGTATATTTTTGTTAATTGTCCCTCCATCTCTTACTTGGAGTGGCATCCCTTTACTCTGACCTCTGCTCCAGAGGAAGACTTCTTCTCTATTCATATCAGAGCAGCAGGGGACTGGACAGAAAATCTCATTAGGGCTTTTGAGCAGCGGCCATCACCAATTCCCAGGTAGGTCCTAGAGAGCAGCTGAGACCCAGAGCAGGTACAGACAGGCAAAACAGAGAAAGCGATTCCTTGTTGTACTTTAAGTCTGGTGCAATTGAATATGATTAAAATAAACAGGCACTACGTGAATCATGGGAACAGCTATGTCCTGGGAGGGATGTTTGTGGTTGGGAGGGGAGGGGAGACTTCACTTGCCCATTGTCTTCTTTCTGTCTGCCACCAGGATTGAAGTGGACGGTCCCTTTGGCACTGTCAGTGAAGATGTCTTCCAGTATGAAGTGGCTGTGTTGGTCGGCGCAGGAATTGGGGTCACCCCCTTTGCTTCCATCTTAAAATCTATCTGGTACAAATTTCGGCATGCAGATCACAACCTTAAAACACAAACGGTAACTCCCTCATACCTCTTTTCATCTGGTCCGGGCCTGACTGGTCCGTTGCTTTCATGGCTTAACCTCTTTACAACTGATCCCTGGAGCTATGAGAATGAGTGATCTCTTCTCTCTGCCAAGGCATTCGTTTCTATAGATTTATCATAGGACCAGGGTCTTCATTTTCAATTTGGAGTTTAAAATCACCTAGAACCAAAGATGATGTTGGAGGTCTTTTTCCTTAAGGGAAGTCATAAGAAATCTGGACATTCATGCTACTTTGTACAACTGATTTTTCAGATCACCCATAGACGTGATCAACAAATAGAGAGTATATATAATAGTCATGTCACCAAACGGACATCTTAAAGGCACTTGAATAAGGTTATGTTCTCTCTTGTTGATTCCAGATCTATTTCTACTGGATCTGCAGGGAGACAGGTGCCTTTGCCTGGTTCAATGACCTGTTGGCTTCTCTGGAATGTGAGATGGAGGAATTAGGCAAAGTGGATTTTCTAAACTACCGTCTCTTCCTCACCGGATGGGACAGCAATATTGTGAGTTCAAAGAAAAAGCTAATTCCCATGTTAGATGCAAGAGGAATGTCAGACAAGGTCGTGCATGCTGATTGGAAATAATTATTTCTTATGATTTCTTACCTGCCCTCACCCCCACCCCCAAGTTTAAAAGTGGCCGAAGGAAGAGACAGCTGTCAGGACCTGCTTTTTCTAACTTTTATTTCTTTGCCTTCAGGCTGGTCACGCCGCATTAAACTTTGACAAGGCCACTGACATCCTGACCGGTCTGAAACAGAAAACCTCCTTTGGGAGACCCATGTGGGACAATGAGTTTTCTACAATAGCTAATGCCCACCCCAAGTAAGTATATTCTCCTCTAGTTAGTTGAGTCTGCAGAGTTAGGGTTTAGGAAAAGTATTACAGCATGTTGAACACTCTTGGGAAAAAGATTTCTGGGGCAGAAACTATTTGCACCACTCTCAGATTCTCGCCTCAAGCTGAACAAAATTTCATCTGGGGTTTTAGCCAAATAAGGGTTATGACCTTGTAATGGATGAGAAGATGTTTTCTGCCCCTACAAGTCCCCCTTCAAACAGTGAGGCAAGGGGATTCGTTTCCGATCAGTATTACCAAATAAAATGGAAAACTGGAAAACTTCAAATGCATTGTTTTGGGCCTTAATAATCCCTACTTAAAGTAAGAAAGGTTTGGAGTGTATTATCTAGTTAACTGATGACCTGACCTCTGTATTTCTGGAAGAGTTTTGAGATATGCTAGAGCATATAGGAAAACCTGGTGCCATGAAATCAACCCTTTCAAGAGCAAGAAGATTGAGCTGATCATTAGATAAGTTCCTGGAACGAGTTGGCAGCCGGAGATCAATTCAACCCCACACACATTCTATAAGCTCAGCACTCACTATTCTAGAAGGTTTGGAGGTTGAAAGAGAAATAGAATATGGTTCTCACCCTCAAGGAGCACACATTTTAATAAGAGGTGCATACAATCCACTCAAAACAGAATGATGCACTCCATAAAACTAGTACGTGGGCATGGAGGGAAGGAAAGTCTGTGCCCACATGGGGTGATCAGGGCAAGCTTCACAAAAGCAGTGGTGAGAACACTTAGTCACTTGGATTCAGATGATCCTGGGTCCTAACACTAGTTCTGACACTTTCCATTTCTGGGACCTCGAGCTAGAAAGTCGTCTGATCTTTCCATTTTTTGTCTATGGGGGTTATATTAGTAAATGGTCTCTCTACTCACTTGCAGACTTGTTGTAAACATTAAGCAATACAGACATGAAAAATGCTATGTAAGCAGTAAAGCAGCATTTAAATGAAAGTGATTACATTAATTATTGTGTTGAGCTGACCATAGCTGAAGTTGTGAGAATGGATGAGATTGCCAGGAGAGTGGGTGGCTGAGGACAGAGTGAGGAATGCTTACATTGTGTGGGAAGGGCGAAAGATGAGCCAGGGAGGAAGTAGGAGAATGTGGAGAAATGGTGTCTCAGAAACCAAGGGAGGAAATATTAGAGAAGTGTGGTCAAAAGTGTTGGAGGAGTGGCAGGGTCCAGGAAATGCTTAATTAACTTACCGATGATCTAAGCATACTTATAGACAGAAAGGAGCCAGTAGATAGGAATAAAGTAAATATGTAAAAATGGGGAGAGGGCTAGGGTGGTCATAATAGAAGGTGGGCAATAAGGGGCCCATCCTTGGTGGCTCCGTCAGTTGAGCATCTGCCTTCGGCTCAGGTCATGGTCTCAGGGTCCTGGGATCGAGCCCTGCATCGGGCTCCCTGCTCAGCGGGGACTCTGCTTCTCCCTCTGCCCCTCACCCTGCTTGTGCTCTCTCTCACTTGCTCTCTCTCTCAAGTAAATAAATAAATAAACAAACAAACAAACAAATAAACAAACCAACCTTAAAAAAGAAGATGGGCAATAAGAGCAGGTGAAGAGGTGGAGAAATTGTAGAAGAGTTCCTCCCACATTGCTTTTGGGAATGTGAAACAGTGAGGCACTTTGAGAAAACTCTGGCATTTCCTCAAAATGATAAACGTAGAGTTACCACATGACCCAGCAATTTCGCTCCTAAGTATATTCCCAGGAGAACTGAAAACAGCCTTTGCTAGCTACACAACAACTTGTACATGAATGCATGTAGAATAGTCAAAAAGTGGAAATAACTCAAGTTATCCATCAACAGTGAAGTGATAAACAACATACGGTATATCCACACCGTGGGATCTTATTCAGCTGTAAAAAAAAAAAGGAACAAAGTACTGACACATGCTATGACACAGATGAACCTTGAAAATAGCATGTTAAGTGCAAGAACCAGACCCCAAAGGCCGCATATTGTCTGGTTCCATTTATTTTATTTTATTTTTTAAAGATTTTATTTATTTATTTGACAGAGCGTACTGTCAAATAAACTTGAGAGTGCACAAGCAGGGGGAGCGGCAGGCAGAGGGAGAGGGAAAAGCAGACTCCTCGCTGAGCAGGGAGCCCCATGCAGGGCTCGATCCCAGGACCCTGGGATCATGACTCAAGCCCAAGGCGGGCGCTTAACCGAATGATCCACCCACGTGCCCCGCCAGCACTTTAAATATGTCATTTCACTGACTTCTTGCCTGCAATGTTTCCAATGAGAAATTAGCTAAAAATCTTACTGAGGATTCTTTTTATGTGTTGTGTCACTTCTTTCTTGCCGCTTTTAAGAGTCTCTCTTTGCCTTTGGTTTTTAACAGTTTGACACATTATGGAACTCATTATGTCTCAGGGTGGATCTCTTTGAGTATCATATTTGGAGCTCATTGGGGTTCTTGAATGTGTAGATTCGTGTCTTTTCATTAAATTTGGGAGATTTTTAGCCCTTATTTCCTCAAATATTCTTTCTGCACCTTTCTTTCTCTCCTATTTCTGGGACTTTCGTAATGTGTATGTTGGTCACTTGATGGTGTCCCACAGATCTCTTAAGCTCTGTTCATCATTCTTCATTCTTTTTTCTTTCTACTCCTCAGACTTCACTTCCTGCTTGCCCTGAACCTAGAGATCAGCCAGGGGAGGGAGACTAGGGCCTTCTCAGGTCTTTTCTGAGCACACATCTTGCCCTGGATATGTGTGTAGCTTTCTATTTTTTTTTTTTTTTTTTTTAAGATTTATTTATTTATTTGACAGAGAGAGGTACAGCAAGAGAGGGAACCACCAGCAGGGGGAGTAGGAGAGGGAGAAGCAGCCTTCCCCCCGCCCCCACCCCCGCCCCAACCCCGAGCAGGGAGCCTGCTGCTGGGGCTCTATCCCAGGGTCCTGGGATCACACTTGAGCCGAAGGCAGATGCTTAACCTACTGAGCCACCCAAGCTCCCCTATATAATTCCATTTACATGAAATGTTCAGAACAGGCAAATCTAGAGATAAAAAGTAAATTGATTGTCTGGGGCTGGGAGGAGGTGGTTAGGAGGAAATGGGGAGTGACTGACCGCTAATGTGTATGGGGTTTCTTTTGGGGATGATGAAAATGTTCTCGGATTAGATAGTGGTAACGGATGCACAACTTTGTGGCTATGCTAAACAGCACTAACTGTAGGGGTGCCCAGGTCACTCTGTAGGTTTAGGGTCTGACTCTTGATTTCGGCTCAGGTCATGATCTCAGTGTCCTGAGATCGAGCCCCTTGTCGGGCTCCACGTTCAGCATGGAGCCTGCTTAGGATTCTCGCTCTCCTTCTCCTCCTCCCTGCTCTCTCTCTAAAAAAAAGGCACTAACTGTACACTTTAAAAAGGTGAATGTTATGACATGTGAATTATATCTGAATTAAGTAAAAAATAAGGGAGAGGAAAGTATTAGAGAGGGAAGGCGAGGGTGAGACCCAGAGCACAGAAAGATTATCCTTGGCAAGAAAGCTCATCACCTCTTCAGTGTGAGAAATTGTGGAGTGGGGACAGATGCACAGTGCATGGCTCTAACGGCAGCGAACACATATCCACTTGCTGTGTGCCAGGCATTTTTCGAATTGCTTTACATACATTTTTCGTTTAAACCCCAAAACAACCCTGCGAGGTGGGGACTATTTAGATCCCCATCTTACAAGGGAAACCTGCAACAGAGAGGTTAGAGACTTGCCTGAAGTCACCCAGCTGGGCTAAGTGTCAGAGCTGGAATTTCAACCCAGATAGCGGGGCTCCAGGGGCTCCAGGGTCTAGCACTTTGCCTCTGTCCTGCACCGTATATCCTGAGTTTCTGTTCTCTTGACAGACTAGGCAAGGCTGCATGCTGAGAGTGTGACAAGGGCTGAGAGTGCATTTGGGGCTTGCAGGCAGAAAAGGTGAGAAAACTACCATGAACAATGTGAGGGAGTCAACAGCTGAATAGGCAGGGTTGTTGGGAGTAGTAGAGGCCTGGCGGAGAGAGTTTCTCCATCCTCGCTGACATTAGCCCCTTTTGCTGGATTCTAGCCCTTTTGATTGTTCGATTCCTGCAGGTCTGTGGTGGGAGTCTTCCTATGTGGTCCTCAGACTCTGGCAAAGAGCCTGAGCAAACGCTGTCACCAGTACTCCAGCCTGGATCCCAGGAAGGTTCAATTCTACTTCAACAAAGAAAACTTCTGAACTACAGGAAGGAGGATGCTAGTCTGCATTTAGTCTCTCCCCTGATTCTCCAACAACTTACTTGGTCTGAACAGGTGTGGGCACTGGATTCAACTTGGATGTCACTGATCTTCATGAGGCCATGATAATTGCAAAGGCCGTGGATCCTTTCTTGGGGAAAGAACTGTAAATCCTTCTGGAACGCCATGACTGCAACAAGGCCTGAGAGCAGAGGTGGTTGACAGCTACACAACTTGACCCCAGGTGATATTGTTGATTTCAAGTGTTGCCTTTGGTCATATTTTCCCTTCCCTCTCACCTCCAAAGAAGATTTGTAAATAGGGTGATTTTTTTTAAAATAAAAAATTTATTGAAGAATTAATGACAAAACATAATAAGCATAAATAATAAAACAATGAACATAAAGTCGCCAAGAACCCCATCTCTATATAACACTATGTACATTCTTACTGTTATTTTGAACATGGTCTTATCCAGTGTGAATAGCAATTTCTGCTTTACTTATTTTTACTTGTCAAGAAATGAAGGATTTTCTTCTTTGCTTAATGAATGAAACTTTTATTACTTAATCTAGGCTCTCCATTTGGGAAAGAAAATCTTGGAACTCTGCTAATTATAAGTGAAATTATAATTGAAAGTCAGATATATTGTCATTAGCCATTGTTCTGTTGGAAATAATTGCAAAAACTTGAACTCCATCTTAAGATGACTTAGTCAACAGGGGCTCTTTATCATCATTTTTACTAAAGGGGTTTATGAACGTTTCATTTCTAAAAAAGATAATTTAAAGCTTCGATACCATTTTTTTTGGCTCTTCCCTATTTATTAAGGAATCATTCACCTAATGACATAAGCAAAATGTCTTTTTCTCCTATCAAAATGCTTTTTATTTCTCCCATCCACCTGGCTCTGGGATGTTAGTAGTCACAGTGATCAGTAGAAGCAAAGGCTGGGGGGCCCTTAAGAGAGAGGAAAAAAACCCATACTTCATTGTGCCCAAAGACAAGTCGACTCATTAGATTTGTAAGAATGTTTCTACTAAATTAGCATTATAGCACCTATTTCTCTACCATTAAGTGACCAAAAATGAATAGATGGTTGTTTCTAATGATCCAAAAACCTATATGACTTGAAGGATTAGTAAGATCCATTTTCAGTAACTACTCTGAACAAAACAAAGGTGTCATGAGCTCATGGTAGCTAATTGTGTTTCATTTATTAACTGGACGTCAGGAAAAAATAGTAATGGATATTTCCGTAGGAGCAGATTGGAATATCCCAGCTGTTGCTGATTTCCTGGATTTCAATGATCTAAATGAAATTTAATAAGGCTTTAGGAAAATGCACAATGGAACCTGGATGACGTGGTTCCTCTTAGACAACTGCTGACCATAGAATTTGATCTTTGTTGATTTTGATTTTGAATCTTAGTGTTCCTTGAAACTTACATGAGTTCCTAATGAGAAAGGCTTTACTCTGTTTCAATGTCTAACTATATTGACACTTTAAGACTGCTGCTAAAATCAACATGTTAAGGCTAGAATATTCATGGAAGTAGGCAGAAAAGGTAATGATAATAAATCCTAGGTATAATTAACATCCAAGCCTCAACTGGGGATGAGCAGGATACCCAGAAAGCTCCTTGGCTGTTTTGAGCAAGTTTTTCTTCCTAGGTTATAATATGAAGTAGCTTATTCAGCAAATTTTTGTCATAGTAAATGTTTAATATCAGAATAGAAAATCCCTCAATTTCAATGTTTCTCATAAAGTTGATTATCATTGCATTCTTTTGCTTGACATGTAAGCAATATGCTATTACATTCTCTAAGCCTATGGCAGGCTTTTAATTCACTTGACCGTAATCCTCACCCAGAGGGTAGGATTCTGAGAATATAAATAGGCTCAAAGAATAGTTCCAGTGGAACTTTACTAATTATTAAGGCATCTCTTAACCTCTTGAGGTTGGCCTGATGGGAGAGAAATCATGTTCCTCTTTAATGCCACTATGAGAGAGAGAATACCAGGCAGGAGGAGCCACAGGTTAGAGCAAGTGGCACTAATTACTGTCACATCTATCTGCAAGGAAGCAGGCAGGGGCAGGCCTAATGGGCAATCTGTGATCTACATTTGGTCCTCTTAAAATAAATGAGAAGAATGTAGAAGTTTTATGGTTTTCTATGTTTTAGTTTCCCAAATAAATTTGGTTATGGGGGAAGGCTGTAGGTTCATGATTATCTAGAAGGCAGAATGAAATGTATTTTGTTCCTTTGATTTCTATTTAGTTTTCACTTCATCTTGAACATGTGAAAAATTAGTGGCTTCTTTAACTTTTAAGGTTGACTACCAAGACTGAAAAATTTTAGGACAGGTAAATGTTAACAGTTTCCTGTGTTGCTGACACACTCCAACTAGTGCCAATACAACATTTTTTGTCTTAGCTCTTAACTGTGCATGTGAATAAACCTGTTATTGATAAAAAAAAAAGTGCATTTTGGTCATTGCATTTTTCTAAACTAAGTACACTGCGCTGCTAGGCTCTTTGCTTTGTTGGCCTTCTGACCATTTTATAGCTCTAAGCGGGGGCTATTTTCTCCCAGTAAACTCAGAAGTTCTAGCAAGTTCTCAAAGGGCAAATCTTATTATTCCTGCTGGAAGCAATCAAAGCAAAAACTAAGTTCCAGAAAACATTGCTTCTGAGAAATTCTAAATATCATCAAGAAGAATAAGTGGTTAACTCAAAGGAAAAACAGAACTATGGCAATATAATATTAAAGTACAATACTGCGGTAAGGGTTGAAAACACATCTAAGGTTTCAACCTTGGTGTTCAGCTTTTTAAAAGCAAAAAGGTCGTGTATATCAATTTGCAGTATACTAAAATTGTGTTCAAAGTTTATTTCAAGTCACAGAAAATATACAAACTAAGACAACAGAATGAACTGATTTTGTTCTGAGAGAAGGTGATGGGAATCCTCCACCTGGCACCAATTTGAGTCATTCAAGGGTTAGGATGCAGAAGTCATCTTTTTGCAACATTTCAACAAAGTTATGGAATTAATTTCCCGATTTGTTGCCAGGTATTTTTGAAAACCTGTAAGGAAAAGTTTGGAGAAAGCCATTAGACACGGAAACAAAGTTCTTTCCCAATCATCAGGAAAAAAAAAATTTTAAAGTGAGGGAGGGAGGCTATGCAAAAGAGCCAATCACCAGGGAGAGATTCCTAAGGTGTCTGCCTCCAGGATCCGCAAAGGAATCACCTGTTACAGCAGGGTTTCTCAACCTCAGCACTACTGACATTTGGAGACAGATAACTCTTTGTTATGCGCACGGGGTGGGGGGGGCAGACATCCTATGATTATAGGATGTTTAGAAGCATCTCTGGTCTCTCTACCCACTGAATGCCAATAGTATACCATATCCCCTGAAGTTCGGATAATGAAAAATGTCTCCAGACATTTCCAAATGTCCTACAGGGAGCAAAACTGCCTGATTGAGAACCATTGATCTAACAGTATAGAAGCCTGTCACAAGTGACAGCAGAAATGGATCACAACTAGCAAGGTATAAGATGGACGGAGAGCCAACATTTTGGCCATAGTATGCACAAGTAACAGCAAATACACATTAAAACCTTGCCTACGTAAAACTGTATAGACCTACAAGCACACAGCACATCTTTCTCTCTCACCTTCACACATACACACGCACAGGTTTAAATGTAGGTTTAAAAAATGGTGAAAACGGAAAAAGGTCTAAAGTCTAGTTAATAGTAATATATCAATGTCAGTTTCTTGGTTTTGTACTACAAACCAAAAAAGTATTGCATAACAGCTTCTCAAGATGTTATCTCTGGGGAAAGTTGGGGGAAGGGTACATGAGGCTCTTTGCACTATTTTTCCAACCTTCTGTGAATTTCTAATTATTTCAAAATAAAATGTAAAACAAACAAAAACCTTTGCCCTGTGGTTTATGTGAAAGGCTTTGAGCTATCTTATAAGCTAGAATATGTAACAAAAGAACTTTCAGAAACATTTCTCTCTTCACTATCTAAAAACAGTAATTTCCCCACATTGTAGGGAATGCCTTCTCTGACATAAATAAATTAGCAAAAGTAAAAGAGGGGAATAGTTTTTCATCTATTCCTCTGAATCTAATAGTCTATACTTTTACTAAAAAAAATGGCTTTGGGTATCTGGACTAAAAAGTTAAAGTACTGGTCATACCAAAAGTTTGGCTAGCTATCCATCTATGGTAGCTTCTCATTATAGTTCAGTCATTTAAAGTCTAAATACAGGGATGCCTTGGTGGCTCAGTCGGTTAAGCATCTGTCTTCAGCTCACATCATGATCCCAGGGTCCTGGGATCGAGCCCCGCATCGGGCTCCCTGCTCAGTGGGAGCCTGCTTCTCCCTCTCCCTCTGCCTGCAGCTCCACCTGCTTGTGCTCTTTCCCTTTCTCTCTCTCATAAATAAATAAAATAAAAAAAATATTAAAAAAAAGTCTAAATACAGATATGAAGCATGTTTCCAGTTTGGATGTTTTTTTTGTTTTTTTATTTTTATTTTTTAAAGATTTTATTTATTTATTTGACAGAGACAGAGATTGCAAGTAGGCAGAGAGGCAGGCGGGGGGGGGGGGGAAGCAGGCTCTCTGCAGAGCAGAGAGCCCGATGCGGGACTCGATCCCAGGCGTCCACTGAGCCACCCAGGCGCCCCAGTTTGGATATTTTAATGACTTTGCAAATATTGATTAAAACACAATGAATTTCGTAAAGACTGCTAATTAGTGTAAAGGAGCTATTATCTGATAATATACGGATGGGAATTATAATACAGATGGGGTAATAAGTAGAAATTCAAAATGTGATATTCCAGCTGATATTGGGACAATGTGAATTTTATGCTGTTTTTAGAAAACAGAATTATTGGGGTGCCTGGCTGGCTCAGTTGGTAGAGCATACAACTCTTGATCTCAGCATTGTAAGTTTGAGCCCCAAGTTGGGTAGAGATTACTTAAAACTAAAAAAATCTTTAAGGAAAAAAGAAAACAATTATTTATTTTTTAAAAGATTATTTATTTATTTATTTGACAGAGAGAGAGAGGGAGAGCGCGAGCGCGCGCATGCACAAGCAGGGGGAGTGGCAGAGGGAGAAGCAGACTCCTCGCGGAGCAGAGAGCCTGATGCGGGGCTCGATTCCAGGACCCTGAGATCGTGACCTGAGTCGAAGCTGGACACTTAACCCACTGAGCCACCCAGGTGCTCCAAGAAAACAATTATTTATGAAATATAAGATGTTGGGGAAAATGGTTTTTAAAAGAAAGGCCAATACAATAGAATCAGATGGTTCCATGATTACGATCCGTTTTATCTGACAGGTAAGGAAGAAAAAGAAAGGGCAGCAGTATATAGCAACCTCTAAAATGTAAAGGGACTGATGGTGATGGTGGATGGTCACTACCCTGAAATATGTGCTCTAACGGTTTAACATCAAGAGTCAATATTAAATAAATACTGGAAACCAAAATATTTATACATTTTATTTAAATGCTTTGTATCTTCACCATTTTGATTGGACAGTTGGAGTAAAATAACACCACTGACCCTGGAAGGATACACACCAAACTACATTTAGAGGTTGTCCGGGGAAGGAGATTAAGGAAACAGAGCTTCCTACTCCGACCTTTCTCAATTTCTGTATTTGATTAAATTCGTAAAAGTGATCATGTTATTTTTGCCATTAGGAAAGAAAGGTTAAAAAAGATTACAACCAACTCAAAAACTGAACAGATACCCTGTTGCCTTCGCTTATCCTGACAGGAGCTAACCTAACAAAGGGTGAAGAGTTTAGCCAAGAGGAGTGAGGGCCTCGGACAGTCTTCATAGATCAGTTGAGAGTGTCATGGGTTAAAGCTGAAAGTATCTAATACCCCAAATGCACAAGGAGATTGTCCGACTTAGGTTAAGTCCGCTCACCTTTCAAGGCGCTCCAGTGGATTTCTGTATTTGTTCCTTTAAGATCAGGATACTCTGCCTCTGCTCAGGAGGCAGCATGGCGATCTGGTCCGCAGTCAGCTGAAGAACCTGCATGATCAAAGCAGCCTGTGAAGAGAAAAAAAAAAAGGGAATGAGTTTTAATGATGGTGGCTAAGAAAACACCCCCAGCTTCTGTCCAAAAAGGAAGGATACTTCACACATAGAATACTGCAGGCGAAAAAACCCACCCCAAAACAAATCAAACCCAAACCGGCTGGTGAGAAAAGGCACAATGAAAAGCTCAAGTACAATATCGAAGATTAGGAGACTCAAATCAGACAGACGCCGGCACGAACCCAAAGTTCTTACAGACTAACATGCTATCTCTGAACCTTGGAAGTCTTCAGTTTTTAATCCTGTTTTAAATATTTTTTATTTTATTTATTTGAGAGAGAGTGTGAGCGTGCGCGAGAGCATGAGCGGGTGGAGGAGGGCAGAGGCAGAGGGAGAAGCAGACTCTTCGCTGAGCAGGGAGCCCGAAGCTGATGCGGGGCTCGATCTCAGAAGGACCCTGAGATCATGACCTGAGCTGAAAAAAGACGCTTAACCACTTAACGGACCGAGCCACCCAGGCGCCCCTTTTAAAAGTCTCTCTTTTTCACAAGTTTTAGTCTTCCCATCAGAAATGAGCTCCCCACGATGGTCAAATATAGAAACAGACGTACTCATGGGGAATCTGCTATTGTTTTTAGGGATAAAGCAGAAAGGGGCGAAGGAAAAAAGGAACTTAGATTTTCAGGTCAATCTGGTCTGCAGAAAACCACCATTATCGCCCGATGAATCTGAAATATAAGATAAGCTGCCATTTACATACATCCATTTAAGAATTTTAAGACCAGGCCCACAGATTTTCAGATAACAAGATCATAAAAAGTGGTAAGAGTAAACATCACTTCCAAAGGAACTCCAAAGACCCAGGACCTCCACATCATAACTGAAAAGAGGAATCCAGAAGATGTGTGCCCATGGAGACAGTCAGACAGTATTGCTTACCTTCTCATGGTCCTGTGGGGTAACTTGGTTCTGGCCAGGACTAAAGCCCCCAGGCTGGCCTCCACCCTGAATGCTTGCTCCTTGCATGCCTGCTCCCTGCATGACTGGGACCTATGTGCACAAAGAGAGAGGAGGAGAGAGTTTTCAGAACTTCTCATATAGTATTCAGAATCTAATAGCAGCAATGTGAAAGATATGATCTGATTATGGATAAGAGTTAAAAAAAAAAGCAAATTAATGACTCTGAAGATCATTTCCTACTGTTAGCAACGGCAGAAGGCAGGGTTTAGCAAGAGATCAACTAGGGAGTTAGACACATTTGCTTACAGCAGCTCTAGCATCATCGAGAAATATATAGCTCAATCAGGTACCATCAAATCAAGCAAAATCCAGCTGCATAAGCAGAGAGAAAACTGAGAGCATCCTAGAAACTAGTGCTCAGTGGAAACAGAAATGAATGCCAGCAGATTCTAGAGATAATGTTATGCTGGTCCACTGGGGAAGCGACATTCACAGAGATACTGCCTACCTCTAGTTCAATCAGACATAGGCAGTTCATCCCAAAGGGTCCTATCCCACAAGTAAGGCAGAGACGATCATAATGGCAGAGGCAGAAAGGAGATGGGAAGGCCTCTGGGGAAAAAGACTGCTATTAGCCCAACATTTGCTTTTTATACCTTTGCAGAGAAAATACGCAGCAGATGCTTTCTGCTAAATACAGACCAAGAAATAGAACTGACCCAAGTTAAAAGAACAAAATGCAGTTATATCATACTTATTTACAATCTTCGGTGAGTCTAATCTTTGGGAAGATGAGTCTGATCTTTGGGAAGACTATGAGAATCCAAAGAAAAGGCCTCAGAGCACCGAGAATAACTGTTAAAGGTCCCTATATTGTTATGTTCACACTTAGGCATTCACCCAGAGTTTAGGTACTGTTATGAAACACAAATTGTGAACAAACTTAGTTACCTGCTTCCCCAGCAGATCAGAAGCAGCAAAGCACAAAAAGAAATGTGAATACACTGTTAGGAGCAGATGCCATGACAGCAATGTGAATAGCCAGGCGACAGCCTGATGGTGAAGGAGACCAGAAACCAAACAAGAGATAACTATACTTTCTATCATAGCATATACAGTAATAGGCGCATTCAGTGATGACCTTGAGTAATCAAAAATGGTTAAAATCATTTTTCATTATCTTGTTTAAAAAGGGAAGGAAGCATAGTATACTTCGTTATCACTTTCTGTTCTTTATCAATACTGAATCCAGAAACCAGTCTGAACCTTAATGTTATGTTACAGATCTGAAACATCTAGGAGAATAACATTTTTGAAGCTTCACAGTTAATACTAATTTGAGGCATTATATCATGAGCTAACTGTTCAATAATGGCCATTTAAAATTTCCAGGAGTGCCTGTTCTAGGCAGACAAGTTACAGCATAGGTGACCACATGGCCAAGGTTTGCCTAAGATAGTCCCAGTGTATGCTTTTGTCCCAGGATAACTATTTAATAGCACTCTCACTTGCAAACATGTCCCTGTTTGGATAAGTCACATAATCACCCTAGTAATGATAAGTTTTTTATTTATTTATTTTTATTTTAAAGATTTTATTTATTTATTTGACAGAGAGAGACACAGCGAGAGAGGGAACACAAGCAGGGAGAGTGGGAGAGGAAAAGCAGGCTTCCTGCTGAGCAGGGAGCCCGATGCGGGGCTCGATCCCAGGACCCTGGGGATAATGACCTGAGCTGAAGGCAGACGCTTAACGACTGAGCCACCCAGGCGCCCCATAATAAGCCTTTTAACTAACAAGGTTCCAACTAGGTGAACTGGAATTAATTTTTAAAAATCTGATTTAAAATGATGAATTAGGGATATACTGTAAAGTCAAAAAAAAGGCACAGAGCAGTGAAAGAAAGGAAATATAGATGCATTTTTTCTAATAATATATTCTTGTTAGAAAAATACATAAAAAATTGAATAAAAGCTATGATCTATCTGTAGGGGATGGGGTCACAGGGAAGACAGATATAGAGGAAGATGCAGGGTTCTCACTGTTTCTCTCTTATGTATGAGTGAAAATATTAATTTAAACAATATAAAAAAGGTTTGAAGATAAAATTTTTATTTTTTTCACTCAGATCTAATGTGCTTTATACAATCTAATAATGAAAACTACATAAACCTAATATTACAGAATAACGAGCTCAAGCACTAGCAGAGACAAAACAGCAAGACATTATCCAGAAATGGTCTTCCAACCTTTATTTTCAATGTCTTTCTCCACTAAACTATTGACAGAATTATATAATGACATCATGTAGTTATTGTTGTCAGTCTCCCCAATTAGAATGCAAGCTCCATGGGGGCAGGGGCTTTGTTTTGTTCACACTGCTATATCCTCAGTACCTAGAGCTCTCTCTGGTACACAGTAGGTGCTCAAGAAATATTTGTTGACTCACTGAATAAATGAATAAAAATTGTTTCTATTATAAGGCTACTGATGCTAGAGGGCTGAATAAACATTGAGGCCCCCAGAGACATTTTTAAAAAGTACAATTTGAAAAAAAGAGAATAGTTTTTTTTTTACACGCCAGAAAACAACATATTCGTATTTCCTATTAAAGAGGGGGAGATAGACACACATATACACATACATGACGTGAAGATAACAGGACTGAATGGTACAATGAGAAAAAACAGTGGGCTCTATTCCTTGCTCTGTCACTTTTTAGTTGCGTGAATTTGGACAAGTCACCTGAATTCTTGGATCTCAGTTTCCAAACCTAATAAAATGAGAGAACTGTATGACTGGCGTGTTCCATTCCAGTGACACTCTCCCTCTCCCTCTCCCTCTCTCTCTATCTCTAACACACACACACACACGGGAGCAAGACACATAAACATAAGGAAGAGGGAAGAGAGAAGAAGTACATAGAGGAAGGAGGGGCAAGAGGGAGACGAAGGTGCTAGCACATACAAATTCAGGGAAGAGACACACATACCATCCCCCCACAACCAACTTTATGTGAAGAGGGAAGAGATGACAACACAGAGACAATCACAGATCACCATATACACATAGCTAGAGAGAGCCAAATAAGGAGAAAGAAAAGATAAGAATTCAGTTGCACAGGTTTTAAGGTGAATGTTAGTAAAAAATGCCTTTCATGTTCCACTGTTCATTTAGGCTACGTGATGAAAGTAAACTAAAATAGGTTTCTGCAAATCTAAGATTATCGAAATGATTGCTAATAGTTCTTCATAAGCTCTAATGCAGTTCTTACGGTTGTACAGTAGAATCATTTGGGGGAGGTTTTTCAAATTATCCATGCCTAGATTCTAGTGATACACTCTGTCTCCTAAATCTGCAGGGGCTCTGCTCTGAATGGAAGAACTCCTTAAATTGGGGGACAAGATTGCTACAATCCTGGTGGTCAGAAAATAACCACCTTAAGGGACAGAGAAACTAGAAGAAGGGAGATTTTCCTGTTTCAACAAGCTGAGGAATAGCCCAAATCAGAAAGCAGTCATAGTCAGGCTCAATGGCCAATTCCTGAATAGTCAAGATTTCATGTAGAAGCAAGAAGTGAGTATCGCACATACCTGTCTGGATCCCTGGGGGCCAACTGCCCCCATGTTAATTGGACTGGGACCCTGGATTCCAGTAGGCATAGGGCCTCTAGGGCCAGGGACTGGGCCCCTCGTATCCATACTTCTGGCCTCTATCCCTCTGACTTCCATCGCACGGGCCTCCATCGCTCGGGCCTCCATCGCGCGGGCCTCCATTGCACGGGCCTCCATCGCACGGGCTTCCATCGCGCGGGCCTCCAATCCTCTGGCATCTAATCCTCTAGCCTCCATGGCTCGTGCCTCCATCCCTCGTGCGTCTATGCCTCGGGGATCTCTTCCACCTATAAAGAAAATTGTAAGAAAACCACCGTGTAGTTACTCATCTTTACTGTGAAAAGAACCAATGATCAAAGAAAGAAATCTATTCCTCCAGTCACGTCTCCCCCAACTACAGGTGACCCTTGAACAAGGTGAGGATTGGAGCACTCCCCCAAAACTTAACTACTTGTAGCCTACTGCTGACTGAAAGCCTCACCAATAACATAAACAGTTGATGGACACCTGTTTTGTACGTTGTATGTATTATGTTCTGCATTCTCATAACAAAGGAAGCTAAAGAAAAGAGAATGTTATTAAGAAAACCATTAAGGAAGAGAAAATACATTTATAGTACTGCACTATGTTTATAAAAAAAAATCTATGTCTAAGTAGACCTATGTAGTTGAAACGTGTTCTTCAAGGATCAACTGTACACGAGACTGCTTTCTCCTTCTCAGTTTTACAGGTTTGCAGATAAATCTTAAAAAGGTTTGCCAACCCCACTGCCCCAGCCTTCTTTATCCCCGATCAGAACCTAAGACAGCTGAGTTTATTATCAGCCCACAACTACCAGGTGGCCTTGTGACGTGGTCTCCCCTTACCTCTGCCATCCAAAGGTGGACCCCTCTGATCTAGCATGGGTCCTCTTGGCTCTGCCATTAGAGGTCTGGGCTCAGCTAATGGCCCTCCCCTCATCTCATGTGGGGGTGGGCCACGGCTGTCATGGCCAGGGACATGGTGCATGGGTGGACCCTGGTGAGGTGGTCCCAGGTAACCTCTAGAGATGGAGAAAAATGTGGTATTTTAAAACAGAACAAAACAACAAAAGAAATGTCAACCAGAAGATAAGTAAAAAAAAAAAAAAAAAATCAAAGAACTGATGCAAACATTAGTCTACAAATGCTAAGAGAATGAACACCGAACAGGTCCAAAAAAAAAAAAAAAAAAACCTAGGGAGACATAAACGCATGTATTCTAGAATTTCATAATTGCTCAGGGCACTCATAATTAAGAAGGTAATGGATATTCCATTGTATAGAACGAGTATGTAGTATAGCGCTTAAGAACGAGGATTACTGTATGGGTTCAAATCTAGGCTTTATCACTTATTAGCTGTGTGATCTTGGGCACATTTACTTAACTTCTCTATGCCTCGGTTTCTTCATCTGTAAAACAGGACCGATATTAGTATCAATCTCACAGGGCTGTTGTGTGGATTTAATGAGATGAGCTAAGTAAAGTACTCACAGCAGAGTCAGAGGCATAATCCCCATTCACCATCATCTTAGTATTACTGCTACTGTTGATACTGCCACTACCGATAAGCAATAGAAGTTCTTCCTGTTTAGATATGTGCTAGAATTTCCAGTTTCTAAAGATGACTTGGGTAACCATGGTTCATTCAAAATGACATACTCAACAGATACAGTTCTGTCCAAGGAGAGGTGCTTCCTTAGTCTTAGACAGTGGCCACGAATATTTATTTTTCTGTTGAAGTAGGCAAAGAGGTACAGAAAGACAGTGCTCTCGGACCAAGAGAAAATTCGGATTCCCCCTGGTCTTTTCCTTCTTTGTTAGTGCTCACCTAGGCTCTACCTCTCCAGTTACAGAAAGTAAAGTGCCTCCACGCGGGTCATTTGGGGCGTCTCCTAATAGACCTCGAGGAGTTGGGACGTTGGCAGGCAAGGGCCCACGCTGCATAGCGGCTCTGGGGTCCTGCATCGGCACTGACAGGGAAACAAACAGGGAGTTACTGTTGTGAAGGACACATCAGAAAACAAGAAATGACTCTATATACCACTGACAACATAATTCAGACACCTGAGAGCGGGTGAAACCTCACCACAGCAGACTCCTCTTGCAGCTCAAGAACAGAAGCAGGGTGTAGGCAGCATCTGTGCCATGTCAGAGGTATGGATGGAATTATATAAAGAGCAAAGTGGGGAGCAACCTGCCAAGGACTAGCACTGCAACCTGAAGAAACTTATGCTCCTGGTTTTCCTTATAATCAATCTTAGTTCAAGGACCAGAGTCACAAAAGAGAGGTAGGGTCTTGGCATATGGGAACACTGCCATGGCTCTGCAAGAACCCGCTGTCTCCTTACAGACTGCTATTCCATCCAAGCCTCCTGACACCAGTAGGGAGGGAGTACAGCCTCGGACAGATGCCCATATCATCCATGTTCTCTGCCCTGTGTGAAGAGGTCAATCTTAGGCTTGTGGCCCCAACAGGAAAAAAATTTAAAAACAAAAGCCCAAAACACTACCCTTTTGGGTTCCGAACGTGAGGATGACTGCCAAGCAGCCCTTGTCCTCTCAACGTCCCACCCTGAACACCACAAGCAAAAGGAAACCCGCAGATACAATGGGTACCTTGAACTCGCTCAATTGATGCAGGCCCGGCGGGTCCCACGGGCGAGTGCTGTAGGGTTCCTAGGTGAGCAGTAAGTTCAAAAGGAGAAAGAGCAGACACTTAAATAGCTTGCACGCATGCACACACACCCACCCACCCACACACACACACACACAGAATCATACACATACAGATGCTGGAGATTTACACACGTAAGTTAAAAAGCCAAGAGTTCAGGAGCCTGCCCTAGGCTACAAAGTCTTCCCAAACTATAGTAGCTTCTTTGGCATTTGAAACCGTTCTGCTGTGATGAGACTGCCTCCTAAAGTGAAACAGGTGGGCCACTGGTTTTATTCAGCCACTTTAAATTTCCACCTCTGCTACTACGAGTCCACCTAAATCTCCTCACACGGTTACAAGAAACAAAGCAGTTCTGAATCTCTAATTAGGCAAAGAATGTAAACATATTTTCATAAGCAAAACACGAAAGAGATTGTACTGAATCTGGAAGGCAAGATTTATTCTGAAGAGGCCCCTAACAGAAGTGGACTGTACTATTTTTGCTGTATTTTATTGCACAAAAATCACTGCGGGAAATGCAGCGAATGACCTTTAGACAAAGAAAGAGAATATCGCTCCTCAAAAAATATTCTGCCACTGCGAGTCTCCGGTGATAAGCAAACACCATGACAACAGCAGACAAAGACTAATGAGATGACAAGGGTGTCAACACTACACAGAAGTGGCAGAAGGCAAGAAGTGTCTTCTTAAACTAATTTCACTGCCTCCTTTTACCATTACAAATGTGCATAAGAAGCATGGAAAAGAAAGAAAACTGGGTACAAGTGGAAAGATTCTTGCTTCCTCTGCTGGGTACTGAACAAAAACTATAAAAGAACACTCATCTCACTTTATTTCTTCGAGAAGACACACCTGATATACCTTCAAAACTCAAGTCATTTCCCTTTGCTAATTTTGGACCCAGAGAGGTGAAGAGAACTACAGCAGGAAAGAAGAGGTCTTTTAGAAATACATATTAAACACCTCCAGTTTGATTGACTGATGGCTTGGGAAGAAGAAAAATATGACTGCAACCCCAACGCCTTCTCCCTAATGCAGCAATACTCTGGGTACACACACGATCTACTGAGAGTGGTGAAGGGCGTGGGGGCACAATAGCATAAAAGCACAGGCTGCTTAGATGAGGCATTTGGTCAAGAGCTTGTCCCACTGTCAAACATCTGATCAGATGATCTGTTCTGTCACTTCAGCAACCAACCCTAATGGACAAACCGTAGACGAGGAAATATAGTACAGAGGCCTCCATCTTAACATTTTGCTTTTAAAAAATGGGTTTCATTTATAGGCCGTGTGCTAAGAAGTAACTTAAGCTTCTCTGTGCTGCCCAGAGCAGTTCTTTCTCATCACGATGACAACATGAATGAGAATAGAAGACACTGAAGAGTGTTTCTGGAAGTTAATAAAGGTGGTGTGGATTTTCAGAAAGAGGAAGATTTTAGTCAGAGACTTTAGCACCTTGCTCTGCCACTTACTAGCTGGAAGAGATGAGTGCCCCAAGTCCTGTCCATGTTACTCAGCAGTATTTACTTACCGTGTGCCCTCGAATAAGTAACTTAAAGCTCTGAGCTTCCATCTCTTTACCTGAATACTGAGGTGCTGCCCCCTAACTCACACAGTTTTTAATGAAAATTAAAGTGTCTGGCCTATAGTATGCGCTCAATTTTATTGTTAGTTCCTTCTGTTTTCTCACTCTCTCCTCCTAACGTTGTTTTCAACCAAATCACTGCATTTCCTGTTTCTTCAAACTCCAGCAACAGAGGGAAATAATTTGGAGATTCTGGAGTGGCCGTTGGTGTGGTATCCAGTGTGATGGCCACAGTGCAATGTACCCTTACCAAGTAGGCTTCACAGACCTCTGATCCCCTCCTAGGCTTCTCTGTGGTTTAGATTTAGGCTTCTACATGTTATATGCTCATTATTAAAATTCTTTAATCAGTCAACAGATATCCACAGAGTGAGAAAGGACATGTCAGCAGTGTCATTAGATGATTATGAAAAGGTGATATAAATTAAATAGAAATAAAAGATCCATCTGCTTTATTGATTCTTGTAGAGCTGGGCTCTGAGTCACTAGATGGAGTCTAGACTAGCACTGTGCAACAAAATACTCTGCAATGAGGGCAATATTCTCTATCTGCCATATCCAGTACGTGGTGCCATAACCACATGTGGCCACTGAGCACTTGGAATGTGGCTAGTGGGAATGAGGAACTGAATTTTAAGTTCTACCTAATTTCAATGAATTTAATATTCAAAGAGCCACATGTGGTTAGTAGCTGCCATATTAAGACAGTGCAGATATACAACATTTCCAAGTCCAGTCCACATTAATCAGATATTAGTATTAATTACCTTGTCCCCTCTCCATGGACACTGGTCCACTTCCTGGCATTCCAACCTGGGCTTGCATTCCTCCTAGAAGATAAAGGGAAGGAAACAAAAACACAAATTAGGGCAGTGGAGAAAAAATTAGGACAGTGGCTGAGTTAACAAATTCCCTTCTGCCTCATAGGCAGAAAACTACAAAGATCATTAATTAGCACTAAACAATGCAGTTATATAGAAGGTAAAGTTTGTTAGTAAACTCTAGGCTTCAGTGATAGAAAAGTGAGTTAAATGAACATACTTAATCTCACTGGTTACTAAAACCCTGGCAGAAGTTCTGTGATACAGGAGAACAATGGCACTTGCCCATATAACTCCTCTCCGAGGAGGAACTACTGTTCCCAGGGTATTGTGTAAATTTGTGGGTTTTTGTTGTGAAAAGATTTATGGAGCACGGCTGGCATTTCATGAGAAGCCAACAGGGATACTAGATGCCCTGCAATGTCTGACATAGTCCTCCATAATCCAGAATTATCTTGTCTTGCAAAATTTTCAGATGTCTTGGTGAATGTTAACACAAATGAAAACCTGTTTACAGTCATCTGAACTTAGAACCTAAGTCTGCCATACTTGTAAACGAAAAAGCTCTTTTCCCTATTTACAACTGTACGCATATAAACTGAATTTTCCAGAAATACAATTACTGAGTCAATTACAGGTACTGCATTTTGTTTCGTTAAGAACTTTACCAAAAGTTTTCGCCATATGAGAAAATCACAACACTAATGTCAACAGTCCCTCTGGTTATTTGAATTGCGAAAACACCATACCTCTATCTGTCTGCATCTGTAGCTTTTACACTGATGGGTAAGGTGCAAGCATCTGACTGCTACCTTTTGGTTTCTTGTGTAGTTGTGCCTGAACACATGCATATTAAAAATATTCTTTATTATAGGTTAATTTCTTTTTATTTCTCCTTTATATTATGGTAAGGGCATTATATTTTTGGGGGAACTCATGTTAAGTAGGTTACATCTGTGTATTTCATTTCAGGATAGTAAAGAGTCACTGTAAAATACGTTATGAAAAGAGGCTGCAGGGTCTAATAGGGTTGAGAACCACTGCTCTACCCTAACCAGTTGGGATAGCAGAACTGCTATACAAAGAATAATTATGTACCACAAGTCCTTGTCTTGTCTTTTCTATATAGCAATAATTCTCGGGGCACCTGGGTGGCTCAGTGGGTTAAGCCTCTGCCTTCGGCTCAGGTCATGATCTCAGGGTCCTGGGATCGAGCCCCGCATCAGGCTCTCTGCTCAGCAGGGAGCCTACTTCCCCCTCTTTCTCTCCCTGCCTCTCTGCCTACTTGTGATCTCTCTCTCTGTCAAATAAATAAATAAAAATTAAAAAAAAAGTCTTATATAGCAATTAATTCTCTTTTCCTCAACTATATATGCTGTATGTAGGGAGAAAAGACAAGCTGAACTGTTTGCAGTTCATTAATACTAAACTAAAAGATCAAGTACACATCATATTCTCTCTCTCTTTTTTTAAGATTTTATTTATTTATTTGAGAGAGAGCGAGCATGCATGAATGGTGGGGAGAGGCAGAGAGAGAGAGAGAGAAGCAGACTCCCTGCTAAGCGGGGAGCCCCATGTGGGGCTCACGGGGCTCGATCCCAAGACCCTGAAATCATGACCTAAGCTGAAGGCAGACGCTTAACTGACTGAGCCACCTAGGCACCCCCACACCATATTCTCTTATTCTGTTTAATATGCCAGGCACCGAAGAGCCACGGATTAAGAACCTGAACCCGAACCTGTGCTACCCCCACCCCTACTACTAAGTAACTGATTTTGAACAAGTGATTCGATAAAGTTAACATTTGCCCACGCTTACTCATCTGTAAAGTGAATGAGTTGGTTTAAACCAGTGGTTCTCAGAATGTGCTGCTCAGACGAGAAGTGTCAGTATCACCAAAGAATTGTTAGAACTGCAAATTTCAGGGCCCGATCTCAGACCTGCTGCATTACAAAGTCTGGCGGTGGGGACCAGCATCTGCGCTTTAATAAGCTCATCTGGTGGTTCTAACGTACATTAAAGTTTGAGAACCGCAGGTCTACATAATTTCAAAGGTCTCTTCTAACCACAAACCACTCTATGATTTATTCAGACCATTCACTAAAACAATACAAAGATTTAGGATCTCAGGAAAGTGGTGGCAGAAGGAAGTATGGGCATAATTTCTCATATTATACACTATCACATGATGGCACTTTCATTTGTACGGGCTAGCTTCCCAGAAGCGGAATTGGTGGGTCAAAGTGTACATGAATTTTAAATGTGAGACTACTTTCTTAAAAGGCTGAAACACTTCACATTTCCGGTAGCAAGTTATGATACCACTTTCTCCACCAATAGTGTCATCTCTCTTTGAAACTTTTGCTAGATTGATGGGTTTAAGTAAAGTGAAATCCTGTAATTTAATTTGCAATCCCATGACTACAAATGCATTCGTCTTTGTTGCCATTTGGATTTGCTCTTCTATGAAGCGCCTACTCATTTTCTTTGCCTTCTTTTCTACTAGGCTGTTTCCCCTTCTCACCAACTGTCAACGAGTTTTGTATAGGGTATTTCAAACATCTGATGTTTTAATAACTAGAAATGCTACAAACTCACAAAAATACCACTTGAAAATTCGGTAATTTAAGTTCCTTTCACACTTACTTTCAACTTCTATATTTATTAATTTCCTGTTTTTGGTATCTTGTTTCTTTAAAAAAATATTTTCCTAATTCTTTAAAACTAGTACTAGAGTTTCTTTATTCTTTAATAATGCAGGCGTTTGAAGATATTCATTTTAAGTACTGCCTTCACTATTTCCCATACTTTTTTGTATACTTTTTGTTGTCTTTTGGATAATTTATAAATCTCTTCTTTATTTTCCCTTTAATTCAAGGATTACCTAGTGTATGTCCCTTATTTTTCTAAGTAAAGGCTATTTTCAGTCACCTTTTAATTACTTCTAATTTTACTGGCTTATAATAAGAGAATGTGGCCTGTAAAATCTCTACTTTTTAAACTTGTTTTTATTTTATGGCCAAGTATGTGTTTGTTTTTTTTTTTTTTTTACTGTTACATGGTTTTTGGGGGCAGAAGTGTATTCTTTAGTCAAAAGAAATAAATCTCCCATAATAAGTCATGCATATTGGTTCCACTACTTTATTCCTCAATATCTTTACTTATTTTTTGTCTATTAGTACAAAGGTACTCAAAGTGTGGTCCACAGAAATGCTGATCCACACACCGTATGTGAACAATTCGTGACAATATAAGTACAGACATGGAGAGCAGACACTTAGAAACTTTTATAGCAATTCGACACTCTTGTGACATGTAAGTGCATGATCATGGCACTTGTGTCACTGAACAGGATACAGATGACTTGGGCGTTTTTCTTTTTCTTTTTTTTTAAAGATTTTATTTATTTATTTGACAGAGAGAGACACAGCGAGAGAGGGAACACAAGCAGGGGGAGTGGGAGAGGGAGAAGCAGACCCCCCACCAAGCAGGGAGCCCGATGCGGGGCTCGATCCCAGGACCCTAGAATCATGACCTAAGCTGAAGGCAGATGCTTAATGACTGAGCCACCCAGGCACCCCGACTTGGGTGTTTTTCAACTTATGTTATGAATTGCCTACATCACAGGTTGCATATTTGTCATGTGTAGTAGGGCCGTATTTCAACCTGTGATATTTTAAGGTTTTTAAGTTAGGCACCCGTAACTCAAAAATGTATAAAATACAGAATCCACTTCTTTCATCGAAAGATATTTACTCTATAGATAAATGAAAATCATGAATTTGCTGAAATTTCTTTTAAAATCCCTTCCTCTATTCCTTGTCAACTTAGCTCTATAGACCAGTTTCTCTACAAAACAGAACAATTTAGATTCAACACTGAGGAATGTTGTAGTCAATCTAACCCAGATTAGATAAATTAACAAGAGGCAAATATGTTGCATAAAAACTTTAAATATAGATCTATATCATGTGTTCATACAGGAGTTTCATATAGGGAATCACTATTTCACTTGTAACTCTTAGTTATGATTGTTGAATGACAAAGAGCTATAAGCGTAATAGCAATACTCATTAATAATTTCTATATACACACTTGCAATCAAAATATAGTTTCAAAAATTCTTTTTTCTTTTTGTTGTTTGGTCTGATTATATTTAATGAAATGCAATTTCATATCTGTTAAATATAATAATAACAAATGTCACTATGTATTTTGTTTATTTGTTTGTTTTGTTAATGTGCCTGCTAACCTAATCTAAGTCTCTGGCTTTTAGTGGGAAAATTCAGTCCATTCACATTTAGCAGAATAATGACTATATGAGATTTTATTCCTTTCTCCTTACTCTACGTTTATTATTACTTACTTCACAATGTTGTTTTCTCTTCCCTCTATTTGCTGGCTTTGTTGGCTAGTTTCCATTCATTCCATTTCCCCCTTGTTAAGTTGGAAGTTTTACCGCACTTTTCCATTTTGTGGTCCTTTTCCCTTCTCTCTGCATATAAGAGATTAACCATTTCCTCCACCTAGGATATACTTCCTAGCTGTATATTAATTTTATATCAAGATCTCATTACCATGTAATAATTTGGCAACATTATACCATTTGCTACAACAAAACTTTAGCAAAATATCGAAATGGTGGAGACTGTAAAGGAAACATACCTCCAGGAGCTAAGGAACCAGGACCAGGTCCTGTTACAGCCGCTGGTATCTGTCCTGGTGCTGGAACTCCAGCCTGCATAGAAGCTTGCATCAGAGGAGGTGCACCATTGACATGCATTCCACCCTGACCAAAAGAAAAAACAAGAGTATGTATATGCCTCTGGACAATACACACGAACCTGGTTATATAGAACACAATTAAGGTGGACCATATTCTAAAAGCAGACACTGACAAGTCTGATCTGTGTTGTGAGGCCATATGTAGCATCTATGGTTGACTTCAAGTTGTTTACCTCTACCAATCTGAATGGTAAAAAATGGTAGATTACTGTACTTTCTGTTTACGTTTACCTTGAGGTTGAGCGCTTTTATTATGAAAAACTCCAGATATATAAGTTGTATAGAAAAGAAAATAAACATACAGTTTAGGAAATAAATATATTATATATACTTGAAATCTGCCCTCTGGTCTTCCCCAACTGCATCCTGTGCCCCCTTCTTAAGACAACCACTGAAGAGTTTTTACAGACGTTTTGAAATTTTGAAATTATATGTAAATCATTACATATAATCAAACATATTTGCAACTCATTCAACATGTTTTTGGGATATGTGCAAACACGTATATCCCATAATTAGGGAAGGCTTCTACATTCCCTTATTTCCACTTTTGTAATTTCTGAGTTATCTGTGTTAATACCATGTATCCTAGTTCCTCTTTACTACTATATGGAATTAGGTTTTTGAAAGTCATTCATGGTGACAGGTATAATTTATTTAACTGTTATAGAGTATTTCACTGGATAAATACACAACATTTTCCCCGTTCTTCCACTGATGTACATTTAGGATGTTTTAACATTTCACTATTACAATGTGGCAATAAACATTCTTAAACATGACCAAAGACTCTTAATCGGCCTATTGTCTGTCATGTGTGTGGCATATACTTTTCCCCAATTTGTCATTCGTCTTTGGGGTTTATTTCTTTTTCTCTATACAGAAATTTTTCAGTTTTCAAATGTATTGATTTCTTATGGCTTCAGTTTTGTGTCATGCTTGGCAAGCAAGCTTTACTTTTTTCCATTGGCAAGGAGATAATAAGAGTGCCAACCTCATACAATTACTGTAAGTCCTAAATGAGATAATGGATGTAGAATAACAAAGTGCCAACCATAGTACCACGCATGCACATAAATACCAAATTAGCCTATATAAAAGGACACACAGAAAGGATAGCTTTGTTTCACAAACTTGGCACCAAATCTATATTCATTCAGATGCCATGTACTCTGCAAACCAAAAATTGCTTTTATGTCTGGGAATTGAAATTATCATCTTCAGCTCCTGACTGTTCTGCTTTCAGTATATCTTCCTAACATGAAAATAGCATTCAAAACACGTAAAAGAAACGTTAGAGGAGATAAAGCCCTACCAAAGC
Organism: Potos flavus; assembly: GCA_028534135.1. NCBI lineage: Eukaryota > Metazoa > Chordata > Mammalia > Carnivora > Procyonidae > Potos > Potos flavus. The sequence goes on from CM052901.1 coordinate 39,824,869, forward strand.
CTGGGCCTGAGGGGCCTGAGGATTCTGCTGGTTCATTGACACAGTGGATCCTGAGCCAGGCCCAGCACTGTGGACTGGCTGAGGGTTGCCTGCAATCAGTGTTGGGATATTTGTCTGGCGATGCAGAATTTTCTAAAAAATGAAAAGACAAATTTATGAGCTGTCTGTTTAACAAAGCAATCAGGCAGTTCCTACCCCTCTCTAGGTGTACCGTGGCGTTTCCATAAATGAGTAAGAAGCACTTACCAGGGCAATCTCTGGATCCACAATTCTCATCACTACCTGTGCTTGTAGCAAAGCATAAGCCAGCTGAGGGTTCTGAAGCAACATGTTCCGTGCTTCCTGGGGACTATTCTGGACACAGAGCTGGGAAGATAAAGAGATTCATCATCAGGTTCAATACTTAATACTTAGAAATTAATAGTGATTTAGAGCCATTCTCATCTGAGAAATATAATACTCAAGAAGCTTTTTAAGCTATCATCGGTTTTTGTATAGCACACAAAATTTTGGTCATGACAGGCAAGAGAAGGAAGAGGCATTTCAAATACCATAATACCACCATTTAAGAGAAAAGCCACATTTGAATATCTACATCTGATATCTATGGGCCACAAAAAGCCAGATTGTATAGTTGTGTTTGTGTGCAAAAAATGGAAAGCTCTTTGCACGAAATATAAATATGCTGTGCACATATGGCATATCGAAGGTGCAAGAAATGGTGGTCAACAGGCACACCTTATATTTGAGCTCAGGGAATCATTTCCATTCACTTGATTAACTCCTCGAAAATTTGATGTGATTTGATTTGTTCTTAACCTAATGCCTCCTCCCACCTTCATTTGTTTCATCAGCTCAAACATCTGCTCTGGTGGAAGACTGGCAACTGCTTTGCTAATGGACTCAGGGGCATCCTCAGGACTGATGGTCTCTCCATAAGGTGACTCAATGACAGGGGCACCAGTGCCAAGGCCTGATCGGGAAGAAAGTACAAAAAGTTAAGGAGACAAAATTATGAGCTAAATCATTTCAAGTATCTACTTTCCAGGGCTGCTTCCTTTCCAGGACCCGTTGTAACTTTAAATCCTCTGGAACTGAGAAGTAAGTGATTTGCAAGTCTCTTATTTCTGTAGAGGAAAGTGACAGAATGTATTTTCTGTTCTCAGAAGAAAGCTGGGACTAGGATCACATAGGTGGACAATGTTAGCCTAAATTAGGGATGAGGCCTATTGATTTCCTTTTGACAAGTCATTTCAGAAGTGAAACAATAGATAAAGATGCTAATTTTAAAAACAAAATAATAGAAAAAGATGCTAATTTCAAAATGGAATTTCTGATCTGGTACCTCATGAAAAAAGCCAGAATGCCTTAGTAATCCCACCAATTACAGATCTGACAAACAGTTACAACAGTGGTTACCTAATGACATAGTTCGTTCAACTAATGGCTTGGTGAGACTGAATTCATCTTCAACTGTAAATCAACTCCTTTGCAACTGAAGGACTTCTTAAGTCACCTTTACCTTGTTTCTCAAAGATACATACTTCCCTAATGCAGGAGTCTCAAGTGGGTCAAGAAGCTATGTGGCTAACCATTTCAGCAGGTGCTAAAACATATCACAAGTAGAAAAATCTTCATTGTTACATCTTTACTAATTCATGTTGCATACAAATCAGGTTTATACTCACTCTTCAGCTCTTCTTTGTTCTTTTCACTGGCAGCATTGTCCACTCGAAGTGCTCTCCCACTGAATTCGCGCCCATTCAGGTTTCGCATGGCACTAAGTGCTGTCTCCTGGTCTTGGTATTCACAGAAGCCATAACCCTTTGGCTTTCCTGTCTCCCTATCATATACCAACCTGGAAGAGCAGAACCAAGTATCAGGCACAAATGTTACACACATGTAGGGTTCCTGCTAACATGGGCATGTTCTAATTTGGTCCACTGTAAGACAAATAACTTTATCACTTTGCCTATTTCACCGTAATATTTTTTTTAAACATTTTTAAATCAAAAAATGTATCTTTTAGTAAAAATAAATGTGAATTGTATGGTATGTGAGTTATACCGGAATAAAGCTGTTACAAACAGAAGGATGCATGTGAAAAGTCACCAGTAAAAACCTTGCTATTATTGCTAAGGGCCAAATTTGTGATTTTAAAGAAAACCCCAAGTAATCAAAGGAGAATCTCACCTGAAACTAACAACAGGTCCAACCTCAGAAAAGATGTCCTTTAACTGCTCTTCAGTAGCCTCATATGGAATGTTCCCCACTATGGAAGAAAATAGACAACAGATTAAAACTCGAAGTTTGTAACCTATTTCCCTTGTGATAAACAGAATCAGTACTTATATCATTGAAAATGTAACAACTACCTCAAAATAGTGTTCCTACAATCCTAGTTCCATGGTATTTCAGAGAACATTTCAATCTTGTCTGCTGACCTTAATTACAAAACAAACCACTAAGATTAAATATAAAAGGTACAGGCGCTTCTAAATGTCAGTTCTCAGACTTATCTCATAAGCGTTATGATTTTCCTTAACTTCGGTGAAAATAAATACTTTGGCATTGGTATTTGCCTGAAGATCTGCAAGTCTTTTTTTTTTTTAATATTTTATTTATTTATTTGACACACAAAGAGAGAGATCACAAGTAGGCAGAGGCAGGCAGAGAGAGAGGGGGAAGCAGGTTCCCTGCTGAGCAGAGAGCCCAATGCAGGGCTAGATCCCAGGACTCTGAGATCATGACCTGAGCTGAAGGCAGAGGCTTTAACCCACTGAGCCACCCAGGTGCACCAAGATCTGCAAGTCTTATGGATAACCACTAAGAATACCAATGTATTTGATATTTAAAAAACTGGCATATTATTTCTGTATTTCCACACATACACACAAACTCAAAGAATAACCACGAATGTAGTGGAGGATGTTTAAAAATTATTCTAAGCTGTTTTGTTATGTCCGTTCCAAAAGGTACTTTAAAATCACCACACGGACTTAAAAAAAATTTATTTCATCTGAAAAGATTACTCAGAATGGACTTGATCCTCTTTAAAATTTCTTCGACTAGATCTTAATCATTCGTTCATTCATTCATTTACAATCCACTTTAAGACTCCAGGTGGCCACTACCAGTATTGAACCAAAATGTTACAGTAAAAAACAGGGGCTGAAAGTCCTTATGAGAGGGCAGGAAGTGGACACAGGGTTCTGTACACTCAGCATATAATCTGTATTCTGGGATAGGGAGTGAGTAGTACGGGACAGTTGCCATGCGCCCTCGATTCCAGACAATAATTGAAGCTCATGAAAGGAGAAACGCATAGAAGCTGAACGCTAGTTTAACTTCCTCAGCCACATCATGGAAAGGCTGTGAGACCTCAGGGGAAGAGGGCATCACTTTGCTCACGAGTCCACTACATTGGCCACTCCACAAGACAGACAGGTAGAGCTGCAAGCCCGACCCATCGCCAGCTCCTGCAGCAACTCATTAGGTGCACGGGGCATTCCTTGCTGCTCCTTGTCTCTTTCTATCCCTCCCCGACGCTTGGCTCCACGAATTCCTCTTACCGAACACCGAACGCAGAGAACGATCCACCGCAGGATCTCTTACAGTCAAACCCGCCATCGCTCTCTTCCGGCAGCTTCCGGTGCGCCAGAGCACACTTCCTTACGGCGCATGAGCTCTGCGCTAAACACGCTTCTGTACGGGCGCGTAAGCCGGAAGCACCTGGGCGGGGCGGACACATGACCCCTCCCCTGGCGTCATTGCGTCAGCGCTGGGGCGCGCTCCATCCACAAGAGCTAACCACTCCGGGCTGGGCTGCGGTCGGAAGAGAACTCGGTTCCGACCTAGGCTTGTGCGGTCCTAGACTAACTTGCAGGATTTTAGTCTGTAGAATTCCTTATTATTCATTTTTTCTTAGACCAACGCGAAGAATTATCAGCCACAGTAAAGATGGCGGCAGCCGCTTTACCATGGTAACAGGGAAGTCATTTGCTAGCAACCTTGGCCCTTTTATTTTAGTTCCGCCCTATTAGGGATGGGAGGTGCTTGGTCCCGCCCCAGCAGCGTGCCTGTGAGTTTGTAAAAGCTGGAGTGTACCAAGCAGTATGAGGGAAGAGAGTCGCGGCAGTCTAGGGAATGAGAGAATGAGGAGCGCTCAAATTCAAGGCGTCACCTTAGCCAGGGAGATGGGGAGGTAAAGGGAGAACAGACTCCTGTCTGCTCTTGTGTAGTCCCTTGGCTACATGTGTTTGGTGGTGGTGAAGGAGCGAGCTGGCGGAGAGCATAGGCTAGCGGGGTATCAGAAAAGATCATTGACTGCTGGTACGCAGCAAGCGGCTAAAGCATGATTTGAACTCAGATTGCTTTGGCTCGGAGACTGAATGTTTAACCCCTGTAGCTATTGTCTCCCAGTATAACTGAGGGAATATGAGCGACTCAACATATTTTATTACCATTTTTGGAAGAGAACTTAGAGCATATGACTTGGTGATCCTGGGTCGGTGGCTCATAACAATGAAGCACCCAAGAACAGGTTGAGGCACCTATAACCAGGGGCTTGTTGTGCTGTCATCAATCATTTGTAGAGAAGGGATTGTTGGTCTCTCACTTCATCAACCAACCCTACTCTACTGGTTATAAAAGAGGAAGTGTGTGCAGGGGATGTTTCCTAAGCTTTTGCTTTTGTATATTTGGGTTTCATTTATAGGCCTTGTGCTAGTGATTCCTGCCTCAGTGCCTGTTGTCCCTCAGAGTCGTTTTCCTTGACTGCAACACTCTTGGAGTGATATCTATCTTTAGCCTATAGGTTATAACAAAATGAAGACAGAAGGTAGGGCATATGATGCTGTTGTTGTAGGTGTTAGGTGAACCTCAGTTAACAACGATATAGATACAGTATGAAGAGGTTGGGGGGGGAAACTAGGAAAGATGCATTTCTACACAAGTGGGACTATATTTAGAGTGTTATTTGGGGGATTTGTGCAGAAGAGAAAGGGTACCTGGTGGAGAATCAAAGAATTGGGGAAACCACAGTCAAGATTTGTGGGACATTAGCAGAAAGTTTTGTGGAAAAGTCCCGAGTTCTTATGTAGTCTTGTTGATGATCCTAATAGAATCTTGGCCAACGTATAAGTGAAGCAAGCGAAGACATTCAAGATTGTGAGGGCACACGAAGACTTGGCCATAGAAAGCAAACTTAAAAGGCTGGGGTAAGTACCACTTCATGTTTGATCTACATTTAAGTTCCTCAGAGCCATGGAATAAAAATCTCTCATCGGTCTCCGGGGAATATCTGCAAAGGCAGCAACTCCTGGATATACATAATTGTATGAAAAAGATTCCAGATGGCACTGTAGCATTACCCATGTTAGGAGAAATTCTCAATAAACAGCACCTGTAATAGCTAAGGAAACTTCGGGCTCTCAGAGAGCACCTGAAAGCTGACACAGATCCTGGTCAGTATCTGGGTGTAGGTTCCAATTGGCTTGCTTTCCAGAAAGAAACCTCATTCCTAAGTTTTGCACTACTGCATTATCACACCTGTTCTGCAGTAATATTTATACTTTCTGTGAGTTTTTGAGGTTTCAGCTTTGAGGCTACAATATAGAGAATTGTGCAGTCCATCAAAGGTGGTCATTCTGGTCTTTTGATTTTAGCATTTTCATTTTTTCTTTTTAAAAAAGATTTTACGTATTTATTTGAGAGAGAGTGAGTGAGAGAGAGAGCAGGGGCGGAGGAAGAGGGACAAGCAGACTCTCCTCTGAGCAGGATGACTGACGTGGGGCTCCATCCTAGGACCCTGGAATCATGACCTGAGCCAAAGGCAGATGCTCAACGAACTGAGCCACCCAGGCGCCCCTCATTTTTTATTTCTTATCTAACTACTTTTGTTCTCAATTCATGTTCAATGAATACATTTCCTATATTCATTTCATAGAACCCTGAAGTTTCCTGATTGTTCACCTGCTTAAGGGCGCCTTATGAAATACATTGCTTGGTAGCAGGCCAGGGAGTTAGTTGGTCAGCTGAATTGGAGGAAGATTTTCCTCGTTCTTGGCAATGGCATAGTGACCTCTTGCTGCTAAATGAGGACTGCTTCCAAACCAAGCATTGGGGAAAACTGGGTGAGAAGAGGAAGTCTCTGAGTTTTTTTTCTCTAGAATCCAATCAGGCTTGTCTAAAACTTATGTCTTTTGGGCGGCCTTGTTCTGTTTCAGAACCAGAACTCTGGGAGACTGTTGCAGTGACGTGTGGAATCCAGGGTTTAGCAAAACCAAGGTGGATATCACTTGTACCACACTTAAAACTCCAATATGTGCTGCTGGGTGAACATGGCTGGACAGAACATGTGGATAATGGTATCAGGTTGGGGTCAACAGGGTGGTAATGATTAAAAAGAGCTGGTATTTGTGAAGGGCTGTATAGATTACAAAGCTTTTCTTCATAGATCTTCAGTCTCACAACACCTGGGAGATTGTTTTAGTGTGCTTTATATATTTTTTTATTATAACAAAGTATATATGACAAAATTTACCATTTTAACCATTTTCAAGTGTACAGTTCAGTGGCATTAAGTATATCATGTTGTGCAATCATCATCACTATCCATCTCCAGAACTTCTTTATTTTCCCAAACGGAAACTCCATATCCATTAAATATTAATCCCCCATTATCCCCTCCCACCAGCCCCTGGCAACCACCATGCTACTCTCTGTGTCTGTGAATTTGACTACTTTAGGTACCTCATATAAGTGGAATCTTACATGTTTTTACATATAATCTGTTTTTACTTTTGTGACTGGTTTATTTTGCTTAGTGTAGTGCCTTCAAGGTTCATCTATATTGTAGCATGTGTTAGAATTTCCTTCCTTTCTAAGGCTGAATAATATTCCATCGTAGGTACACATGAAAATTTGTTTAGCCACTCATCCGTTAAAGGACACTTGCATTGCTTCTACCTTTTGGCTATTGTGAATAATGTTGCTGTGAATGTGGGAGAACAAATACCTGTTTGAGTTCCTGCTTTGAATTCTTTTATGTATATATCCAGAAGTATAACTGCTAGATCATGTGGTAATTCTGTGTATAATTTTTTGAGGAACTGCCATACCATTTTCCACAGTGGCTGCATCATTTTACATTCCCATCAGCAGTGCATAGCGGTTCCCATTTCATCCTTACCAGCATTTGTTATTTACATTTTTATTTTTGGAAAAATAGCCACCTTAGTGGGTGTGAAGTGGTATTCCATTGAGATTTTTTTAAAAGATTTTATTTATTTATAAATATTTACATATTTATAAATATATTTATATATTTCATATGTACTTATATATTTATATAAATATGTATTTATAAATTTATAAAGAAATATAAATGTATACATTTATATACTATATAAATTTATATAAATATATAAATATTTATTTATAAATAAATAAATATCTCTCATGCTCGAGAGAGCACGAGCAGGGGGAGAGGGAGAAGCAGATTCCACGCTGAGCAGGGAGCCCGACATGGGGCTTGATCCCAGGACCCTGGGATCATGAGCTGAGCCGAGGGCAGCCGCTTAACTGACTGAGCCACTTAGGCACCCCAAGGTAGTTTTTGTATATGGTTTAGGTAAGGGTCCACCTTTATCCTTTTGCATGTGGACATCCAGGTGTCCCAGCACCATTTATTGGAAAGATTGCTTCCCCCCCCACCCCAGTGAATGGTCTTGACACCCTTGTTGAAAATCATTTGAACATAAATGTGAGGGTTTATTTCTGGGCTATTTCATTGATCTCCATGTCTGTCTTCATGCCAGTACTGTACTGTTTTGATTATTATAGCTTTTAGTAAGTTTTGAAATAAGGAAGTGTGAGACCTCCAACTTTGTTCTTTTTCAAGATTATGGTGACTATTCAGAATCCCTTGAGATTCCATATGAATTTTAGGATGGATTTTTCTATTCCTGAAGAAATGCCATTAGGGTTTTAATAGGGATTGCTTTGAATTTGTAGATTGCTTTCAGTGGTGTTAACATAACAATATTGAATCTTCCAACTCATGAACATTGGATGTCATCTTTCTATTTATTTGTGTATTCCTTAACTTCTTTCAGCAACCTTTTGTAGTTTTTAAGCATTAAAGGCACCTCCTTTGTTAAGTTTACTCTTCTTTAAAAATGTTGGTGTTTAAGTAAAATTAACATACAGTGTTATATATGAGTTTCAGGAATACAGTATAATGATTCAACAATTCTATGTGTTACTCTGGTCATCAAGATAAGTGTACTCTTGATCTCCTTTATTTCATTCCTCTCCCCACCAGTCTCCCCTTGGTAACCATCAGTTTTTCTGTATTTAAGAATCTGTTTTTTTGATTGTTTCTTTTTTTTTCTTTCTTTGTTTTGTATCTTAAATTCCACACATGAGTGGACTCATACGGTATTTGTCTTTCTCTGACAGACTTTTTCACTTAGCTTTATATTCTGGGTCCATCCATGTTGTTGCAAATGGCAAAAATCTCATTCTTTTTTATGGCTGAGTAATATTCCGCGTGTGTGTGTGTGTGTGTGTGTGTGTGTGTGTGTGTGTGTGTGTATATACATACCCACACCACATATTTTTCACTCAACTATGGTTGGACACTGGGTTTCATCCATATCTTGGCTATTGTAAATAATGCTGCAATAAACATAGGGGTGCGTATATCTTTTCAATATAGTGTTTTTCTTTTCTTTGGGTAAATATCCTGTAGTGGAAGTACTGGATCATATGGTAAGTCTATTTTTCATTTTTTGAGGAAACTTCATGCTGTTTTCCACAGTGGTTTCACCAGTTTCCATTACCACCAATAATACATAAGGTTTCCTTTTTTTCCATATTCTTGCTAAAACTTGTTATTTTTTATATTTTTGATTTTAGCCATTCTGGCAGGTATGAGGCGATATCTCATTGTGGTTTTGATTTGCATTTCTCTGATGATAAGGGATGTTGAGCATCTTTTTCATGTGTCTGTTGGTCATGTGTGTGTCTTCTTTGGAAAAATGTCTTCTGCCCATTTTTAATTGGATTCTTTGTTTTTGTGGTATTCAGTTGTATAAGTTCTTTATATACTTTGGATATTAACCACTTATTAGATATGTTATTTGCAAATATCCTCTCCCATTCAGTAGGTTGCCTTTTTGGTTTTTTTTATGGTTTCCTTCACTGTACAAAAGTTTTTATTTTGGTGTAGTCACAATAGTTTAATTTTGCTTTTGGCTTCCTTGCTGGAGGATGCATATCTAGAATGTTGCTGTAACTGATGTCAAAGAAATTACGGCCTTTATTTTCCTCTAGGAGTTTTATGGTTTCAGATCTCACATTTAGGTCTTTAATCCATTTTGAGTGTGTGTGTGTGTGTGTGTGTGTGGTCCAGTTTCATTCCTTTGCATGTAGCTGTCTAGTTTTCCCAGCACCATTTGTTGAAGAGATTGTCTTTTCCCCATGGAATATTCTTGCCTCCTTTGTCGTAGGTTAATTTGACCATATAAGCATGGGTTTATTTCTGGGTTTTTATCCTGTTCCATTGATCTATGTGTCTGTTTTTTTTTTTTTTTTTAAGATTTTATTCATTTATTTGACAGAGAAAGAGATCACAAGTAGGCAGAGAGAGAGGGGGAAGCAGGCTCCCCGCTGAGCAGAGAGCCTGGTGCGGGGCTCTATCCCAGGACCCTGAGATCATGACCTGAGCTGAAGGCAGAGGCTTAACCCACTGAGCCACCCAGGTGCCCCAAAAGAGAAAATGTTATTAAGAAAATTATAAGGAAGGGGCGCCTGGGTGGCTCAGATGGTTAGGCATCTGCCTTCGCTCAGGTCACAATCTCTAGGTCCTGGGATTGAGCCCCATGGTGGGCTGCCTGCTCAGCAGGGAGCCTGCTTCTCCCTCTGCCTCTGCTTGTGCTCTCTGTCTCTCTCGCTTTCAAATGAATAAATAAAATCTTAAAAAAAAAAAGAAAATTATAAGGAAGAGAAAAGACATTTATAGTACTGTACTTTATAAAACAAAATCTGGGAGTGCCTGGGTGGCTCAGTCGGTTAATTGTCTGCCTTCAGCTCAGGTCATGATCTCAGGGTCCTGGGGTCGAGCACCACATTGGGCTCCCTGCTCAGTGGGGAGCCTGCTTCTCCCTCTCCCTCCGCTTGCTGCTCCCCCTGCTTGTTCTCTCTCTCTGTCAAATAAATAAATAAATAATCTTAAAAAAAAAACAAAAACACAGTCTGTGTGTAGGTGGCCCTGCACAGTTCAAACCCATGCTGTTGAAGGATCAACTCTATGTTTTGCTCTATCTTTATTTTTTCCTCCTTTCTACTAACTTTGGGCTTTTTTTGTTCTTTTTCTAGCTCTGTTAGGTGTAAGGTTAGATTGTTGGAGATTTTTCATATTGAGGTAGTCCTGTATTGCTGTAAACGTCCCTCTTAAAGCTGCTTGGGCTGTGTACCAAAGATTTTGAACAGCTGTGTTTCCATGTTCATTTGTCTCCATGTATGTTTGATTTCCTCTTTGACTTTGTAGCTGACCCATTGGTTGTTGAGTAGCATGTGTAGCCTCCACATGTTTGTTTTTCCCATTTTTTTTTTTTTTTGGTAATTGTTTTCTAGTTTCATACCATTGTGGTCTGAAAAGATATTTGATATAATATGATTTCAGTTTTCATAAATTTATTGAGACTTGTTTTGTTGCCTAACATGTTATTTATGCTGGGGAATGTTCCATGTGCACTTGAATGTGTATTTTGCTATTTTTGGATGGAATGTGATGTATATATCTGTTAAGTCCAGCTGGTCTAGTGTGTTATTCAAAGCCATGGTTTCCTTATTGATTTTCTCTCTGGGTGATCCATTGATGTATGTGGGCTGTCTCCTGCTCTTATGGAATTACTGTTAATGCTTCCCTTTAGGTCTGTTAATACTTGCTTTATATGTTTAGGTGCCCCTCTTTTGGGTACATATATATTTATAATTGTTCTATCCTGTTGTCGAATTGATCCTTTATCGTGTAATGCTCTTTTTTGTCTCTTGTTATGGTCTTCGAAGTCTGTCTGATCTCAGTATTGCTACCCTAGCCCTTTTTTTTTTTTTTTTTTGTCTCCATTTACGTGGAATATCTTTTTCTGTTCTTCACTTTCAGTCTTTATGTGTCTTTAGGTTTGAAGTGAGTCTCTTATAGGCAGCATATAGGTGGGTTTTTTTCAATCCATTAATTCACCCTGTGTCTTTTGATTGGAGCATTTAGACCATTAACATTCAAAGTAATTATTGACAGGTGTGTACTTATTGCTATTTTTGTTTTCTGGTTGTGTTTATAGTTCTTTTCCTTTCATCTTGTTCTGTTCACTTGTGATTTGATGACTTTAGTGTTATGCTCGGAGTCCTTTCTCTTTACTTTTTGTGTATCTATTGTTGGTTTTTTTTGTGGTTATCATGAGGTTCATATGTAACATCCTATGTATATAGCAATCTGTCTTAAGCTGATGGTCACTTAAGTTCAAATACATTCTAAAGACACTACATTTTTACTTCCCCCACTCCATATTGTATGTATTTTATGTCATATTTTACATCTTTTTATTTTGTGCATCTTTTAGCTAACTTTTGTAGATATAATTGTTTTTACTGCTTTTATCTTTTAACCTTCATATTAGCTTTATAAGTGGCTTATTTACTACCTTTATTTGGTTTGCTTTTACCAGTGAAATTTTTTCCTTTCATAATTTTCTTCTAGTTATGACTTTCTCTCTTCCACTTCAAAATTGCCTTTGACACTTCTTGTAAGGCAGTTTTAGTGGTGATGTACTTGTATCTTTTGTTTCTGGGAAACTATCTCCTTCAATTCTGAATGATAGCCTTGTGGGTTGAATATTCTTGGTGGCAGGTATCTTCCTTTCAGTACTTTGAATATAACATGCCACTCCTTTCTGGCCTACAGATTTTCTACTAATATATCAGCTTATAGTGTTATGGGATTTCCTTTGTACATAACTATTTGCTTTTTTCTTGTTTTTAAAAGATTCTCTTTATTTACTTATTTGAGAGAGATAGAAAGAGAGAGGAGAGGGAAAGGGAGAAGGAGTGGGAGAATTCCGAGCAGACTCTACCTGAGCACAGAGCCGGACACGGGGCTTGATGTCACAATCTTGAGATCATGACCTGAGCTGAGATCAAGAGGTGGATACCTAACCGACTCAGCCGCCTAGGTGCCTCTAAGGATTCTCCTTTTATTTTTAATTTTTTTTGACATTTTAATTATTATGTGTCTTCACATGGACCTTCTTGGGTTCATCTTGTTTGGGGCTCTCTGAGCTTGCTGGACCTGGATGTCTTTTTCCTTCCCCAGGTTAGGGATATTTTAGCTATTATTTTTTCAAATAAGTTTCCTGCCCCCTTCTCTCTGTCTTCTCTTTCTGGGACCTCTCTAATGTGAATGTTAGTATGCTTGATATTATCTTGGACGTCCCTTAACCTATCCTCATTTTTAAAAAATGTTTTTCCTTTTTGCTCTTCAGCTTGGGTGCTTTCCGCTACCCTGTCTTCCAGATTGCTTGATTGTTTTTCTGCATTTTTAAATCTGCTCTTGATTCTCTCTAGTGTATTTTTCACTTCAGTTATTTTATCATTCAGCTCTATTTGGTTCTTTTTCATATTTTCTGTCTCTTTGTTGCTGTTTTCACTTAGTTCATCCACTCTTCTCTCAAGTCTGATGAATATCTTTATGACCATTACTCTGAAGTCCCTATCAAATAGATTGGTCATCTCCATTTCATTTTTCTGAAGTTTTGTGTTATTCTTTTGTTTAGAATATATTCTTCTGTCCCCTCATATTGTCTGAGTCTCTGTGTTTGTTTCTTTGAATTAGGTAGGTCAGCTATGTTTTCTGGTCATGAAAGTAGTGGCCTTATGAAAAGGCACCTTGTGGTGCTCAGTAGTGCTATCTCCCTGGTAAATAGAACCAGCCACTGTGGGAGTGTCCCCTCTGTGGGTTCATATGTTCTGTTGTGACTTGGCCACGACTTCTGCTGGTACACTCGTGGGCCTGGCTGGCCATCAGCTCTGTTGTCAGCAATGACCCAGGTATGACTGCTATGAGCATGCTGGTAGGCAGGGCTGGACCCTGGTGCAGCTTGCTGAGTGGTGCAAATATAGCTGTTGCTGGCTTTCTGGTGAATGGGATAGCTCCTAACGCAGCTGGTTGAGAGTCCTATCAATAGCTGCTGCTGGTTGTGCTGGTAAGTGGAATTAGTTCCTATTGTAGCTGGCGGAGAGGCTGGGCTATAGATGCTGGTGGCTTGCTAGTGGGTGCAACCATCTCTTGGTACAGCTGGCCGAGTGGGCTGGCCACAATGGCTGTGGGTATGCTGGTAGATGGGGCAGGAATCCTACCCCCCTCCCCAGGGCGGGAGTCACTTTGTAGGGGTGCCTGTCCTGGGCTGGACTGCCTGCCAGGTGTGGTGAGGCAGTAGTTGCTTTGGAGGGGCTCCTGCGGGGGTGGGTTGGCAGGGAAGCACTGAGGCAGGGCAAAGAGTGCTAGCAAGGTAGATGGAGAGTATCAGAACTGGTGTCCGCCAGTTCTGGCCCAGCTAGACCGAAGGAGGGCAAGAAAAATGGTGCTGCCAACCAGCATTCCCTTTCCTGGAAAAAGTTCCAGTAGATGCCTGTGTCTCTAGCACATACCTAAAATTAGTAAATCTCCTTCACGTATAACACAGGTGTTTTTCAAACTGCTGCTTCTGTGCGGAGTCTCAGACCGAGTGATAGAGGGTGCTGGCCCTTTCAGAGTGAAGTCTCAGTTTCCTATAGCCCTGTGGCTCTCCTGGAGTCAAGCCCTGGTGGTTTTCAAATCTTCCAGTTTTGAGTCCTGCTGATTTTCAGACAGACATAGTGGCTTTTCTTTTGGCTGTAGCTCCCCAGGGCTGGGGGTGCCCTGTGTGGGTTTGATCCCCTCACTCCTCGAAGGAGAGGACCTCTATGCCTATGATACACCTTCTGCTTGTGGGTCACTGTGCCACGCATTTGGTTCTTGGCTCTGTCTCTGCCCCTTCTACTCTTCTCAATATGGCCGTTTTTTTTTGTTTTGTTTTGTTTTCTTTTAAATGTCATTGGCTTTGAGAGGGTCTGTTCTGCCTGTGTTCAGGTAGTTTTCAGAGTGCGTTGCACTACATGAAGTCATTGCCTTAGTGTGTCTGTGGGAGGAGGTGAGCCCAGGATTTTCCTATTCTGTCATCTTCTCTGTCTCCTCTAGTTGTTTTTTTTTAAATGTCAATGTGAGTGGGGAATGGAAGGCCTGGACAGAGCTTCCTAGTCTGCTAACTTGCAGATGTCCCTAAAAAAGAGTATCTGTTTTATAAACAGGGATACTAAAGCACAGAGAGTGACTTAGACAGGGTTACACAGTTAATAAGGATAAAGGCTGGGATTTGACTGTATTTCTTTCTCCAGGTTTTGTGATTTTTTTAAAAAATAAACTTTGTATTTTAGAATAATTTTAGATTTACCAGAAAGTTGCAAAGATAGTACAGAGAGTTCCCATATCCACCCACTCTCTGCCCTACACAGTGGTCCCTTTTATCAACATGTTAGATTAGTATGCTATGTTTGTTACAATTAATGAATAGATACTGATATGCTATTGTAATTAAAGTCCATACTTTATTCAGATTTTCTTACTTTTAACCTGTTTTTTTTTCCCATTCTAGGACCCAGTCTAGGATACCACGTTACGTTCTTGTCATGGCTCCTTTGGCTCCTGTTGACTGGCAGTTTCACAGAATTTCTTTGTATTGATGACCTTGACAGTATTGAGGAATACCACTCAGGTATTTTATAGACTGTGCCTCAGTTGAAATTTGTCTGATGCCTTTTCTCATGATTAGACTGTGTTATGGGTGTTTGGGAGGAAGACCATTTTTACTGTGTCGTGTCAAGGCCTTGATCATCTGGCCAAGGTAATGTTTGCCAGGTTTCTGCTCTGTAAACTTACTTTTTCTACTTTATATACCACAGTTAAGAAGGATTAGGGAAAATTAAGCTCTACTTCTTGGAGGGGGAGAGACTACAGAAATTATTCAGCATTCTTCTCTAGGAAGAATTATTTATTTTGTTTCTCCAGTTGTTTCAGTTTTGTCCATTGGAAGCTCTTTCATGTTGGTCCCCATGTCCCTTTGGTATGCCCCCACTGTTGTGTGTTTTTTTTATGCACTTTCCTTTACTTTCTTACACTACAGGATGCCTATTTTGTATATTCCCTGCCTCAGCCATTGGAGAATCAGTCATTTCTCCAAAGAGCTGTGGTTCCTTTTAGTAAATCAAGATGTCTTCCAGAATATGTGGAACGTCTAATAGATTGTAGTAGCCAATAAAAACTCATTTGGAAGGGTATGTATATGTAGGAGGTGGTTAACAAGACCAGAGAAGAAGAGAAAGCCAGAAGGGTTATAATCCAATTTTCTCCTGAATGATAGTTTACAATTGGAGGTAATTTAACAGCATAAACTAAGAGTCAGAAATCTTAGGTTTAAATGCCGACTCTGACACTTTTAATTGTGTGTCTGTGAACCTCAATTTCCTCATCTGTAATACGGGTATAATTAACCTCATGAGGTTGTTAGGATGATGATAAAATAATATAAAGCACGTGCTTTGCTGTGCCTGGCACACAGTAAGCATTCATATGTTAGCTGTTGTTACTAGCCTCATTTCTTTACTCCTCTGAACTAGCTATTATAATGTCATGAACAACTATGAACCCTCACCAGTTTTGTTTGATGTCTCTGTTACTCAGCTTCCCCTTGTTGTATTTCTTTCTCTAGGAATACTTTTGATGTGATCCAGTATGTGTTTTCCTTTGAGATCATCGCAGAGAAGCTGCAAATAGCATCACTGCCTTGTACTGGAGAAGCATGTGGGGGTCTGTATGCAGATGATAGTTCTAGGGACCTTTGACTTGAAGTAGCTATCTCTTTCCCAGACCCATATTCAGGTTCAGTCCACTCTTGAGTCTTTATCAATCTTTTTTTTTTTAAGACCATAAAAAAATTGTGTTGTTCAAATATAAAATATTCATATTAACGTGAAGTGAACACCAGATCTCTTTTTTTAAAGATTTTATTTATTTATTTGAGAGAGAGAGAGAGCGCGCGCATGCATGCCAGAGTGCGAGAACACAAGCCAGGGGGAGGGGCAAAGGGAGAGGGAGAAGCACACTCCCTTGCTGAGCAGGGAGCCCAACATGGAGCTTGATTCCAGGATCCGGGGATTGTGACCTGAGCTGAAGGCAGACGCTTGACTGACTGAGCCACCCAGGCACTCCCCCGCCAAATCTCTTTTTGTTAATAGAATTAAATTTTTTTATTGTCTTCCTAGCAAATTTAGTGTCCCCTTGTTAGGGGAGCTCTTTAAAGTGATTCCTTTAAGAAGAAATTATCTTTCCTTTTGATCATGTGATTCTTCTGCTAAAGAGTCTTCCTCTTTCACTGTGGGCGATGTCTAAAATCTTCCTCCTGAGTGTCAGCACCCCATATAAGATTGCCATATTTTTTATACCCGTGAACCTTCTCCCATGATTTTCATGCATGACATGTTCTTTTCTCATCGTTTTCTTCACTAGACTGTCATTCAAATAACTTCAAACTGCACCTGGAGTAATTAATACAAGGAGTGCTAATACCTCCCTGTTTACTGCCTTTTGAACACTGCTGTTTATCCTCTAGACTGTACTGGCCCTTGATATGTGTATGGTATAAATACTCAAAGTGTTGAACATTTGGTTATGTTCCTACATATCTTCTAAACATTTGTATTAATGCTGTCATCTTCCTAAAGAACATGTATGTAAATACCCCAGTCAAGATAGTACTAAGTATCTGCTTATTGATAATCAGGAGAAAGATAAACATTCTCTAATAGCTCTCAAGTATAGTCATCTACAAACATGAATAAGGGGACTTCTTAAATATGAGGTAGTTGGTTTCACTCTGCCTTCTTTAGTCCCTTGGCTGTGATTATAGGAAATTAACTTCCAACTCAGTCCAGAGCTAGGTGTTCCCTCAAGAACATTGCTACTTCTGAGTCTTAGAGCTTGGAACCTTTTTTATGGTTGGCCACTTGGGGTCCATAATATCAAGCAGTGTCCTAATCTTTCTGTAGAGATTGACTATTTTACATTGCCATTCCCAGTTCATGCTGTGCTACCTTCCATGACTGTGATTGGAATCCTCATAGCTGCACTGAGAAAAAAAATCTAGAGATAGATGGAAGTAGCAGACTGGTGCCAAATATACTTTGAGAATAACAGGTGAGTGCTGGGGAAATATATCTCTTGACAACTTGGAGTGACTTTCTACAGTAAAGTCAGAAAATATCCTTCTCTCCAAAAGCAAAACAAGACCAACTGTATTGCTTGCCTTTATCATCTCACTATACAAAGTACTGCTTTTATATTGAGTGATTTTACTCAGAATTTGAGTGCTAACAATGTAGGAAGTTATTTGCATGTAATTGGGTGGGTGAAAGGGATGAGGTAGGAAACCAAGGTCTGGAACCAATACAGAAAGATAATAAAGTAGTAGAAATAAGAGTATGGGACTTTGGGAATTTAAACTGTTTAAAGATGTGTATTGCTTGCCTTAAAATGAATTAGAGAGGAAAATGATGTGAGAAATGATAAGTCGAACTGAAAACTCGTGAAAGATGAGTCATCATTTCCTACAGAATAAAGTGCGAAAGAATGTATTTTTCTTCTTTTCAGAATACACAACTGGAAAAGAGAATTGGGAAAATCTAGGTAGTCATTGTTTTCTTTTGCTTTGCTATGGCTGTGTCCCATTTAATAGTACTGCTGTTGTGTCCTCATTTCATTTCTTTATGGCTTTTGTAGCTGAAACTGTTGCACATCACTGATAGAGTAATTCTGGGGCTGGTCCTTAACTCTGAAGAAGGCTGGTTCATTGCCTGTTAAATGTTGTATCAGAACTGGGGGCATTTTGCATGTCCACCAAATTGTGGGATCTTTCCTGGGGAAGAATCTCCATCTTCATGGAAGCAGGGAAATAGAGGTAAGGGAACACTGTCATTATCCTTAGCAAATTATCAATGACCACTGGAAATATAAGGCTACCAGGGTTTCTGTGAGGAAATCTGGCAGTAGCCAAGCTAAAGTGGCAAAGGTGGGTTTGATCTGTAGAAACTCACTTTGTCATTCTTCATCCGAGTGCACACTAAACTGTGGAAGACCTAGATCTTGCATATTCAGGTGGTAAAATCCTATGCTGTCCATGTAAGATCACATAGTCCTGGATCCAAACTGTATAAGCAGATTATCTACGCCTGTCCTTTAGTTGACTAGAGGAGGTAAATCCTGTGGCACAAGGGTTCCATATGTGAATGAGCTTCCGTGGTTGATGTCTTTAACTTGTTATCTCAATGTAAGTTCTGAGCCCCTTATCTCCTAGTAATCTGTTCAGTTCTTTTTTTCTCTTTTACAAAGAACAATTTATTGTCATAAAATTCACATTTGAAGTATATAATTCAGTTGTTTTTAGTATATTCACAGAATTGTGGAACTATCACCATCAGTTTTAAAATATTTTTATCACAATACAAAGAAACTCTGTAATTTTTAGCTCTAATCACCCCAATTCCCCATTCCGTCATGCTCTGGGTAACCAATAATGTATGTGTCATTTCTGTATATTTGACTATTAAGGACATTTTATATAAATTGAATCATGTAACGTGGTCTTTTGTGACTGGCTTCTTTAACTGAATGAACATAATGATTTCAAGATTCATTCATGTAAAAAAAAATTCATGTAGCATATATCAGTACTTCATTCCATATTTATGTGTGAATGTGTGTGTGTGTGCGTGTGTGTGTATAGCAGCTATTTTCAGATATTATTCCTATATAATTCACACAAAATAATTCAGGGGTGCCTGAGTGGCTCTGTCTCTCTAAAATAAAGAAGTAAATCTTTAAAAAAATAGTAAACAACTAATATTTACTGTAATCACAGACACATGCAATTATTAGTCATTCTAGATCATTTTAGAACTCCTGTTTTCAGTTCTTCTAGGTATATACCTAGGAGTGGAATTGCTGGGTGATATGGTAATTCTGTGTTTAACTTTTTAACAAAGTCTCAAAATTTCAAAAGTGGCTATACCATTTGACAGTCTCACAAACAGTATACAAAGGTTCCATTTTCTCTACATCTTTGCCAATACTCACTTCTGTTTGTTTGTTTTTTTTAAATCGTGGCCAGCTTAGTGGGTGTAAAGTGGTATCTCCTTGTGATTTATTTTGCATTTCTCTAATACTGATGTTGAACACCTTTTCATGTGCTTATTGGAGATAATGTAACTCTTCATTGGAAAATGTTTATGTAAGTCCTTTGTCCATTTGTTAATTGGGTTGTCGTTTTTTTGTTTTTGTTTTTTTTTGAGAGAGAGAAAGTGTGAGCAGAGTGGGAGGGGCAGGGGAGAAGGAGAGAGAATTTTTTTTAAATTAACATATAATGTATTATTTGCCCCATACAGGTCTGTGAATCATCAGCCTTACACATTTCACAGCACTCACCATAGCACATACCCTCCCCAATGTCCGTAACCCAGCCACCCTATCCCTACCTCCTTACCCCTCCAGCAACCCTCAGAGAGTGAGATTAAGAGTCTCTTATGGTTTGTCTCCCTCCCGATCCCATCTCGTTTCATTTTTCCCTCCCTACCCCCCACAGCCTCCTGCCACACCTGCCCTGGCTCTCAAATTCTTCATATCAGAGAGATTATATGATAATTGTCTTTCTCTGATTGACTTATTTCGCTTAGCATAATACCCTCTAGTTCCATCCATGTCATTGCAAATGGCAAGATTTGGGGTTCTTTTTGATGGCGGCATAGTATTCCATTGTATATATATATCATATCTTCTTTATCCATTTATCTGTTGACGGACATCTAGGTTCTTTCCATAGTTTGGCTATTGTGGACATTGCTGCTATAAACATTTGGGCGCACGTGCCCCTTTGGATCACTACATTTGTATATTTAGGGTAAATACCCAGTAGTGCAATTGCTGGGTCATAGGGTAGCTCTATTTTCAACTTTTTGAGGAATCTCCATACTGTTTTCCAGAGTGGCTGCACCAGCTTACATTCCCACCAACAGTGTAGGAGGATCCCCCTTTCTCTGCATCCTTGCAAACACCTGTCGTTCCCTGACTTGTTAATTTTAGGCATTCTGACTGGTGTGAGGTGGTATCTCACTGTGGTTTTGATTTGTATTTCCCTGATGCCGAGTGATGAACACTTTTCATGTGTCTGTTGGCCATTTGTATGTCTTCTTCGAAGAAATGTCTGTTCATGTCTTCTGCCCATTTCTTGATTGGATTATTTGTTCTTTGGGTGTTGACTTTGATAAGTCTTTATAGCTTTTGGATACTAGCCCTTTATCTGATATGTCATTTGCAAATATCTTCTCCCATTCTGTCAGTTGTCTTTTGGTTTTGTTGACTGTTTCCTTTGCTGTGCAAAAGCTTTTGATCTTGATGAAGTCCCAATAGTTCATTTTTGCCCTTGCTTCCCTTGCCTTTGGTGATGTTTCTAGGAAGAAGTTGCTGCGGCTGAGGTC
>CM052901.1:39846029-39866784 GCA_028534135.1 Potos flavus
TGTGACCCCACGGGTCCTGAAACCACGCTGTCCCCACAAGGGCTCCACCCCCCGCTTAGACTCTGGAGCGATGTCCCCCAGTGGAGCAGACTTCTAAAAGTTCCGATTTTGTGCTCTGCTGCTCTGCGGCTTGCCGGGAGCTGGCCCCTCCCCCCGTGGTCTATCTTCCCGTCGCTTTGGATTCACTTTTCTGCATGTCCTACCTTCCGGAAAGTGGTCGATTTTCTGTTCCTAGAGGTGCTGTTCTTATTCTCTTCTATCTCCTGCTAAGTTTGTAGTTGTTTAGAGTGGTTTGATAACTATCTAGCTGAACTTCTGGAATCAGACACTATCTCCGCCTCCTACTCCTCCACCATCTTGCTCCTCCTAGTCATATCTGATTCTGTGCACATTTTGGAATATGGCATTCTAGTCAAAGCCCTGGTAACATAACCAGTGTTTCCAATCGTGTCCCGTTGTAAAGAGAACAGGTTCTCATTGAACTTATGCAGATAACTATATCGTCATGGGTATAAGAATAATCACTAAGAATTTCTTAATTCTGAAGAGATCAAATAGGGAGAAAAAGAGAAGTGTTTTATCGTTATTGACAAAGGTATATCTTAGCAAATTGCCAATAGCCTAAGAGAAAAGAGAAAAAGTTTATCTTAAATGTGTAAAACACACACACACAAAGAACAAACTGTTTTAAACAAAAAGTCATGAAAATTACAATCATTCTCTAGTCTCATATAATTCTTGATCTTGATCTTTTGTTAGCAGTTTAGTGAGTTCATCTAGGTTTTTTTTCATTAGAGTTCTGTAAATTCTTAATTCAGTGGTATGATCTTAGTTATCAGAAACCTTTACTTGTCAGGGCTTTTTCCATGAATCTCCTTAAAGATCAAGTAGTTTTGCAGGAACACTTTTGCAAAGCATCAGAGTAAAACAATAACTGTCTGCAAATGACAAAAGACTTAAAAATGGCTGTGCATAAATATCTGATTAGAGTTCATTATAATGCATTTGAGAAAGGAATTTGACTATTTCTGCGACATCATTTTTTAAAAAAATTTCATTTCTTTAAGTAATCTCTACACCCAACATGGGGCTTGAACTCATGACCTGGAGATCAAGAATTACATGCTCTTCTGGCTGAGCCAGCCAGGCACCCTGGTGTAACATCACTTATAAAATAACTAGAATTATTATAGAA
Organism: Potos flavus; assembly: GCA_028534135.1. NCBI lineage: Eukaryota > Metazoa > Chordata > Mammalia > Carnivora > Procyonidae > Potos > Potos flavus. Next base: position 39,847,225 of record CM052901.1, read on the forward strand.
GGAGGTCATTGAGAGGACTTGACTGCCAGTTGTTACACCCTGGTGTAACATCACTTCTAAAATAACTAGAATTATTATAGGAGGAGGTCATTGAGAGGACTTGACTGCCAGTTGACCCACAAACTGGACCTGGGCAATCAGAGGCTCCTTACCTCCTCCCCTATCGTTGGAATGTACATTCTGTCCACCATTCTCACAGTGGGAGCTGTTTTCAAGGATGCAGCCTTGAGAGAGCAGTGTGTTGCTGAGTCCATCTGGAAGGAATATGTGACTGACCTAGTTAACTACATAAACTTGTAAGGCTCTGGTGGTTGGATGCAGAAATTTACTCATCTTGTGACTGCCCAGGACAAGTCATATGTAAGTTCCCTCGCTTATTAAAACTGCTACATACTCATCTGGAATGATCTCTCTCTTTGTTCTCTCCTAGCCCTCTGTGTATGGGGCCCATTTGTGAACAAACAGTTGATCAGCCAGCCAGGAGACTGCGAAATGGGTCTTGGGAAAGAGGCATCTGTGGGGGTGGGGGGAAGTCCTGAGTTGGCCATCAACCTCTGTGTTTGGGAGTAGCTTGTATGTTAGATGCTTGATCACTGCTTAAGTGCAGAGACGTCTAAAAATGCTGATTATTTTGATGTGCTTGTTTGAGAAACTGTACATAGTGCATTGCCGCAAAGAAAGGAAACAGATGACTTCTATGTTGAGCTGGTCTCTACTGTAGGCATTTCAGCCCAATTAGAAGCTGAAGCTCCAGTTAGAAAGTTGGCAGAAGGGCCAAGGTAGAGAAGGAATAATTATGCCCTTGTGGGGACAGCGTGGTTTCAGGACCCGTGGGGTCACAGAAAGACCAGGGGTGTCTGAGGGTGGCAGAGCTCCCAGGTATCAGAACGGGGAAGCCAACGGCAGAGACAGAGCCGAACATATAATTATCCACTACTCAGCTAACTTTGGGGCTAGCAGACAAGGTAGGAGAGCAGAATAGGAAGTTGGAGATCTTTGCACAGATAGGAGAACACAAACTGCCATGGCTTAAAGTTTGAGTGCTTGTGACAAAGCCTGATTGAGACACTAAGAGGTGGAATCACTGGAAAATTGAGGAAAACAAAGTGGAGAATGTTGTGGTTGAGAATGAAACAGACGAATTTCTAAAATACCAACTGCTATTGAAGCTTCCTTACCCAAAATTTAGTGTACAGTTTCCAAAAATTATTCATCAGGGGCAATACAAATCTTAAAAGTCTTCTCCAATTAGTTACAATTTTATGCATCCGATTTCTTGGGTTTAGCTCATGGGTCAACCAGTGGTCACATCCTCTCAATCACCTCTAACAGCTCACTAAGCAGAGATTCTGCATGTAATGTAGCTTGGGAAATTAGGGCTTTAAATAGTTGGTTGGCTGAAATATGGACCAAAAGATGGCCCACCTTATGTGAATTGGAAATGTCCCATCTCCCTTGGTTTAATGTAGAGGAAGGAGTTGAGAGGCTTAGAGAGGTTGGACTGTTAGAGTGAATTTGTCATTTAAGATGTACTCATCCATACTGGGAGGGTCCAGAAGACCTACCTTTCACTAATACTATGAGAAATAATTTTGTGAGTGGAGCCCTAGCATCCTCAAAGAGCTCTGTGATTGCTCTTCTCTGTAGGCCAGACCTTGCAGTGGGAACCACAGCCACTCAGTTGGAAAACCTAAATGCAATGGGAGTAATTGGATCCTGGGATGGCAGGGGCCAAGTGGTGGCACTCAAATACCAAAGGGATGGTGGATGTGGTTATTGTAATGGGTAGTAGAATCGAAGCAGCAGATTTTTCTGATTCATGCAGACTTATGGCACTGGCTGATTGTTGTGTCCTAAAAAGTGAAATAAATAGGAAACCTACTAGATTCTTATTTGATCTGTATAAACAGAAAAGCTTTAGGTCACATGAACAAAAGTCTAACAAATCCTAAAAACCAAGAGTCACAGTTTCTCAATAAATTCCCACACTTGCGACAGTTGGCAGGCCCAGAGCTCTTTGTTTTTATTTTTTTTAAGATTTTATTTATTTATTTGAGAGAGAGAGGAGAGAAAGAGAGCGAGCACGAGAGGGAGGAGGGTCAGAGGGAGAAGCAGACCCTCTGCTGAGCAGGGAGCCCAATGTGGGACTCGATCCTGGGACTCTAGGATCATGACCTGAGCTGAAGGCAGTTGCTCAACCAACTGAGCCACCCAGGCTCCCAGGCCCAGAACTCTTTGAATGAAGGCCAGTTCCCTTGAGGAAGGACCCCACTACACTATTCAGAATTTATACTGTTATTCTGTTGTACAAAAGGGCCTACAGTCTTTTACTGAGGTAACTGCACATTGAAGACAAGGAAATAATCAGACCTTTCAGGGACTGCTGGACATGGATTTGAACTGACACTAATTCTAGGAGACCTGAAACATCTCTGTGGCCCTTCAGTCAGATTATGGGTTATGGATGTCAGGCGATCAATGGAGTTGTAGCTCAGGTCTATCTCACAGGGAGTCCAGTGGGTCCTCAAACCCATTCTGTGATTATTTTCTCAGTTCTAGAATGTATAACTGGAATAGAAACACATAACAGCTGGCAGAATCCCAGCTGTGTCCTGATTTGTGGAGTGAGGGCTATTATGGTGGGAAAGGCCAAGTAGAAGCCATTAGAACTGCCTCTACCTAGGAAAATAATAAATAAAAAATACTTCAATAATAAATTTTAAGATTTTATTTATTTATTTATCAGAGAGAGAGAGAGAGAGAGCACAAGCAGGCAGAGTGGCAGGCAGAAGCAGGCTCCCTGCCGAGCAAGGAGCCCAATGTGGGACTCGATCCCAGGACCCTGGGATCATGACCTGAGCCGAAGGCAGCTGCTTAACCAACTGAGCCACCCAGGCGTCCCCAAAATACTTCAATAATAAATTAAAAAAAACCCCGCATTCCTGGAGAGATTGCAGAGATTAGTGCCACCATGGAGGATTTGAAAGATACAGGAGTGGTGATTTCTACCACATCCCCCTTCAGCTCTTCTATATCTTTGATCTATGCAGAAGACAGGTGGAGAATGACAATGGATTATTTTAAGCCTAACTAGGTAGTGACTCCAGTTGCAGGTTCTGTACCAGATGTGGTTTGATTGCTTGAGCAAATTAATAGATTATGTGGTACATGGTATGCAGCTATTGATTTGGCAGATGCACTTTTTTTCTCCATACCTGACCATAAGGCCCACCAGAAGCAGTCTGCTTTCAGCTGGCAAGACCAGCAATGTACCTTCACTGTCCTACTTCAGGGGTAAATCAGCTGTCTAGCTCTATGTTGTGATGTAGTTTGCAGGGAACATGATTGCCTTTCCCTTCCACAAGATGTCACACTGTTTTATTGTGTTGATGACATTATGGTAACTGGACCTAGTGAGTGAGAATTAGCAACTAATTTAGACTTATTGGTGATACAGTTGTGCGTCAGAGGGTGGGAAATAGATTGAACTAAAATTCAGGGGTCTTCTGTCTGAAATTTCTAGGACTCCAGTGGTGTGGGGCACCAATGTTGAGACATCCAAGGTGAAGGATAAATTGTATTTGGTCCCTTTTGTAACCAAGAAAGAGGCACAGTGCCTAGTGGGCCTCTTTGAATTTTGGAAGGAACATATTCATTTGGGTGTGTTACTCCAGCCCGTTTACTGAGTGACCTGGAAAGTTGCTAGTTTTGACTGAAATCCAGAACAAGAGAAGGCTCTGCAGCAGTCCAGGCTGCTGAGCAAGGTGTACTGCACTTGGGTCATATGATCCAGAAGATCCAATGGTTCTTGGTGTTAGTGACAGAGATGGTGTTTGAAGACTTTGGTAGACTTCTCTAGGTGAATTGCATTGTAGTCCTTTAGGATTTTGGAGCAAGACCCCGTCATCATCTGGAAATAACTCGCCTTTTGAGAAACTGCTCCTGGCCTGCTACTTGACCATGGGCCACCAAGTTACCACGTGACCTGAGCTGCCTTTCATGAACTTGAGAGTTGTCTGACCCAGCAAGCCTTAAAGCTGGGCATGCAAAACAACACTCCATCGTCAAATGGAAGTGGTATATATGTGATCAGGCCCAGATGGGCCCTAAAGACACAAGTTACATGAAGAAGTGGCCCACACCTGCTATACTGCTGTCTCCCTCCCAGCCTGCATCTATTGCTTCATGCAGGAGTTCCCTAAAGTCAATTGGCAGGAAGAAAAAACTAGGGCCTGGTTTACAGATGGTTCTGCATGGTATGCAGGTACCACTCGAAAGTGGACAGCTGCAGCACTGTGGCCCCTCTCTGGGACATCCCTGAATGACATTGGTGAAGGGAAATCCTTCTAGTGGGCAGAACTTCCCAAGTAGTACCTCTGATTGTTCACTTAGGTTGGCAAGACAAATGACCAGACGTGTGATTATATACCAGTTCCTGGGCTGTGGCCAAGGGTCAGGGACTTGGAAAGAACATGATTAGAAAATTGGTGACAAATTTAGGAAAGAGGTATGTTGATAGACCCCTCTGGGAAAAAAGATGTGAAGATATTTATATCCTGTGTGAATGCTCACCAACGATTTGGTTACCTCGCCAAAGGAATATTTTAATGATCAAGTGGGTAGGATGGCCCATTCTGTGAGTACCATTCACCTCTTTTTCTGGTTACTTCTGTCATTGCCCAGTGGACTCATGAACAAAGTGGCTGTGGTAGCAGGATGGTAGTTATACATAGGCTCAGCGACATGGACTTCCACTTACCAAGCCCAGAATGGCTATGGCCTACACTGAGTATGCAGTCTGCCAACAGTAGAGACCAAAACTGAGCCCCTGATATGGTATCATTCCCTGGTATAATCAGCCAGGTACCTGGTGGCAGGTTGATTACATTAGACTGCTCCCACCATGGAGGGGGCAGCACTTGCCCTTATTCGGATAGACATACTAGATACAGATTTGCCTACTCTGCATGCAGTGCTTCCTCCAAAACTACCATCTGTGGACTCAAAGGAATGCCTTATCCACCATTGTATTTCACAGAGCATTGCCTGTAGATCAAGGAACTCGCTTGGCAGCAAGAGAAGTATGACAATGGGCTCATACGTATGGAATTCACTGGTCTTAACTATATTCCCTATCTTTTTTTTTAAGATTTTTAAAAAGATTTTGTTTATTTATTTGATGGGGGAGGGGCAAAGGGAGAGGGAGAAGCAGGCTTCCCACCAAGCAGGAAGCTTGATGCAGGGCTCCATCCCAGGACCCTGGGATCATGACCTGAGCCGAAGGCAGCTGCTTAACCGACTCAGCCACCCAGGCGCCCCCATTCCCTATCATCTTGAAGCAGCTTGCTTAATATAACAATGGAATGACCTTTTTAAGGTTTAGTAATAGTACCAGCTAGGTGGCAATACCTTGCAGGCCCAGGGCAGGGTTCTCCAGAAAACTGTATATGCTCTGAATAAGTGTCCGATATATGGTGCTGTTTTTCCAATAGCCAAGATTCACAGGTCCAGGAATCAAGGGGTAGAAATGAAAGTGCATCACTCACTATTATCATAGTGACCGACTATCAACATTTTTGCTTCCGTTCTCATGGTATTATGTTCTGCTGGCCTAGAGGTCTTAGTGGCAGGGGGAGGAAAGCTTCTATTGGGAGACAACAATGATTCCAATGAGCTGGAAGTTAAGACTGCCACCTGGCTACTTTGGGCTCCTCATGCCTCTGAATCAACAGGCAAAGAAAGGAGTTATGGCATTGCCTGGGGTGATTGTTCCTGATTATCACGGGGAAATTGGATTACTACTACACAAGGGAACTTAGGAAAAGTATGTCTGGAATACAGTCCGTCTCTTCGGATGTCTCTTAGTATTACCGTGCCTTGTGATTAAAGTCAATGGAAGGCAGAGGATCATAGGGGAAGAGAGGAAAAAATGAAACAAGATGAAACCAGAGAGGCAGACAAACCATAAGAGACTCTTAATCTCAGGAAACAAACTGAGGGTTGCTGGAGGGGAGAGGGGTGAAAGGGATCGGGGTGCTGGGAGATGGACACTGGGGAGGGTATGTGCTATGGTGAGTGCTGTGAATTGTGTAAGACTGATGAATCACAGACCTGTACACCTGAAACAAATAATACATTATATGTTAATTTAAAAAACCCCACAAGTTAAAGAAGATTACCTAAAGCCCAATATTTAGATACAGTTTGAAATCATGTGAGAAACAACAGTCTGGTGAATTTTAATGTATTGTTTGTAGGTATAGTCATTCTGTAGTACAAGTATTAAAACATATATGAAGCTGATAAAAAAAATTCAGGATAGAATATTAGTACTTCTGGGGAGGAAGGAGAGAGGGAGGGAATGATATCAGAATACACAGGGCTTCATTTTTTTATGCAATTTTTTTTGTTAAAGAATGGATTTGAGGCAAACAAGGAAAAGTTAAAATTTAATAAGGCTATTTGGTGGATGTGTGGGATTTGATTGTGTTATGTTCTGTATGCATATTGTTGTAAACATTGGTAATAAATATTATTTCATAAAAACAGGTAAAAAAAATAAAGTCAATGGAAAACTATAACAAACCAATCGAGGCAGGACTACTAATGGCCCACACCCCTCAAGAATGAGAGAGTTAGGGGCGCCTGGGTGGCTCAGTGGGTTAAAGCCTCTGCCTTCGGCTCCAGTCATGATCTCAGGGTCCTGGGATGGAGCTCCCGCATTGGGCTCTCCGCTCAGCAGGGAGCCTGCTTCCCCCTCTCTCTCTGCCTGCCTCTCTGCCTACTTGTGATCTCTCTCTCTCTGTCAAATAAATAAATAAAATCTTTAAAAAAAAAAAAAAAGAATGAAATAGTTACCCTGCCTGCTAAAGAACAATGACCAGCTCAGGTAGGTGTTCATTGAAGGCAAAGGGAATACAGAATGGATATTAGAAGAAGGTACTTACGAATACCATCTGCAACCACGTGACCAGTTACAGAAATGACTCTAATTGTGATGAATATTACCTCATTTTGTCATAAATATGTTTGCGTATATACACATAAATTAAGCAAATATCTTTGTTTCCTCTGTTTACATCAGTTTTTAAGTATTGCTAATTTTACATCATAGTATTTAAGTTGCAGGGTGTCAGAAGGGTAAACACCACTCAAGGACTCTAGCTCATCTTCTGGAGAAGGGATAAATACATTTTCAGTTATATGCAGGAGAGCTGTGTCATGTTTGGTAGAATTATGACCTTGTTTATTGTCTTTATTTGGAGATTAAGTGTAGTTTAAGGAGACATGTATTGGTGCCAAGTTGACAGGTGGTGAACTTATGTTAGTTTTATGTATCATCATAACTGGGCTACAGGATACTCAGTTGGTAAAACATTATTTCTGGGTGTGTCTATGAGGATGTTTCCAGAGTAATTAACATTTGAATTGATAGAATGAGTAAAGACCACCCTCACTATTGTGGCTGGGTATCATCCAATCCATTGAGGGCCTAAATAGAAAAGTCAGAGGAAGGGCAAATGTAATCTTTGCTTGAGTTGGAACATCCTTCTTCCCCTGCCCTTGTAGATTGGCACTCCTGGCTCTTGTGCCTTTAGACTCAGACTGGAATTTACACCACTGGCCTCTCATTTCTCAGCCCCTTGGATTCAGACTGAATTACACCACCAGCTTTCCTAGTTCTCCAGCTTGTAAATGGCAGATCTTGGGATTTCTTGGCCTCCATAATCACATGAGCTAATTTGTATAGTAAGTCCCCTCATCTGTATAGCTGTATCTATATCTATAGCTCTCTGTCAAGCCATCTATCTTATTGGTTCTGTTTCTATGGAGAACCCTGACTAATACAATATGGAATCTAAAACAGTCAAATTCGTAGCAGAGAATAGAATGGTTGTTGCCAGGGGCTGGGGTGAGGGAGAGTGGGGAGATGGGAAAAAGGTATAAAGTTTCAGTTATGTATGATAAATAAGTCCTAGAGATCTAATGTGTAGCATAATGACTAGTTAGAAATACTGTATTATCAACTTGAGATTTGCTAAGAGGTGTTCTCACCACACACAAAAAATGGTAATTACATTAGATGATGGATATGGTAATTACCTTGATGGTAGTGATCATTTTACAATGTATACATTTATCAAAACATCAAATTGTAAGGGCACCTGGGTGGCTCAGTCGTTAGGTGGCTACGTTTGGCTCAGGTCACGATCCCAGGGTCCTGGGATCAAGCCCCACGACCAGCCTGCTTCTCTCACTCCCCCTCCCCCCCCACTTGTGTTCCCTCTCTAGCTGTGTCTCTCTGTCAAATAAATAAAATCTTTAAAAAAAAAAACAAAAACAACAACAAAAGACATCAAATTGTATACCTATATACAATTTTTATTTGTCAGCTATACGTTATTAAACCTGAAACAAACAAGGATAAAAACATCCAGGTCAGAAGGAAAGAAGTAAAACTATATTTGCTTTCAGAAGACATAATTTTCTATATAAGAAATCCTAAGGAATCTACACAGAAAAAACTATTAGAACTAATAAATGAGTTCAGAAACATTGCAGGATACAAGATCAATATGAAAATCAGTTGTATTTCTATATACTATCCAAAAATGAATTAAAGAAAATAATTTTATTTACAGTAGCATCAAAAAGAAGTATTAGGAACAGCCAAGGAGATGCATGACTTGTACACTGAAAATTACAAAACATTATTGGATGAAATTAAATAAATGGAAAGATATTCTATGTTTATAGATTGGAGGGCTTAATATTGTTAAGATGGTAATACTACCCAAAATGATCTACTGAAAAAAAATGATCTGATTCAGTGTAATCTCTATCAAAATCTCAGATGCCTGTTTTTCCCTAACATTGGCAATCTGATTTAAAATTCATACGGAAATTCAATTCAATTCATACAGGAACCCATAAGAGCTAAAAGAATCTTGAAAAAGAACAACAAAGTTGGAGGACTCATTTCTCTGTTTCATAATTTACTACAAAGATAGAGTAATCAGAGCAGTGTGATTCTTTCATGAAGATAGTTATATAGATTAGTGGAATATAGTTGAGAGTCCAGAAATAAATCAGTATGTCTTGATTTTCAGTAAAGATGCCAAGACAATTCAATGGAAAAAGAACAGTCTTGTCAACAAATCTTGCTGGGAAAACATATGCAAATTAACTCAGTGTATCAAAGAACCTGTATGTAAGAACTGGAACTGCAAAATTATTACAAGAAGGCATAGGTGTTTTTGTATTTTTTGGGTAAATACCCAGTACTGCAATTACTGGATTGTAGGGTAGTTTTATTTTTATTTTTATTTTATTTTTGAGGACCCTCTACTTTTTTCCACAGTGGATGCACCAGTTTGCATTTCTACCAACAGTGCAAGAGGGTTCCTTTTTCTCCACATCCTCGCCGACACTTGTTTCTTGTGTTTTTGATTTTAGCCATTCTGGCAGGTATGAGCTGATATTTCACTGTAGTTTCAATTTATATTTCTTCGATGGTGAAATAGGTGGTGGGGATTAAGGAGTGCACATGTAATGAGCACTGGGTGATGTATGGAATTGTTGAATCACTATATTGTACACCTGAAACTAATCTAATGCTGTATGTTAATTATGCTGGAATTAAAATAAAAACAATTTTAAAAAGTCATTAAGTGTGCATCTTCTTGTACTTAGATTAGGTCATGGCTTTTTAGGTATAATATCTAAAGGCAAAACAGCAAAAGAAAATACAAATTGTGCTTTATCAAAATTAAAAGAATTTCTTTGCTTCAAATGGCAATACAATAAAATTTTATTCATTAAAAAAATTCATTTTGAATAAAATGAAAAGCAAATCCACAAAAAGAAAATATTTGCATCATATATCTGATTAGGATCTAGTATCTAGAATATGTGAACTCTTTAACATTCATTTAAGAGTTCTTTCAACTCAAAAAGACATACAACTCAGGGCACCTGTGTGGCTTAGTCAGTTAACGTCCGACACTCTATTTTGGCTCAGGTCTCGATCTCAGGGTTGTGAGTTCAAGCTCTGCAGTGGGCTCCATGCTGGGTGTGGAGTCTACAAAAAAAAGGGGCCTACAATCCAACTTAAAAATGGACAAAGGATTTGAATAGACATTTCTCCAAAGAAGATATATAAATGACCAATAAGCACTTGAAAAGATGGTCACCATCATCAGTTGTTAGAGAAATACAAGTCAAAACAACAATGAGATTTCATTTCACACACAGCAGTATGTCTATATTAAAAAAGATAGGGGCTTCTGGGTGGCTTAGTCAGTTAAGCATCCGACTCTTGATCTCAGCTCAGGTCTTGATCTCAGGGTTGTGAGTTCAAGCCCTGTGTTGGGCTCCGTGTGTGTGTGTGTGTGTGTGTGTGTGTGTAGACTACTTAAAAAAAAAAAAAGATAGACAATAACAAATGATGAAGACATGGATACATTGGAATCCTCACACATTGCTAGTAGGAATGGAAAGTGGTGCAGCTGCTATGTGAAACAAAACATCAAAAGGTTAAGCATTGAGTTAACATAGAGGAATTCCACTCCTAGGTATATACCCAAGAGAATTGAAACCATATTCACACAAAAATTATACACAGATGTTCATAGCATTCCTGATAATAGCCAAAAATGTCAATTAATGGATAAATGTGACATTTCCATACTATGGAATATTATTCAGACATTCAAAGCAGTGAAGTACTAATATATGATACAACATGAATGAACATTAACATTATGCTACATGAAAGAAGCCAGTCACAAAGGACCATATATCTTATTATTTCATTTCTATGAAATGCCCATAATAGGCAAAAACGTAGAAAGTAGATTATTGGTTGCATAGGAATATAGTGAGGAGCATGGTGGGCAGGAGAATACCAGTTGGTATAGACTTTCTTTTAAAGGAGATGAATATATTTTAAAATTAATTGTGATAATAGTTGCACAACTCTGTAAGCATACTAATTCACTAATGCATACTTTATGAGTTTGGATTTTATAGTATCTAAATTATATCAAAAAAATGTTCCTGTAACAGGAACCTCAGGACCATATCACTTCATTGGTGAATTCTACTAATCATTTAAAGAAGAATTAATATCAATTTTATGTAAACTCTTCAAAAAATAAAGGAACAGCTTCAGCTTTATTCTATGAGACCAGTATTACCTTGGTGCCAAAAGTTGCCACTTTACAAAAAATATAAAACTACAGAACAATATTCCTTATGAATATATATGTAAAATGTGCATCAAAATAACAGTTCCCTTATATCCCTAGTTTACTATGACTTTAAAAAATAGCTTTACTGAAATTCACATATAGGTGTTTTCTCAAGAATTGATACTGTTTTTTCCTTTAGCCTGTTAATATAATGAATCACATTGATATTTAAATATTGAACAAACCTTACATAGTTGGAAGAAACTGGTCCTGGTATATAATTATTTTTATACATTTTTGGCTTTAGTTCGTTACTTTGTTGAGTAAATTTTTTGTGTATGTAGTATAACCACACAATGGAACATTATTCAGCCATAAAAAGTAGTGCTGTATTGATATATGCTACATGGTTGAAGCTTAAAAACATTGTTAAGCAAAACAAGCCAGTCTGAAAAGATCATGCTTTTATACGATTCATTCATATAAAATATCCAGAATAGGGAAATCTATAGACATAGAAGATTAGTGGTTGCTTAGGGTTTGGAAAGATAGAAGGTAGCTAAATTGTACAGGGTTCCTTTTCGAGGTGATGAAAATGTTCTAAAATTGACTGTGGTGCTACTTGCCCATATCTGTAAATACAGTAAAAACCACGGAGTTGTACACTTCCAATGGGTAAATTGTGTGGCGTGTGAATTATAACTCATAAACCTGTTTTAAAAAAGAATGAACAACAACAAAAACAACAAAAGAATGAACAGATTACTGGGTAGTGTCATTAGCAAGATAGCAGAATAGGAAGCCCCAGAACCTCCTTCCTCCACATAAACACCAACTTAACTACAAGACACGGACCTTTGTAAGAAATCAAGACACCAGTTAAGAGGTTCCAGCACTCCAGGTGAGCATGAAGCCCACTGCATCAAAGCCGGGTAGAAAAATTCGTTATACTCACTCACTAGAGCCCCTCCTCCCAGCACAGTAGGCATAATTGAGAGAAAACTCCCAAGCCCCTACTTTTCCCTTGGGAGGGAAAGAGGAGAGTAGAAAACACATGCAGTGTTCTGACTTTTGGGGGTGTTCCCTGAGAGACTGCTTTTACCTTGCCTTGACTCTAAAATGGTGTCATTTGAGAACAAGGGAAATTAACATGCACCAGAGTCTGCAGTACCAGAAAGTGACACTAGATGGTGCTCCAGTACTGTGGCTTAGTATAATATTAAAGAGCCTGCAGTATCGCAAACAGACACCAGAGGGAGCTTGCGAATAGACTTTGTCAAATCTGTTAAATTAGGAATTTATACACAAGCCCAGAGAGAATGTATTCCCAGAAAAAGCTTTAGAGGTTTCCTGAATCTCTAGCTGAGTGATTGGAGAAAGTCTTCCCTATACAAAACCAGACCGCAAAGACTGGGAGAGGTGGCTGATTTTTCAAATACCAAAGACCCAATAGAACATAACAAGGTATACAAAGAAACAGGGAAACATGGCTCAATCAAAGGAACAAATTAAATATCCTGAAGCCATCCCTAGAATAATAGAGATAAATGAATTACCAGGCAGCAAATTCAAAGTAATGGCCGTAATATGGATTCTCAACCAGTTAAAAGAGAGTGCAGACAAAATCAGGGGGGAAAATTCGCAAGTAAATTAGAATATCAAGAAAAAGTTAGAAATTATGAAGAAGAAGAAAATTCAGGAACTGAAGAATGCAATTACTGAACTGAAAAAGTCACTAGAGGGGTTCAACAGTAGACTTGACCAGTCAGAAGAATCAATGAATTCAAAGCAAGACTTCAAAATTACCAAGACAGAGGAGGAAAAAAGAATGAAAAAACTGAACGGAGTCTAAGAGACACCATCAAGGAGAACAACATATGCATTTGGAAGTTCCAGAAGGAGAAGAAAGAGAAAAAGGGACAGAGAATCTATTTGAAGAACTAATGGCTGAAAATTCTCCAAATCTGAGGAGAAATGAACATGTGAATTCAAGAACCTCATAAAACTCCAACTAGGATAAGTATAAGGAGATGTACACCAAGACACATTTAAGAAAACTGTCAAAAATCACAGACAAAAAGAATCTTGAAAGCAGCAAGAGCAACTTGTTATGTACAAGTGAACTCCTATTAAAATTATTAGTGGATTTCTCAGCAGAAACTTTGCAGGCTAGAAGGAAGTGGAATAGCATATTCAATGTGCTGAAAGAAAAAAAACCCCTGCTATAATAGAACACTATTTCCACCAAACTGACCTTCAGAAGAAATAAAGAAGAAATTAGGATTTTATTAGGTAAAAGCTAAGGGAATTTATTACCACTACATCTGCCCTACAAGAAATACTGAAGGGATTCCTTCAAGTTGAGGTTAAAAAATGATAAACAACAACACGAAGCCATATGAAAATATAAAACTCCCTCATAAAGGTAAATATATACATAAATAATCTTGTAATATTCTAAATACACACATCACTTTAAAAACTAGTATGCAATTTAAAAAACAAAAAGCATAAAAAGTAGTTATAAATCTATGTTAATGGATACACGGTATAAAAGGGTAATTTGTGTAATCAATAACATGAAGTTGAGGGGACAGAAATTTAAAAAATTAGTGTTCCTTTGTGTGATTGGATTTAAGTTGTTTTCAGTTTAAAATAGATTGCTATTACCTTAAAATGTTTTATGTAATTGTAGTAATAATAACAAAATATCTGTAGAATATACACAAGATAAATCAGAAGGGAATCAAAACATGTTATGACAAAAGTTCAACAAACACAAAAGAAGACAGCAAGAAATGAAAGGAGGGACAAAATACTACAAGACATACAGAAAAATGGACAAAATGGCAATCATTTTACACTATCAGTAATTACTTTAAATATAAATTAATTAAACACCTCAATTAAAGGACATGGATTGCCTGAATGGATGACAACAAGGTCCAACCAGATGCTGTCTACAAGACATTGATGTTAGACTGAAAAATGAAAGGATGGGGAAGATATTCCTTAGAAACAGGAGCATAAAGAGAACAGGAATAGCCATACTCATATTAGACAAAATAAACTTTGAGACAATAATTGTTAAGAGACAAAAAAGGATATTATATTAAAGAAAAAAGGGTCAATTCTCCAGGAGGATATAATGATTATAAATATGTGCACCTAATATCAGAGCTCCCAAATATATGAAGGAAACATTGACAAAACCAAAAGGAGAAATAAATAGCAGTACAATAATAATAGGAGACTTACATACATCAATTTCAATTATTGATAGAACAACCAGACAGAAGATCAGTAAAGAAACAGTGGACTGGACCAACACTGTAGACCAAATAGACCTAGCAGACGTGTATAGAACATTTCATTTAACAGTATCAGAATGCATATTCTTCTCAATATAAACATAAACATAAACATTCAGATTACATCACAAAACAGTTCTTAACAAATTTAAGAAGATTAGATTCATACAAAGAATCTTTGACCACAATGGAATGAAAATCAGAAATCAATAAAATTGATTGAAACAAGAAAATCTACAAATGTGTGGAAGTTAAACTATTCATTCTTAATCAAATAATCAAAGAAGAAATTACAATAAAATTTAGAAAGGTATCTGAGACAAATGAAAACAAAAGCATGGAATAACGTAACTTACTGGATTCAGAGTGACATCAGCCAAATGGCAGACTAGAAGTTTTATACTATCTTCCCCCTCTTCAGAACATCAATTTTCATAATCCTCTACAGATGAGAGTGCCTTCATGGAAGCCCAGGAGTCCAGTGGAGAAGCTCTAGCATATCGCTGGAGCAAAAATAATCTGAGATTGAACACATTGTAAATGATAAGAGGAAAAGGTTTCCAGCACTTACATCACCCTTCCTTTAAGATGGCATAAGCTCAGTGCTAAGAGAGACCCTCTCCACCCATGGTTTCTTCCGTGGGGAAAGTAAGAGTATGAGTGAGTGACAAGAATCCTCAGCTATGTGATCTAAGTGAAACAGATATAAGAAACATGCCTGATGGAGTATTTAAAGCAATGGTCGTAAGGATACTCACTGAACTTGAGAAAAGAGTGGAAGACATGAGTGAGAACCTTAACGCAGAAGTAAGGAATAACATAGCAGAGATAAAGGGCTCAATAAATGAAATGAGAAATATGCTTGGTGGAATGAACAGCAAGCTGGCAAAAGCAGATGGATGAATTAATGACCTAGAAGACAGAGTAATGGAAAGTAATCAAGCTGAACAAAAGGGAGAAAAAGGAATTAGGCAAAATGAGAGCACTCATAGGAAATTCAGTAACTTCTTCAAACATAGTAATATTCATATTATAGGAGCCCCAGAAGAGAGAGAAAAGGGAGCAGAAAATTTATTTGAAGTAGTAAACCTGAAAACTTCCTAATCTGGGGAAGGAAAAAGACAATCCAGATCCAGGAGGCACAGAGAACCCCTAACAAAATCAACAAAGCAGAGCCACACCAAGACACATTATACTTAAATTGGCAAAATATACTGATAAAGAAAACATTTTAAAAACATCAAGACAAAAGAAGTCCTTAACTGACAAGGGAAAATCTACAAGGCTATCAGGGGATTTATCCACACAAACTTTCCAAGCCAGAAGAGAGTGGCATGATATATTCAAAGTGATAAATGGAAAAATCTGCAGCCAAGTGTACTCTATCCAACAAGGCTATCATTCAGAATAGGAGAGATAAAGAGTTTCCCAGACAAACAAAAACTAAAGGAGTTTGTGACCACTATAACCAGTCCTGCAAGAAATATTCAAGGAAATTCTTTGATTGGAAAGGAGAGAACAAGAGTGACAAAGACAAGAAAGGATCAGAGAAAACCTCCAGAAACAAGGACAAAGCAAATAATAAAATGATAACAAATACATATCTATCAAAAATTACTTTGAATATAAATGGACTAAATGCTCCAATGAAAGGCCATAGGGTGTCAGAATGGATGAAAAAAACAAGACCCATTTGTATGCTGGCTACAAGAGACTAATTTTAGACCTAAGGACACTTGCAGATTGAGTGAGGGGGTGGAGAACAATTTATCACACAAATAACTGTCAAAATAAAGCTGGAGTAGCAATACTTATATTGGACAAACTAGACTTTAAAACAAAGACTAACAAGAGACAAAGAGGGTGCTATATAATCATAAAAGGACAATCGAACAAGAAGATATAAGACTTGTAAATATTTATGCACCAAACATGGGAGCACCCAAATATATAGAACAATTAGTAACAAACATAAAGGAACTTGTTGATAATAATGCAATAATGGTAGAAGACCTTCACACCCCTCTTACATCAATGGACAGATCATCTAAACAAAAAATCAACAAAGAAACAATGGCTTTGAAGGACAGACTGAACTAGAGGGACATAACAGATATATTCAAAACCTTTTATCCTAAAACACCAGAATACACATTCTTTTCAAGTACACATGGAACATTCTGCAAAGTAAATCACATACTAGGTCACAAAAGGGGATTCAAAAAAATAAAAAAGATTGAAGTCATACCATGCACCTCTTCTGACCACAACACTATGAAACAAAGTCAACCACAAGAAAAAAATCTGCATAAATATATGGAGGTTAAACAATGTTCTACTAAACAATGAATGGGTCAACCAGGAAATAAAAGAAGAAATAAAGAAGTACATGGGCAAATGAAAATGACAACACACAACAGTCCAAAACTTTTAGGATGAAGCAAAAGCGATCCTAAGAGGGAAGTATATAGCAATACAGGCCTAACTCAAGAAACAAGAAAAAGCTCAAATAAACAACCTAACCATACACCTAAAGAAACCTGAAAAAGAACAACAAATGAAAGCCATCATAAGGAAGGAAATAATAAAGATTAGAGCAGAAACAAATGATATAGATACAAAGAAAACAATAGAACAGATCAATGAAACCAGAGGCTGGTTCCTTGAAAAAATTAATAAAATTTATAAACCTCTACCCAGGCATATCAAAAAGAAATGAGAAAGAAATAAAATCACAGATGAGAGAGGAGAAAAAACAACCCAAACCAGAGAAACACAATAAGAGAATATAATGAAAAACTAGAGGCAAAAAATTGGACAACCTAGAAAAAATGGACAAATTCCTAGAAACGTATAAGCTGAAAAACTGAAACAGGAAGAAATAGAAACCTTGAACAGACTGATAACCTACAAAAAGATTGAATCAGTAATTAAAGAACCCCCAACAAACAAAAGTCCAGGACCAGATGGCTTCACAGGTAAATTCTACTAAGCATTTAAAGAAGAGTTAATACCAAAACTGAACCAGGAAAAAATAGAAAACTTGAACAGACCCATAATCAGCAAGGAAATTGAAGCAGTAATCAAAAATCTCCCAATAAGATTCTACGGCCAGATGGCTTCCCAGGGGGAATTCTACGAAACATTTAAAGAAGAACTAATACCTATTCTTCTGAAGCTGTTTCAAAAAAGAGAAAGGGAAGGAAAACTTCTAAACTTGTGCTATGAGGCCAGTATTACTTGATCCCAAAACCAGACAAAGACTCCATAACAAAGGAGAAATATAGACCAATAAACTTGATGAACATGGAGAACAAAATTCTCACCAAGATACTAGCCAATATGATCCAACAGTACATTAAAAGGATTATTCACCAAGACCAAGTGGGATTTATTCCTGGGCTGCAAGGTTGGTTCAACATTCACATATCAATCAATGTGATACATTACATTAATAAAAGAAAGGACAAGAAGCATATGATCCTCTCAATTGATGCAGAAAAAGCGTTTGACAAAATACAGCATCCTTTCTTGATTAAAACTCTCCACAGTGTAGGGATAGAGGGAACATAGCTCAATATGATAAAAGCTGTATATGAAAAGCCCACAGTGAATATCATTCTCAATGGGGAAAAACAGAGCTTCCCCCGTAAGGTCAGGAACACAACAGGGATATCCATTCTCACCACTGTTGTTCAACGTAGTAGTAGAAGTACCAGCCTCAGCAATCAGACAACAAAAAGAAATAAAAGACATTCAAATTGGCAAAGAAGAAGTCAAACTCTCACTCTTTGCAGATGACATGTTACTTTATGTGGAAAACCCAAAAGACTCCACCCCAAACTTGCTAGAACTCATACAGGAATTCAGCAAAGTGGCAAGATATAAAGTCATTTGCACAGAAATCACTTGCATTTCTATACACTAACAATGAGACAGAAGAAAGAGAAAATAAGGAATCAATTGCATTTTCAATTGCACCAAAACCCATAAGATACCTAGGAATAAACCTAACCAAACAATAAAGGATCTGTACTCTAAAAACTACAGAACACTTATGAAAGAAATTGAGGAAGACACAAAGAGATAGAAAAACATTCCATGCTCATGGATTGGAAGAACAAATATTGTGAAAATGTCTATGCTACCTAGAGCAATCTACACATTTAATGCAATTCCTGTCAAAATACCATCAACATTTTTCACAGAGCTGGAACAAATAATCCTAAAATTTGTTGGAACCAGAAAAAACCCTGAATAGCCAGAGGAATGTTGAAAAGGAAAACCAAAGCCGGTGGCATCACAATGCCAGACTTTAAGCTCTATTACAAAGCTGTAATCATCAAGACAGTATGGTACTGGCACAAAAACGGACATATATATGAATAGAGAGCCCAGACATGGACCCTCAACTCTATGGTCAACTAATCTTCGACAAAGCAGGAAAGATTATCCAATGGAAAAGGACAGTCTCTTCAATAAATGGTGCTGGGAAAACTGAACAGCCACATGTAGAAGAGTGAAACTGGACCATTTCCTTTTTTTAAAATTTTTAAATTTTCCAACATCATAGCTTTTATTTATTTATTTATTTATTTATTTATTTATTTATTTATTTATTATGTTAATCACCATACAGTACATCATTAGTTTTTGATGTAGTGTTCCATGATTTATTGTTTGGGAATAACACCCAGTGCTCCATGCAATACGTGCCCTCCTTAATACCCACCACCGGGCTCACCAATCCCCCTACCCCCCTCCCCTCTAAAACCCTCAGTTTGTTTCTCAGAGTCCATAGTCTCTCATGGTTTGTCTTCCCCTCCAATTTCCCCCCCTTCATTTTTTCCTTCCTTTTTTTTTCCCAATTACTTTTATTTTATTTTTTCAGTGTTCCAAGATTCATTGTTCATGTACCACACCCAGTGCTCCATGCAATACGTGTCCTCCTCAATACCCACCACGAGGCTCGCCCAATCCCCCACCCCCCTCCTCTCAAAAACCTTCAGTTTGTTGCTCAGAGTCCACAGTCTTTCATGGTTCATCTCCCCCTCCGA
>CM052901.1:39867284-39902313 GCA_028534135.1 Potos flavus
AAAAGTTGGATATTCATCCTTTCTGATGGAGGCATAATATTCCATTGTATATATGGACCCTATCTTCTTGATCCATTCATCTGTTGAAGGGCATCTTGGCTCTTTCCACAGTTTGGCGATTGTGGCCATTGCTGCTATGAACATTGGGGTGCAGATGGCCTTTCTTTTCACTACATCTGTATCTTTGGAGTAAGTACCCTGTAGTGCAATTGCTGGGTCATAGGGTAGCTCTATTTTTAACTTTTTGAAGAACCTCCACACTGTTTTCCAAAGTGACTGTACCAACTTGCATTCCCATCAACAGTGTAAGAGGGTTCCCCTTTCTCCACATCCTCTCCAACATTTGTTGTTTCTTGCTTTGTCAATTTTTGCCATTCTAACTGTGTAGCATGGTACCTTAATGTGGTTTTAGTATATGTGCTGCTGAAGCGAGCACTCTCAATATGGTTTTGATTTTAATTTCCCTGATGGCTTATGATGATGAACATTTTTTCATGTGTCTGTTAGCTATTTGTATGTCTTCTTTTGAGAAGTGTCTGTTCATGTCTTCTGCCCATTTTTTTTTATTTGATTATTTGTTTTTGGGGGGTTTGAGTTTGAGAAGTTCTTTATAGATCTTGGATATCAGCTCTTTGTCTGTAGTGTCATTTGCAAATATCTTCTCCCATTCTGCGGGTTGCCTCTTTGTTTTGTTGACTGTTTCCTTTGCTGTGCAGAAGCTTTTTATCTTGATGAAATCCCAAAAGTTCATTTTTGCTTTTGTTTCCCTTGTCTTTGGAGATGTGTCCTGAAAGAAGTTGCTGTGGCTGATGTCGAAGAGGTTACTGCCTATGTTCTCCTCTAGGATTTTGTTGGATTCCTGTCTCACATTGAGGTCTTTCATCCATTTCGAGTTTATCTTTGTGTATGGTGTAAGAGAATGGTTGAGTTTCATTCTTCTGTATATAGCTGTCCAATTTTCCCAGCACCATTTATTGAAGAGACTGTCCTTTTTCCATTGGATATTTTTTTCTGCTTTGTTGAAGATTATTTGACCATAGAGTTGAGGGCCCATACCTGGGCTCTCTATTCTGTTCCATTGGTGTATGTGAAACTGGACCAAAGTGGCTAGTATCAAAAAGAGAAGAAATAGGGGCACCTGGGTGGCTCCGTTGGTTAAGCATCTGCCTTTGGCTCAGGTCATGATCCCGGGGTCCTGAGAGTGAGTCCCACATTGTGCTTTTTGCTCAGCAGGAAGCCTGCTTCTCCCTCTGCCTGCTGCTCCCCCTGCTTGTGCGGTCTTTCTGACAAATAAATAAAATATTTAAAAAAAGAAGAAAAGAGAAGAAATAACAAGCATTGGCAAGGATGTGGAGAAAATGGAACTCTCATGCACTATAAGTGGGAATGCAAATTGGTGCAGTCACTATGGAAAACAGAATGGAAAATCCTCAAAAAATTAAAAATAGAAATACCCTATTACCCAGTAATTTCATTTCTGGATATTTACCCAAAGAAAATAAAAACACTAATTCTAAAAGATATATGCACCTCTATATTTATTGCAGTGTTATTTGCAAGAGCCAAGATATGGAAGCAACCTAAGTGTTCATTGGTAAATGAATGGATAAGGAAGATATGGTATATATACACAATGGACTAATAGCCATTTAAAAAAATGAAATCTTACCATTAATGACAACATGGATAAATCTAGAGGGTATTATGCTAAGTGAAATAAATAGAGAAAGAAAGACAAGTACTGTACTATTTCATGTATATATGAAATTCAAAACAAAACAAATTAGCAAACAAAAGAGAAATAGACTCGGGGCGCCTGGGTGGCTCAGTGAGTTAAGCCTCTGCCTTCGGCTCAGGTCATGATCTCAGGGTCCTGAGATCAAGCCCCGCATTGGGCTCTTTGCTCAGCAGGGAGCCTGCTTCCTCCTTTCTCTCTGCCTACTTGTGATCTCTCTCTCTCTCTGTCAAATAAATAAATAAAATCTTAAAAAAAAAGAGAGAGAAATAGACTCATAAATATAGAAAGCAGAATGGTGGTTCCTGGGATTGAAGGGGGGATCGGTAAAATGAGTGAAGGGGATTAAGCAGTACAATCTTCCAGTTATAAAATTGATGAGTCACAGGGATAAGAACTACGGCATAGGGAATAGAGTTAATAATATTGTAATAACTATGTATGGTGACAGATGGTAACTATACTTATCATTGTAAGCATTTTATAATTTACATAATTGTTGAATCACTATGTTGTACACCTGAAACTAATATGCTATTATATGTCAACTGTACTAAAAATAAAGAAGGCCGTTATGGTGCTCAATGAGTTCTGCTGCCTTGCAGCAATAGTCTAGATTGATGTTCCAAAGAATATTATGTTGGATATACCACTGTTGAGTCTCTTGAGAGGTAAAATGAGTACCATGGTCAGAGTCAATAATGTTTGGTGATCCAAAGGGAGCAAGAACAGATTTAGTAAGGAAGATATTACCCGTTTTAAAGAGAAATTCTGGGTTGGGGTCACCAAGAGGAGTCCCGTGTAAGTATTGATGATTTTTTATTATTACTTTCAATTAGTCAACATATAGTAGTACACCAGTAGTTTTTGATGTAGTGTTCAACAATTCATCAGTTGTGTATATGGTTTTAATGGCATATCTGGAAGCCCCAGCAAAAGGGATCAGTGGGCTGATGAAATCAATACACCAAAACAGAAACATGGTTGGTTTCCCCCTGGAGTATATCCCCCTCTGGATAGTCTACATTGTTTGGTATGGGAGCAAACCAACAACCTTGTCTGCCACTGAGGATTGAGAGATTCCCTTCACTTGAACCCAAGTTATTAAGGCTGAATTCCCCAGTCACCCGAGGTTGTGTAGATCCATTTCATGAGCTAGTAGGAAAAGTTAATACCCTGAGGAGTCTGTACCAGGCAGATTGTGGAGGTCTTAGTGAGGGACTCTGAAATATTGTTGAAAAGGCTTCTAGTGTGCAGTGGTTAGTATGAGCAGAAATGTGAGTAACAATAATAGAAACTGGGGACTCTGCTAATCATTTCCATATCTGAGTGCCCCAGAAGGGCTTGCCTTTTATGAGAAAATTGTCCCTTAGCCACTGGCCAGACCAAACCACAAGGCCACTAGCAACAACCCAGGAGTCTATGAAAATGTAGAGTTGTGAAAAGCCCTTTTTTGCTTCCTTAAGGGCTAAGTGAACAGCCACAAGTTGCACCAAGTGAGCTGAACCTGGAGTGCCCTCCTCAACTAGTGAGGTGCCTAAGGCTAGGTAGAATGCTATGGCCCTCCAGCAAGCTGCATTGTGTACAGTGTTGTACAAAGTTGTATGTTCCACCATCAGTAAACAATACTGACCTGTATCTCTCTGAGAGTTGGTCCCAAAGGGTTCCCCAAGCAGCCAGAAGAAGAGGAAGCAGGGTGCTGCTATCATTTCCTCAAGGCTTTCAGGCAAGGGACTGACCATGGGGGAAGCCACATCCCCTTGTTATTTGGCAAGGCCTCTGACATCAGGTTTAGCCCTCTCCTAAAGGTACCATTTCCATTTTATCAAGGAGGCATCAGTGGTTGTGCAGAGTTTCTACTGGGAGGCATTTCTCAGGACAATAAAGGAGCTCAGGTCTGAGGTATTACCCAGTGGGGGCCGGTTAGGGCCTCACTTTCTAAAAGATCCCAACAGGATGACAAAAGCTGGCACTGAGGGGGAGTATATCAGGTTGCCACTGGAGGTAGACAGTTAGTTCAAAACTGCATAGGAAGCCAGGTAGATTCCTGTTTGGTCCAGAAACTCCAGGAGGCATAGTCAGGTGTGGTCTGATTTGGAATGTGGAGTCCAGGTAGGACCAAAAGTAAGGCTTACTGAACTGCCTGCTGAGCAGCTTCCAAAGCACAATGTTGGGCTTTATCTCCATGGAAGGTGGCAGAACTTCATGTGATTGCATATATAGGGCAAAGAATTAGTGAGTATGAGGGATGTGTTGCCTCCAGAACTTGAAAATTCCTAGTATGTGTTGTGACTATTTTGAGTGCAGTGAGTGGTTTAATGGTGAATAATTGATGTTTGACTTGGAGAAATTTCTCAGCCCTCAGAGAACTAGATGATACCCAGAAACTTGACAGATGAGGCTGGGCCTTGGGCCTTGTGAGGGGCAATTGTTGGTGTAGCTAGTCTGTGAGGGTGTGTAAATTTGCCTGTACTTCCTCAGAAGGACTCCTCAGCATAATACAATGCCAAAAAATAGTACCTTTCCAATTGTGAGGAATTTAAATCCTGGCATTAGAGGTTATGTGCAATTGTAGAGCTATTTAAATTTCCTATGAGGAGCCACATAAATATATATTAAGCCCCTTCAAAAGTGAAAGAAAATTGGTTTTGGAGTTCCTTTGCAATGGGAACAGAAAATAACATATTAGCAATGACCCATGGATGCTTCTTGGGCTATTGTATGTTCCCAATCAATTCTATAATAATACGAATAGGAGCTTTAATTGGAGGAGGTTTCAATAGCCAATTATGAGATGCCATTCATTAGTGGACTGGCTTAAATGAGGCTGTCAAAAGGAGAGATTGTGGGCTTAATGGCTCCAGTCTCAAACAAATTTTTAATGACAGGGTATAGGTATTCAAAGTCATCTTTAAGTCAGTTATTGGGAAGTGTTTGCCATCTTGACCTGAGGAGGGAGAGTCACTGGCATCCATTTGGCAAGTCCTACCAGGAAGGCCAAGAATTTGGGCTTGTTCCATGTAGCATGGCATTACGTCAAATGCCTCCATGCCTATAATAAGTAAAAAAGAACCAGGGGGGCCACCACCAGAGGAAGCTGGTTAAGGTGAATGGTCCTAATAGTTACACCTGAATGGGTTTGTGCACTAACAATGCTCTGTAGGTGCATTTGGGGAATTTGGGGGATTCAGTGGGATTGCCTGGAATGATAGTGACTTGGGCCCCAGTGTCTAATAGGGCCAAAAAGGACTGTGCATTTTTTTAGAGAGGTGAGAAGGTCAGATGGAGAGGGAGAGCGAATCCCAAGCAGGCTCCATGCCTGACTTGGGGCTCGATTGCACAAACCTGAGATCATGAGCTGAGCCAAAATCAAGAGTTGGACATTCAACCGGCTGAGCCACCCAGGTGCCTCAGGACTGTGCATTTTTATTGTCTCAGTGGATTACTAGAGTGGTATAGAGATGATTGTCCCCAAAAGGTGGGACAAGCCCCAGGGAACCATCAATTTCCTAGGGTAGGGGGTTAGATGTCTTCCAGTCTTGGAGGTCAGGGAAGGGGGAAACAGGAGTAGTGGCACTAGATTGAGGCCACAGGGGTTAGAGGGTGGCCGTGTGGCAAGAAGATGGATGGCAGAACAGGGCTGTAGCTGGGAGAATACTAGTTTTAGGGCCCAGGGTTTAGAGACTGGCTGTCCAGAGATAAAGGGGTAAGGAACCTCAAGGTTTTGTAACTCCCAGTAGAAGTTTGCCTGTGTATTCCCATAAGGGGCAAAATTAGGTGAGGGTTTATTGGGGAGGGGTGGGGAGTCCTTTTTGTTGAGGGAAATTTGTCTAAGGGAAATTTCTGGGGCAGCATGTATGGAAGGGCATGACTCTGGCGTATCTAGGTATCTGGGTGGGATCTCCCCATATCTAGCAACCATATCAATGCCCTCCAGTATCTTTAATTTTAATTTTATTTTTATATATTTTTTTTAAGTTTTTATTTAAATTCCAATTATTTAACATAGAGTGTAATATTAGCTTCAAGAGTAGAATTTAGTGATTCATTACTTATATACAATACCCAGTGCTCAGCACGAGTGCCCTCCTTAATATCCATCACCCATTTAACCCATCCCCCCACCCACCTCCCTTCCAGCAAACCTCAGTTTGTTCTCTATAGTTGAGTCTGTTTTATGGTTTGCCTCTCACTTTTCCCCCCCTATGTTCATCTGTTTTGTTTCTTAAATTCCACGTATAAAGGGCGATTTCGTGTTAAGCATCTAACTTTTGATTTCAGCTCAGTTCATGATCTCAGGGTTGTGGGATTGAGCCCCACCTCAGGGTCCACGCTCAGCGGGGAGTCTGCTTGAGATTCTCTCTCTCCATCTCTCTCTGTCACTTCCCCCTGAGCTCTCTCCCTCTGTCTCTCTCTCTCTCTCTCAAATAATTAAATAAATCTTTAAAAAATTCCACATATGAGTGAAATCATATGGTTTGTCTTTCTCTGACTTATTTCGCTTAGCATAATACACTCTGGCTCCATCCATGTTGTTGCAAATGGCAAGATTTCACCCTTTTTTGCTGAGTAATATTGTGTATATATATATACCACATCTTCTTTATCCATTCATCAGTCAGTGCACATTTGGGATCTTCCCATTATTTGGCTATTGTTGATATTGCTGCTATAAACACTGGGGTATATCACCCCTTTGAATCAGTATTTTTGTATCCTTGGGTAAATACCTAGTAGTGTGATTGTTGGATCAGGGGCAGTTCTATTTTTAACTTTTTGAGAAACCTCCATATTGTTTTCCAGAGTGGCAGCACCAGTTTGTATTCTCACTAATGGTGTAAGAGTGTTCCCCTTTCTCCAACCATGACAACATCTGTTGTTTCCTGTGTTGTTAATTTTAGCCATTCAGGTGTGTGGTGGTATCTCATCATGGTTTTAATTTGTATTTTCCTGATGATGAGTGACGTTTTTCATGTCTGTTAGCCATCTGTTTGTCTCCTTTGGAAAAATGTCTATTCATGTCTTCTGCCCATTTTTTAACTGGATTATTTGTTTTTTGGATGTTGAGCTTGATAAGTTCTTTATAGATTTTGGATACTAATCCTTCATTAGATATGTCATTTGCAAATATCTTCTCCCATTCTGAAGGTTGCCTTTTAGTTTTGTTGATTGTTTCCTTTGCTGTGCAGAAGCTTTTTATCTTGAGGAGTCCCAATAGTTTATTTTTCCAGTGCCTTTTAGATGGTTTTGGATGACCCAATAAAATGTAATAGTGCCACCCTGTAATTACAGGGAGCACCCTGCAAAAAGAATTCTCTGGACTCAGAGTCAAATGGGGACATTTTCAGAGTTAGAAATAAAGAGGGGGTGATTTGAGTCACTTTGGTCATAGAAATGACAATCCATTGGACCATGATAATTTTGTGCAGCAAGAGACTGACCTCATCTAATGCATTCCATTCATTGTGAACTTTAGCAGTGATTATCATGATGGAAAAACAGGCGTGGTGCCAGGCAATAATTATCCATGTGAGGAGAGGAAGGGCCATGGTATGAATATCCATGGCCTTAGAGGCCTTTGCATTCCCTCCTCCCTCTTCATCCTCAATAGAGGCCTTGATAACCCTGTCAGCTTTTCCCTTGGTAGCAGAGAAGCTTCATGAGGCATGTCTCTTGGTTCCACTCCATTCAGAGGAAAGGCAAGGGGATTCAGGATCTGTGGTCCCAGAGGAAGTGGACATAGAGCCTAGATGTATCTTCGAGAAGGTTATAGAGTTTAGGGTCTTTAGAGATACTAGTCAGTTTAAGCATTTTGGCAGCTGTGAGTAACAATTCAGAGGTGGTTCTAGAAACCCGTGATAGTTAATTGGTTCCCTTCCCCCTTCCTACTGCATGAAATCTTTTAAAAAAGGTTTTAATTTAAGGTATAGTTTCTGATCTCAGTTTCTACTTTCTGATTCTCTCCTGTTACCTTAAACTTATATGTTACCAGAAAAATCTGTGGATAATGCCCCTGTGAGCCTTCTTCATAGGCAGCCACTTCCCTTTCCAGGGTGTCCCAATCCACCTCCTCAGGACTGGAATCAACCTTCAGTACTTCAATATGGAGAGTCTTTGGAAAAAGTCCCTACACCTCTGGAGCATAATACCAGAGCCTTGACATGTTGGTGTGCCAAGGCACTAGGTAATGTTCAGGAATCTTCATAGGGATTGCATTTATCAAGGAGCTAGTATACCTCCTTGGGGTTCTTAGGAGATGCTGGCACCAGATGTTCAGGACTTCTATACTTGTCAATTAATTTTTTAGCAACATCACACCAGGGGTTGGACCCACAATATCACATCAGGTCAGGGGATGAAGAGCAACAGCATGAATTTGAAGCACTGATGCAGAGACGTTAGGTCTCTGCTGCATTTTCCTTTTCATGGTGCCACTGGTCTGTTGCAAGGCTATTTTACTCATCTGGGTTGACACGTAGTCCTTGCTGAACCCACCATTTCAGCAGTCACAGGCAGAGATCTCCTTCTCCTTTATCTAGGGTAATATCCTTTCCTCTTGCCTTTAGCCTCAAGACTTTCCTCGCGCAGTGACAATAGCTTTGTGATCCACTCCCCCACCTCTTAGCTCTTCTTGGCCTTGAGGCATGGAGGACCCTCACACATATTAATAGTCAATCAAGTGGTTTAATTGTCTCATTGGGCCATATGGCTTTGATCACGCCGCTCTGGGGGAGATTCTTGAGTTATTATGGCAACAGTGACATTTTAGGATAGATCCTGCAGGCAACACACAACTGAGGCAATATGCAAAAGCACATTACAGTGTGAGAGACGACCAGTAAGCAGTGCTACCTTCCCAGATGGTGTTACCCACCTGGGTTAACTAGTTATTAAGTCAGTTGCAGCTAAAGGGTATTCCCTTCAGTTAATTGCAAGAGCAATCATTGCAATCCTGCTGCTAGGCAGTTTTCTGTCAGTCTCAGCTTCTTGATAGTGATGCTGTTAGTCAGGAATCCCTGGGGACACTCACCTGGGCCCATACTACTTGTGGTGAACTCTACAGGCGTTTCCCCCAACCAGAGTCAGTGTTGTGGCTGGATTAGCCCTTGTGGTTCTTATTATGATTGCAAGATGGGAACCATCTTGGGAAATATGAAAAAAGACCTGGAGTGTACATGGCACATCAGAGGCCACACAGCAAGGTTGCAGGTGAGAAAGAGAGGACATGGACCTGGGGCTCTCCAGTTATTGAGGTTGAAGGTGAGGTGCCTAGCATTTCATGGGTTCACTCTGTATTGGTGAATTTAAAACATAAGATTGGGAATTAAAGCATGGGAAGGGAAAGGTAGGGTCACTCAAGTGGTCAATTACCTAAGTCAATCAGGGCTTTCTAAAATGGGAACTTCATGGAGTTCGTGGAGCAGCCTGGCTCTTTATTTCTAATGAAAATAAATATTTCTAATGAAAATAAAATATTAAAACAAATAAAATAAATCACATAATTCCTTCAGCTTCATTTTTCTTTTTAAAAATTGTCTTGGCTATGTTAGTTCCTTTGCATTTCTTTTTTTTTTTTTTTTTAAGATTTTATTTATTTGACAGAGAGAAACACAGCGAGAGAGGGAATGCAAGCATTGGGAATGGGAGAGGGAGAAGCAGGCTTCCCGCCAAGCAGGGAGCCCGATACGGGGCTTGATCCCAGGACCCTGGGATCAAGACCTGAGCCGAAGGCAGACGCCTAACGACTGAGCCACCCAGGCACCCCAGTTTCTTTGCATTTCTGTATAAATTTGAGAATCAGCTTATCTATAGCTACAAAAAGCCCTGCTGGAGTATTTTTTTAATTTAAATTTTGTTAGTTAACATGCAGTGCAATATTGGTTTCTGGACTAAAATTCAGTGATTCATCACTTATATACAACACCCAGTGCTAATCATAACAAGTGCCCTCTTTATTGTAACTGCATTAAAACTTACAGATCAATTTTGGAAGACTGACATAGCTATAATGCTGGGTCTTCGAGTTCATGAATATGACATGTCTCTCCATGTATTTAGCTTTTCTTTATTTCTTTCATCAGTATTTTATACTGCATATAGTTTGTTAGAATTACACCTACATACTTTATATGTATTTGAAGCTATTATAAATGGTATTGTTTTTAATTTCAGTTTCCAAATTGTTCATTAGTAATTTATGAAAATATGATTGATTTTTATGTGTTGAATTTGTATCTTGTGACCTCACTAAATGAAATTATTATTTCCTGGAGGGTTTGTTTTTTTGTAGATTCCTTAGGACTAACTATATAGACAACCATGTCAATGAATAGAGTTGGTATTATTACTTCCTTTCTAATCTGTATGCCTGTTTTTTATTGACTTGAAATATCTTAATAGAACATCTTGTCTTTTTGTCATAATTTGAGACATTGTAGTAACAATCATTTTGCTATTTTTTGTTTCATGAACATTTATCTTTAAACACTGAGGAATTAGTAAACAGACCCAATAAAATTATTCATATTTTGATAGAGGACTATATTAGATATTTATTTAAAAATGTGTTCACTCTTTCAATGCATGTCAATAATTTAGTTTCCTTATCGGTTTCAACATATTGTGAATAGTAGTTAGAAACTTTTCATCTCTTTTATAGAAGATGACATAGACTGCTCATTAATACTACTTGCCTTTCTGGTTACTTTTATATTTAGGTAAAATAGAACTATATTCTGGGATATTGAAAATTAATTAATATATTAATAAACAGTTTCACAATCCTAGAAACAATTTAGAATTAAATAAAGTCAATGTTTTTTTTAAGTCTTTTTTTTTTTAAGATTTTTATTTATTTGATAGAAGAGCGAGATCACAAGTAGGCAGAGAGGCAGGCAGAGAGAGAGGGGGAAGCAGGCTCCCCGCTGAGCAGAGAGCCCGATGCGGGGCTCGATCCCAGGACCCTGAGATCATGACCTGAGCCGAAGGCAGAGGCTTTAACTCACTGAGCCACCCAGGTGCCCCAAGTCAATGTTTTCTTTAATGAACAATTAGAAATAAGATATTTTCTGTCTCCTAGATAACTGGATGTCTGTGATCATATCTATAGAAAGAGAACACTAAAAATGATTTTAGTTACTAAATCCATGGATACAATATATAACTTTACATGGATACAGTTTATAACTTTAAATATTTTTCACTGTAAGTAATTTTAGAATGTAATTTTTAAAAAGACCTTTTAACATAGCAATATTTGCTAACAAATTATTACTTGGGCTTCAAAGTATCTGAAAAATTTTAACTGAATTTTCCATACATTTTATACCTGTAGTTTATTAAGCATTGTTTACTAGTTGATATAGGCATTCCACATTGATCAATTCATGCATATTTTTCTTTGGATTTTGAAATCTTGCTCTCTTAGAAGAAAAATTGAAGATAGATTTTAGTTTTTATGATCTCTATTTGTTTCTTTAAATAAGAATTTAGTGGTCCTAAAGGCTTTGGTATCTAGCATTATCGTTAACTTAATATTTTAAAAATAAACATGAATTATATATTGACGATAATATTTTGGGTGTATTGGGTTAAATAAAATATATTATCAAGTTAAAAACAAAAAATATGAACTTAATTTAGAGACTATTTCAATATATGGCTACCTTATTTTCAGCTTTATAGAGGCATAGTTAACAAAGAGAAATTATTTATACTTAGGATATACAATGTGGTGTTTGATATACATATACGTTGTGAAGTGATTACCACAATCAAGTTAATTAACATATACATTACCTCACATAGTTACCATTTTTCTTTTTTTATTGTGTGAACACTCAGGATCTAGTCTTTTAGCAAATTTCAAGTAAACAATACAGTATTATAACCAATAGTCATGCTGTACATTTAATCTCCAGAACTTATGCATCCTGCTTGGCTGAAAGTTTGTACTCTTTGAGTGATGTCTCCCCATTCCTCCCCAACCCCCTGGTCCCTAGCAACCACCATTCTACTCTTTGTTTTTATGAGTTTGACCTTTTTAGATTTTTTTTTTAAGATTTTATTTATTTATTTGACAGAGAGATAGAGAGAAAGCACAAGTAAGCAGAGCGGCAGGCAGAGGGAGAGAGAGAAGCAGGCTCTCTGCTGAGCAGGGAGCCCGACGCGGGGCTCGATCCCAGGACCCTGGAATCATGACCTGAGCCGAAGGCAGCCACTTAACCAACTGAGCCACCCAGGAGCCCTGACCTTTTTAGATTTAACATGTAAGTGAGATCATGCAATTTTTGTCTTTGTCTGGCTTATTTCACCTAGGATAATGTCCTCCAGGTTCATCCATGTTGTCACAAATGGCAAGAATTCCTTCTTTTAAAGACTGAGTAATATTTATTGTGTATATATATATATATATATATATATATATATATATATATATATACCATGTATTCTTTATCCATTCATCCACTGACAGATACTTATGTTGTTTCCATAGTTTGGCTATTGTGAATAACGTGGCAGTGAACATGGAAGAGCGGTATCTTTTTGAGATTCTGATTTTAATTCTTTTGGATATATACCCAGAAGTAAGATTGCTTAATTTTCTTTTTGAACTGGTCATTAGGGTATAGAAATACAACTCATTTTTGTTTGTTGACTTTGTATCCTGTAACTTTGCTTAAATCATATATTGGTTTTAACAGGGTTATTTTTGTGCATGGGATCATTAAGGTTTTGACAATGGGAGATGATGTCAGTTGTGAACAGAGATCATTTTACTTCTTTCTTCCCAATTTGGATGCCTTTTATTTCTTTTCATGCCTAATGGTTCTGTCTAGAACTTTCAGTACTATTTTTTTTTAGAGATAGAGAGAAAGGGAGAGAGAGAGCTGGGGAGGGGCAGAGAGAGAATCCATGCCCGGAATGGAGCCTGATATGGGTATCTACCTCACAACCCTGAGATCATGACCTGAGCTGAAATCAAGTCAGTCATTTAACTGACTGAGCCACTCAGGTGCCCCTCAGTACCATTTTTGATTGCAGTGTTAAGAGAGGACATCATTGCTTAGATCTTAGAGGAAAAGTTTTCAGAGTTTCACCACTGAGTATAATGTTAGTTGTAGGCTTTTCATCCATGGCTTTTATTATATTGAAGTAGTTTCCTCCTATTCCTAGTTTGTTGAGTGTTTTCATCATGAAACGGTGTTGATTTTTTAAATGCCTTTTCTGCATCAATTGAGATGATTATATGGTTTTGTCTTTCATTCTATTGATAGCATATATTACAATGATTGATTTTTTATGTTGAACCATTACTGATTTCCATGTATAAATCTCATTTGGTCATAGCGTATAATCTTTTTAATGTGCTATTGAATTTGGTTCACTAGAATTTTGTTCAGCAGTTTGACATTAATACTTATCAGAGATATTGGTCTATAGTTTTCTTATGTTTGGTTTTGGTATCAGAATAATGCAGGCCTCATAAAATGAGTTTCAAAGTGTTCCCCACCTCTTTAATTCTTTGAAAGAATTTGAGAAAGATTGGTATTAATTCTTCTTTAAAAGTTTGGTAGAATTCCCAGTGAAACCATCTGGTCCTTAGCTTTTCTTTGTTGGAAGGCTCTAATCCACTGCTCTAATCTAGGTTATCCAATTTATTAGTGTGTAATTGTCCACAGTTTCCTATAATCCTTTTTATTGCTGTGACATCAGTTGTAACGTGCTCTCTTAAATTTCTAATTTTAGTTATTTGAATCTTCTCTTTTTTCTTAATCTAGTTAATAGTTTTTCAATTTTGTTGATGTTTTCAATAACCAACTCTTGGTTTCACTGATGTTCTTCTGTGGTTTTTCTATTCTCTATTTCTCTTATCTCTGCTCTGATCTTTATTTCCCTCCTTCTGCCAACATTGAGCTTAGTCTGTTCTTTTTCTAGTTCCTTGACATGTAAAGTTCAGTTGTCGATGTAAGATCTTTCCACTTTTTTAATTTAAGCATTTAACAGTATAAACTTCTCTCAGTATGGTTTTTTCAGAATTGTATAAGTTTTGGAGCAGTTTTTTGAGGTATAATTGACAAATAAAACTGTATATATTTAAAATTTACAATGAGATGATTTGACATACATATAATTTGTGAAATTATTCTCAGAAATTGGTTAAATAGCACATCTATCATGTCACATAGTTACCTTTTTTCTGTATGGTAATATCACTTAAGGTCTACTCTTTTAGCAAATTTCAAGTACACAGTACAGTCTTATAAAGTGTAGTCATCATGTACATTATAACATGTACATTAGATTCCCAGGGCATTTTCATTTAAAACTGAAGTGTTGTACCCCTTGATAAGCATGACTCCATCTATCCCACCCCTAAGCCCCTGGTAACCATGTTTCTACTGTTTCTATAAGTTTTTTTCCCATTAGATTCCATAGGTAAATGAGACCAAATAGCATTAAATTTCACTTAGCACAGTGTCCTCTAGGTTCATCAGTGTTGTAGCAAATGGCAGTATTTCTTGCCTTTTTAGGGCTAAATAATATTCCATATTGTGTGTGTCTGTGTATGTGTACACACACCACATCTTCATCCATTCATTCACTGATGGACACTTAAATTGTTTCCATGTCTTAACTATTGAGAATATGCTATAGTGAACAGGGAAGAGCAGATATCTCTTCAAGATACTAATTTAATTTCCTTTGGATATATACCCAGAAGTGGGATTGCTAGACCATATGGTAGTTCTATTTTTAGTTTTCTGAGGAATTTCCATACTGTTTTCCATAATGGCTATATCAATGTACATTTCCACCAACAATGTACAAGGGATCTAATTTCTCCATATCCCCACCAACAACTGTTATCTGTTATCTTTTTGAAAAAAGCCATCCTAACAGGCATGAGGTAATATTTCATTATGGTTTTGACTTGCATTTCCCTGATGATTAGTAATGTTGAGGACCTTTTCATGTACCATTTGTATGTCTTCTATAGAAAAATGCTTATTCAGATCTATTGCCCTTTATTTAAAAAAAAATTATTTATTTATTTGAGAAAGAGAGAGAGAGCGTGAGTGAAAGAGAGCAGGGGGAGGGGCAGAGGGAGAGGGAGAGAGAATCTCAAGGAGACTCCCCACTGAGCGGGGAGCACCACACAGGGCTTGAACTCAGGACCCTGAGATCATGACCTGAGCCAAAATCAAGAGTCTAACACTTAAATAACTGAGCCACCCAGGTGC
This sequence comes from Potos flavus, assembly GCA_028534135.1. Taxonomy (NCBI): domain Eukaryota; kingdom Metazoa; phylum Chordata; class Mammalia; order Carnivora; family Procyonidae; genus Potos; species Potos flavus. The sequence continues at coordinate 39,882,264 of CM052901.1, forward strand.
CCCTCCATTGCCCTTTTTAAATTAGAGTATTTATTATTTTGCTATGGAGTTGTTTAAGACCCTTATATATTTTGGATATTAATCTCTTATCAGATATATGGGTTATAAATATTTTCTTCAAGTCACATGATGTCTTTTTATTTTGTTATTTCCTTTGCTCTACAAAAGCTTTTTAGACTGATGTAGCCCCACTTACTTATTTTGCTTTTGTTGCCTATGCTTTTGGTGTGATATAAAAAGAAATCATTACCAAGGCATTGGTATCAAGGAACATTTTATCTATGTTTTTTCTAGGAGTTTTATAATTTCAGATCTTACATGTAAATCTTTAATCCATTTCAATATAATTAAGTAAGTGGTGTAACGTAGGGGTCCAGTTTCATTCTTTTGCATGTGGATATCCAGTTTTCCCAGCAAAATTTCTTGAGGAGACTATCCTTTTTCCTACTGTGTGTCTTAGAGCCCTTGTCAAAGATTAGTTGACCATATATACATGGGTTTATACTGGAATCTCTATTCTATTCCATCGATCTATGTATCTAATTTTATGCAAGTACCATACTGTTTTGATTACAATGGCTTGTAATATACAGGAAGTAAAATGCCTCCACCTCTGTTTTTTACTTTGGCTGTTTAGGATATTTTGTTCTTCTAAACAAATTTTATGATTATTGTTACTATTTCTGTGAAAAAATGCCATTGAGATTTTGATAGTGACTGAATTGAAACGGAAGATCACTTTGGGTAGTTATGCATATTTAAATAATACTAGTTCTTCCAATCCATGAACATGGATTATCTTTACATTTATTTGTGTCTTCCCCAATTATGGTCTATTTTTTTAAGTTTTTATTTTAATTCCAGTTAGTTAACATTAAGTGTTAGTTTTAGGTGTATTATATAGTGATTCAACAATTCCATACATCACCCAATATTCATCATCACAAATGCTCTCCTTAATTGCCATAACCTATTTTTCCCGTGCTGTCCCCCCAACTCCCCTCTGGTAGCCATCACCTTATTCTCTACAATTAAGAGTCCATTTCTTGGTTTGTCTCTCTCTCTCTCTGTTTTCCCCTTTGCTCATTTGTTTTATTTCTTAAATTCCACATATGAGTAAAATCATATGTTATTTATTTTTTTTGACCTATTTTGCTTAGCGTAATACTCTCTAGTTCCATTCATGTCATTGCAAACGGCAAGATTTCTTTAGTTTTTATGGCTGAATAATATTCCATTGTATATATACACCACATCTTTATCCATTCATCAATTAATGGACAATTGGGATGCTTCCATAATTTGGTTACTGTAAATAATGCTGCTATAAACATCAGGGTGAATTTATCACTTTAGATTAGTGTTTTTGTATTCTTTGTGTAAATACCCAGTAGTATGATTGCTGAATGGTAGGATACTTCTATTTTTAACTTTATGAGGAAACTCCATATTGTTTTCCACAGCGGCTACACCAGTTTGTCTTCCCACCAACAGTGCATGAGGGTTCCTTTTTCTACACATCCTCGCCAATATCTGTTGTTTCTAGTGCTGTTGATTTTAGCCATTCTGACAGATGTGAGGTGATATTTCATTGTAGTTTTGATTTGTATTTCCCTGATGATGAGTGATGTTGAGCATCTTTTCCTGTGCCTCCTGGGCTTCTGGGTGTCTTCTTTGGAGAAATGTCTATTCATGTCTTCTGCCCATTTTTTAAGTGGATTTATTTTTTGTATGTTGAGTTGTATAAGTTCTTTATATATTTTGGATACTAACCCTTTAGCAGATATTTCATTTGCAACTATGTTCTCCCATTCCACAGGTTACCTTTTAGTTTTATTGATTGTTTCCTTTGCTGTGCAGAAGCTTTTTATTTTGTCTTAGTCCCAATAGATTATTGTTGTTTTTATTTCCCTTGCTTCAGGAGACCTACCTGGAAAGAAGTTGCTGTGGCTGAAGTCAAAGAAGTTGCTGCCTGGGTTCTCTTCTAGGATTTTTATGGTTTCTGGTCTCACATTTAGGTATTTAATCCATTTTGAATTTATTTCCATGTATGGTATAAGAAAATGGTCCAGGCTCATTCTTTTACATGTTGCTGTCCAGTTTTTCCAACTCCATTTGTTGAAGAGACTGTCTTTTTCCCATTAGATATTCTTTCCTGCTTTGTCAAAGATTAATGGACCATATAGTTGTGGGGTTATATCTGGGTTTTCTATTTTGTTCTATTGATCTATGTGTCTATTTTTGTGCCAGTAACCATACTGTTTTGATTCCTATAGCTTTGTAATATAACTTGAAATCCAGAATTATGATGCCTCCAAGCTCTGCTTTTCTTATCAAGGTTGCTTTGGCTATTCGAGTTCTTTTGTGGTTCCACACATATTTTAGCATTGTTTGTTCCAGTTCTGTGAAAAATGTTGTTGGTATTTTGATAGGGTTGCAGTAGATGTGTAGATTTCTTGGGGGTAGTACAGACATTTTAACAATATTTATACTTCCAATCCATGAGCTTGGAATGTTTTTCCGTTTCTTTGTGTCATTCCCAATTCCTTTCAGCATTTTTTAAATAGTTTTCAGAGTACAGGCCTTTTACCTCTTTGGTTAAGTTTATTCTTAGGTATCTTATTCTTTTGGGTGCAGTCGTAAATGGGATTAATTCCTTAATTTCTCTTTCTGCTGCTTCATTATTGGTATACAGAAATGCAACTGATTTCTGTGTGTTAATTTTGTATTCTGCAACTTTACTGAATTTGTGCATCAATTCTAACAGTTTTTTGGTGGAGTCTTAGGTTTTTTTATATAGAGTATCAGTGATCTGTAATTGTTTGCAAAAAGTTTGACTTATTCCTTACTGATTTGGGTGCGTTTTATTTTTTTGTGCTGTCTGATTGCCATGGCTAGGACTTCTGGTACTATGTTAAATAACACTGGTGAGAGTGGAAATCCCTGTCTTGTTCCTTACTGTATAGGAAAAGCTTTCAGTTTTTTCCCATGGAGGATGATGGTAGCTGTGGGTTTTTCATGTATGGCCTTTATTATGTTAAGGTATGTTCCCTCTAAACCTACTTTGTTGAGGGTTTTTTTTTTTTTTATCATGAGTGGATGTTGTACTCTGTCAAACGCTTTTTCTGTATCCATTGAATCAATTATTTGATTATTTTCTTTTATTAATGTAGTGTGTCATGTTGCTTGATTTGCAAATATTAAACTACCATTGCAACCCAGGAATAAATCCCACTTGATTGTGGTGAATGATTTTTTTAAGTGTATTTTTGGAATCAGTTTGCTAGTATTTTGTTGAGAATTTTTGCATTTGTGTTCCTCAGGGATATTAGCCTGTCGTTCTCTTTTTTAGTAGAGTCTTTATCTCTTTTTATATCAGGATAATGCTGGCAGCATAGAATGAATTTGGAAAATTTCCTTCCTTTTCTATTTTTTTGGAATAGTTTGAGAGGAATAAGTATTAACTCTTTTTTAAATGTTTGATAGAATTTGCCTGTGAAGCTATTTGGTCCTGGACTTTTTTTGTTGTGTTTTTGATTACTGGTTCAGTTTCTTTGTAGGATATCTGTCTGTTCAAGTTCTCTATTTCTTCCTGTTTCAGTTTTGGTAGTTTATATGTTTCTAGGAATTTGTCTGTTTCTTCGAGGTTGTCCAATTTGTTGGCATCTAGTTTTTCATAATCGTCTCTTATAATTGTGTTTCTCTGGTGTTGGTTGTTATTTCTCCTCTCTCATCTGTGATTTTACTTATTTGGGTCCCTTCTCATTTCTTTTTGAAAAATCTGGCCAGAGGTTTTTCAATTTTATTAATTTCTTCAAGGAACGAGCTTCTGGTTTCATTGATCTGTTCTATCGTTTTCTTTGTTTCTATATCATTTGTTTCTGTTCTAATCTTTATTTCTTTCCTTCTGCTGGCTTTAGGCTTTGTTTCTTGTTTTTTTTTCAAGCTTCTTTAAGTGTAAGGTTAGGTTGTTTATTTGAGATTTTTCTTGCTTCTTGAGGTAGGACTGTATTGCTATAAACTTCCCTCCTAGGGCCACTTTTGCTGCATCCTAGAAATTTTGGACTGTGGTGTGTTGTTATTTTCATTTGTTTCCATGTACTTTTTAATTTCTTCTTTTATTTCCTGGTTGACCCATTCATTATTTAGTAGCATGTTGATTACCTCCATATATTTGTGGTCTTCCCAGATTTTTTCTTGTGATTGACTTCTAGTTTCATAGTGTTGTGGTTAGAAAAGATTCATGGTATGACTTCACTCTTTGAATTTGTTGAGTCTTTTTTTTTTTTTTTAAAGATTTTATTTTTTTATTTGACAGAGAGAGATCACAAGTAGGCAGAAAGGCAGGCAGAGAGAGGGGGGAAGCAAGCTCCCCACTGAGCAGAGAGCCCAATGCGGAGCTCAATCCCAGGACCCTGAAATCATGACCTGAGCCCAAGGCAGAGGCTTTAACCCACTGAGCCACCTAGGTGCCCCTGTTGAGTCTTTTTTTGTGGGCTAATATGTGATCTCATCTGGAGAATGTTCCATGGGGAACATGTATTCTGCTATTTTAGGATGGAATGTTCTGAATATATCTGTTAAATCCATCTGGTCCCATGTGTCATTCAAAGCCACTGTTTCTTTATTGATTTTCTGTTTGAATGATTTGTCATTAATGTAAGGGTGTTAAAGTCTCTTTCTATTATTATATTATTATCAATGAGTTCCTTTATGTTTGTTACTAATTGTTTTATATATTGGGAGCTCCCACGTTGGGTGCATAAATATTTACAGTTAGACCTTCTTGTTTAATTGTCCCCTTAATGATAATATAGTGTCATTCCTCATTTCTTGTTATAGTCTTTATTTTAAAGTCTAGTTTGTCCAATATAAGCTTTGCTACTCTGGCTTTCTTTTGGGCATTCATTTATGTGATAAATATTTCTCCATCCCTCCACTTTGAATCTGCAGGTGTCTTTATCCATTCTGACACCCTATGTCTTTTGATTGGAATATTTAGTCCCTTTACATTGTGAGTGATCATCGATAGATATGAATTTAGTGCCATTTTATTACTTGTTTTGTCATTGTTTCTGGAGATTTTCCCTGATCCTTTTTTATCTTTGTCACTTTTTTTTTTGGTCTCTCCTTTCTACTCAGAGTCCCCTTTAATATTTCTTTCAGCACTGGTTTAGTGATCAAAAACTCCCTTAGTTTTTGTTTGTCTGGGAAACTCTTTATCTCTCCTTCTATTGTGAATGATAGCCTTGCTCAGTAGAGTATTCTTGGCTGCAGATTTTTCCCACTTAGCACATTGAATATATCATGCCACTCTCTTCTTGCTTGCCAGGTCTGTTGGGTAATCTGCAGCTAGCCTTATGGGTCTTCCCTTGTAATTAAGGACTCCTTTTCTCTTGCAGCTTTTAAGATTTTGTCTGTATCACTGTATTTTACAAATTTAATTGCAATATGTCTTTGTGTTGGCCTGCTTTTGTTGATTTTTTTTAAAAAAGATTTTATTTATTTGAGAGAGAGAGAGAGAGTGTAAGATAGAGAGCACAGGAGTAGAGGTAGGCATAGGGGTAGAGAGAGAAGCAGACTCCCTTTTGAGCAGGGAACCTTATGTGGGGCTTGATCCAGAACCCTGAGAATATAACCTGAGCTGTAGGCAGATACTTAACTGACTGAGCCACCCAGACACCCCTGCTTTTGTTGCTTTTAATGGGAGTTCTCTTTGCCTCCTAGATCTGGATGTCTGTTTCATTCCCCAGAGTCAAAGTTATCAGCTATTATTTCTTCAAGTAAATATTCTGCCCCCCTTTCTCTCTCTTCTTCATCTAGAACTCCTGTAATATGAATGTTACTACATTTGATGGAGTCACCGAGTTCCTAAGTCTACTCTCATGTTGCATAATACTTACAATTAATTCTTCTTTCTCTCTTTTATTCAGCTTCATTAATTTCCATTACCTTGTCCTTTAGGTCACTAATTTGTTCTGCTGTTCATTGCATCAATCCTGATTCCAATCTTTTTTATTGCATTCTTCATCTGTCATTGATTCTTTTTTTTTTTTTTTTTTGACAGAGAGAGATCACAAGTAGGCAGAGAGGCAGGCAGAGAGAGAGGGGGAAGCAGGCTCCCTGCTGAGCAGAGAGCCTGATGTGAGGCTCGATCCCAGGACCCTGAGATCATGACCTGAGCCGAAGGCAGAGGCTTTAACCCACTGAGCCACCCAGGGGCCCCCTCATTGATTCTTTTTTAACTCTTTATCTCTGTGGTAAGGAGCTCACTGATGTCTTCTGTTCTTTTCTGAAGTCCGTTGAGTATCCTTATGATTGCTGTTTTAAATTCTCCATCAAGCATGTTACTTATATCTGTTTCACTTAGATCTCTGGCCGTGGCCTTATCTTGTTACTTCATTTGGGATACATCCCTCCATCTTGGCATTTTGTCTAAGTCTGTGCTTCTCTGTGTTGTAACACCAGTTATGTCTCCTGCTCCTGAAAAAAATGACCTTCTGAAGAAGCAGTAATGTAGTGTCCAGAGCCTGATGCTTCAGATAGTGTCTCTGGTGTGTGCTGCACGTTCTGTGCTTTTGTGTTTGGGCTGTTCTATCCTTCAAGCCAGTCAACTGCAGAAGCTCTCCTTGCCTGCTGTGGGCAGTGTTTGGTCCCTGGGCTGAAAGTGGTGAGTTTTAACTAGATTTTTTCTAATCTGCTTGTGAAATGACACCTGACACCACCTCTACCAGAACTGTGGCCCTGCAGAACTCTCTGGTTGGGTGATGTGGTGTGGACAGGGGTTTATGCTGGTCTTCTGGGGGAGGGGTCTGTTGTGCTGGGGCTGAAGCAAGCTTGACTGAGAAGGGCAGTCCAGCTAGAGCCAGAGCGCTGGGGGTTTGGGTTCATTGTATGCAAGGTAGTCTATCAGTGTTGGTGCTGTGCTGCTTCCTGCAGGTAACTCTGTTTATGCTGAGGGGTTGTGGAGGGAAATGGTACCAGCCAGCCCTTTTGTTCCTGGAGAGATATCCAAATGAATGCTGACTCTCTGTGATGCACTCCAAGAAGATAGAATAGTCTCCCATTGTGTTCCCCAGGTGGTCTTTGGATTGCTGTTTTCATGCTGTCTGCCCCCAACTGTTTGCCTTCCTTGTCTCTAAGAGCAGTGCAGTGCTCTCCGGGCTGTATCCCAGCCAAAAACACTGATCTTTAAAACTCTAGGCTTTACATCCCATCCCACCAGTTGGAAGAACTCACGAGATTCAGATTCTCTTGTTTTCTTAGCCAATGGCTTTGGGGAGATGTTCTTGTGCATTCCCTTGTGTGCTCCTCTCTCTTGCCCTTCTTTGCAGCTAGAGCTCCCTCCCTCCATAGCACCTGCAATTGGTTTCTCCCCTAAATCATGTCCCACACTTCCTACCTTGTTCAATTTGGCTTCTTCTCTCACTTTAGTTGTGGAGTTTGTTCTGTCAGTCTTCAGGTCGATTTCTGGGATATTTATATATATATATTTATATATATATTTATATATATTTAGGATAGTTATCTAGTTGTGTTCATGGGGCAAGATGAGCCTCGGGTCCTCCTACTCTGGCACCATTTTCCTTCTCCCACATTTTGAGTTAATTTTTACAAATGGTGTGAGGTAAGGGGTCTACCTTCATTGTTTTGCACATGTTCTGCACAAAAGATTCACAACAGCTGTGTTTCAGTTTCGAAAGGAAAGAAAACTGTATTATTATTATAGAAACCCAATAGAAACAGAAGAAGAAAGGAATATACACATAAATGAAGTAATAGTACTCAATAAATGGGAATAAGGCAAAGTTAAATCAAATCAGGTACTTAAAACATCCAACCTCATAGCTGGGGAAGCCCAGTGGAAGCAGCCAGGCTGGAATTCCTATTGAGAGGCCTGGGAGGAGCATCCTCCCCTAAGGTGAGACTTCCAACTGATCATCGCCATGAAGGCCATATTTATAGGGCAAATAACAGTGTTTGAAATTAAACATTTGTTTGCCTATGTGCAGTTTGGTGTGAGCTGCATTTCCATTTTATCACGTTTCTATATTTTCAAGGAGCCTGAGCTATGTGTGTCTGCCTCCCCTCCCAGATTCTATTCCAAGGGGCCAGCCCAGCCTGGAGCAGGAGGGGATGTGAGACAAGATTTGTGAGGTCTTGGCACCCAGAACAGAAGAGACAGTTCTGACCTGGAGACCAGATAATATATTTTAAACAATTAGGCTTCCAAGGTTATTCACACAGCATGAGTCTCACAAACAACATTCTTTAGCCTGTCTGTCTGTGTATATGCAAGTCCAGATGGTCAGTTATACGGGACAAATCACAAAAAACACTTATCTATACAGAACAGCATGTGGATATCCAATTGTACCAGTATTATTGGTTAAAATGTCTATTCTTTTCCCATTACATTTCCTTGACATCCACTGGTCTCTATGTCTGTCTTTGTGCCAGTACAATAAGTATCTTGATTCTACAGGTTTGTAATGAGTTTTAAAATCAGAAAATATGAGTCCTTTGATTTTGTTCTTCTTTTCCAAAATTAATTTGGCTATTCTGAGTCCCTTTGACTTTTTATATAAATTTAAAATCAGCTTGTTAATTTTTCCAAAGAAAGCAGTTAGGATTTTGATAGGAATTGTATTGGATTTGGGAATCAATTTGGGATGTGTGGCCATACTAACAATATTAAGTCTTCTGATCCCATGAACATGGGTTGTTACATTGGTTTCCTATTGTTGGTGTAACAAATTTCCACAAATTTGTGGCATGAAACAATACAAACTTATTATCTTACAGTTCTGCAGTTCATAAGTTTGAAATGGGTTTGTTTCACTGGGTGAAAATCAAAATGTCAGCAGGGAGGAAATATATTTCCTTACCTTTTCCAGCTTCTAGAAGCCACCTCCATTCCTCATGGCTCATGGCCCTTACTCAGTCTTCAAAGCCAGTAGTGTAGCATGTTTTAATTCTTCTTTCCAACTCATGCTTTTGCCTCCCTCTTATAAAGAGACCTCTGTTACATTAGGCCCACCCAGATATCCAAGATAATCTTCCCATTTCAAGATCCTTAATCACATCTGTAAAGTACCTTTTTCTATGTAGGGTAATATTTTCACAGGCTTTGGAGATTAAGATGTGGACATCCTTGTGGGCCATTACTGTACCTACTACAGATATCTTTTCATTTATTTAGATCTTCTTTAATTTCCTTTAATAATGTTTTATAGTTTTCAGAGAGGAGGTTTTACACTTGTTTTATTAAATTTATCTCTTGATATCATACTCTTTTTGTTTTTTTATAAACAGAATTGTTTTCTTATTTTTATTTTCATATTGTTCATTGTAGAAATACAATTGATTTTGGGATTTACAAAAATCCAATTGTGTTTACATAAATAAAACTGGATTTTTGTGTATTATTTTTGTATCCTTAAACCTTGTTGAACTTATTTATTAGCTCTAATAATTTGTGTGTATGAGTGTATTATTTAAAGTTTTTTTTCCCAAATACTTTTATTTTATTTTTTCAGTGTTAAAGATTCACCGTTTATGTACCACACCCAGTGCTCCATGCAATACGTGCCCTCCTCAATACCCACCACCAGGCTCGCCCATCCCCCCACCCCCTCCCCTCCAAAACCCTCAGTCCCTTGTTCTGAGTTCACAGTCTCTTATGGTTCTTCACCCCTCCGATTTCCTCTTTTTTTTTTTTAAGATTTCATTTATTTATTTGACAGAGAGAGAGAGATCACAAGTAGGCAGAGAGGCAGGCAGAGAGAGGGGGGAAGCAGGCTCCCTCCTGAGCAGAGAGCCCGACTTCCTTAAATATTCTTATAAGGTACATCTATTAGGAATGAATTTTCTCAGTTTTTCATTATCTTGGACTATTTTACCACCATTTGAAAGAAATTTTTTAAGATACATGATTCTTAGTTGATAGGTTTTTTCATTCAGCACTTTGAATATGTCATTCCATAGCGTTCTGACCTTCATTGTTTCATATGGGATTTCCTTGTATGTGATGAATTGGTTTTCTCTTGTTACTTTCAAGATTTTCATGTTGTCTTTTGCTGTTGGCATTTTCACCATAATACATCTTGGTGTGAGTTTTTTGGCATTTATCCTATTGGAGTTCACAGATTCTTGGGTATGTAGAATTACATTTTTAGCAAATTTGGGATATTTTCAGCCATTATTTCTTTGAATTTTTGTGCTTCTTTCCCTCTCATCTTCTCCCAGTACTCCCATTATGTGTATGTTGGTGTGCTTCATGCAGTCCCACATTTCTCTGAGACATAGTTTATTTTTCTGTATTCGTTTTCTATTATTGAGATTATATAATCGCTATTAACTGGTCTTCAAGTCTGCTGATTTTTTTTCTTCCAATACAAATCTGTTGAATCCCTCTAGTGAATTTTTCATTTATGTTCTTGTACTTTCAACGTCAGAATTTCTATTTGGTTCTTTTTTATAATTTTATCTCTTTAGCGATATTCCCTATTTGATGTGATATTGTCACTAAACTTTCCTTTATTTCTTTAAGCATGATTTCCTTTGACATTTTTGAACATATTTATAATGGTTAGTTTGACGTGGTTTTCTGTTAAATACAACATCGTGGTCACTCAGGCACTTTCTATTGCCTGCTTTTTTCTTGTATATGGGTCACTCTTTCCTTTTTTTGCATGTCTCTTAGTATTTTGTTGAAAATAAGACATTTTAGGTAATATATAGTAGCAAATCTGGATATTGATTCCATTTCCCATCCCTCTAGTTTGTCTTGGTTGTTGTTTGCTTGTTTATATGTTTAGCATCTAGACTAGGCTATTTTAATAAAGTGTATTTTCCATGTAATGTGAAGCCTTTGATGTTGCTTCTCAGATAGTGCGGACTTGAACATGTGTTTCAGCGGTGTTGTCTTTGAATGTCTCTCTCTCTGTTCTTTCTGTTAAGATGTCTGTCTCTGTTGGTATCACACTCAGTTGTTAGACTCCACTATTGCCTGCCTGACTGCTGTATTGTTTTAAACAATGCCCTGGGGCTTAAATTGCTTTACAGTTTGATCCAATTAAATTTGGGCTCCTCTGTAGGGATAGTTTTTGAGGCACATGTTTGAAATTTGTTCTGATCCTTGGAGGGTTAGTCGTAGCCTTCTATTTCCCTAGTTATTTCTGGTAAATTTGTTGGCCTAAGTTTACCTTGTTGCTTTCATGGATTTATCAGTCTTTTCTTAATTGCTTACCACCAAAATGTCTGTTGTTTCCAAGACCACCCTTAGTCTTGAACTTCTCTACATACTGTTTCAAATTAAGTCAGTTCATAGGAGGAGAACTTTGGAGCTCTCTGTTATTATGGGCTGCCTCACCACATAGGAAAAAAAAATCTCTGAGCTCTTCTCTGGGGACTGTTTGGGTACAGAAGACTCTGGTCTTCTCATTTTTCTTCTCCTGACATGGAGCCTTTACTTTTAGAGTGAGGTGGAGCAAGGGCAATTGGGGCCCCAGTATTCTGGCCTGCTCTGCCTGGTGTAGAACCTCTGCCCTATGAAGGAGCTGGGTAAAGGCAGGGTGCCCCAACTTCTTGACCACATTCACCAGAAATTAGCTTTTTCAGCTTGGAGTGGAATGGGATGAAAAGTGCTGGCTTGTTTCTCCCAATGAAATATGGTAACCTTTGTTTTGGAGCAAGGGGTGAGAGAGACCTGTCTTTTTGGCCACATCTTCCTGGAGTGGAGCTCCCATTAAATTCAGCTGGGGCTGGGGAGCAAGGGAATGGGTCTTGGCTGAACTGCCACAGATTCTTGGTTTTCTTACTGAGTTTTAGTAGGTTTTCTTAAAGAAGTGTTTCTGCATTTACTGTTTACCCTATGACAATTTCCAGGGACTTTAAATGGTTGGCTCTTAAAATTATTTTCCTCAGTTATACTTGCTTTTGGAGTGGATCTACAATGCTCCCCATATGTCATTCTGGATGTGAAATTCCACCACTTCTATCTTTAACAAAATGCTACTTTGTGTGAGAAATTTTATGGTTTGGTGGATCAGATAGTACTTAGTTCATGAAGACAAGTGTGATTTGTATAGTCACTTTGTGTATTATGGTCAGGTGTTCAGTCTCTATCAGAGTCCAATAGTAAACCAGTAGCTATTTTTCAAATGCAGAGTAGTTGGCAATAGAGGAGGGCATGGCCTTACTCATAAGCCATAGTGATCTTTACAGTGATTCCTATTGGGGCTTGCCAGAGTTTTCATATTACTTCTCTGCCTGATATAGACATGAAATTTAGAACATATTGGCTCTGGGGTGCCTGGGTGGCTCAGTGGGTTAAGCCTCTGGCTTCGGCTCAGGTCATGATCTCAGGGTCCTGGAATCGAGCCCCACATCGGGATCTCTGCTCAACAGGGAGCCTGCTTCCCCCTCTCTCTCTGCCTGGCTCTCTGCCTGCTTGTGATCTCTTTCTCTCTGTCAAATAAATAAATAATATCTTTAAAAAAAAAAAGAATAGTATTGGGTCTGCTGGGACCCAATAAGACCCAAGGGCCAGATCAGCTTCTACTGCAATCAGGACCGGCTTCAAAGCTGTTTCTTGCTCTGAGCTTCATTCAAAAGTGCAGCCTTACAGGGTTCCTGGTAAATGGGTCAGAGCAGCATAATCAAATATGGTAAATATTGCCTTCAAAATTCAAAGAGACTCACCAAGCATTGTCCCTCTTCTTTATGGTAGATGGTACAAGTGCAGGGGGTTATATCCTATTTTATAAGGAATATACAGACATACCCCATACCACTGAACACTTAGAAACTTCACCAATTGGAAGGCACTTGAATTTCTTCAAGGTTTATCCCTTATCCTCTAAAATACATATGTCTCACTAAGACATTTATTTCGTTATTTCCTACTTATTGGGTTCATGTAGCATAATATCATCAATAGAATGGACCATTACATTGGGATATCAAGACAATCAAGTAATTTCTGGACTGGTCACCATTGGTGGTAACTGATTTATACTTGTTCCTAAGTAATGTTTGCTTTGATCACTTGATTAAGGAAGTATCTGCCAGCTTCTTCATTATAAAGTTCCTCCTTTTATCTTTTGTAATTGGTAAGTATTTTCTGAGGAGATATTTAGGAACTACATAAAAAATTAAAGTTTATTTATTTATTTATATCAATATGAACTCATGGTTTCCTATCTTATCCAATAATTTTTTACTATCATTAATTCGATGCTCAAATTGTCACTGATTTGGCCAGCAGGAGTCCCTTCAGGCTGGCTTGTTTGTCCTTTTGACATGCCCCCATCAGTCTCTGATCACTTTCTTGCTTCCTTACTTTCTGGCACAAAAAGTTGTTCCAGGCTTATTTTATCATTTTCCTGGTCCACTCCTGTAATAAACCACTTCTTCAAGGTGCTCTGATTTCTTTTAGCAGAAACTGGTATTTAGAAAATAAGATCTGGGTACTATGTGTGATCATTGCTTGTAGGTCCTCTCAGCAGACAGAGCTAGGGAGTATATGTAGAGGGATGTGTGTGTTTGTGTGTGTGTATTTATCTCTTTAGCTGTCTATATATCTAAATGTGTATATACATATACGCATTTACATCTACACTTATTTATTTTTATTTTTTATTTATTTTTAAAAAGATTTTATTTATTTTAGAGAGAAAGAGAGCATGTGAGTATGGGAAAGGACAGAGGAAGAGGAGCGAGAATCTTAAGCAGACTCCATGCTGAGTGCATAGCCTGATGTGGGGCTTGACCCCACGACCCTGAGATCATGTCCTGAGCTGAAACCAAGAGTCAGATGCTCAACAGACTGAGCTGCCCAGGTACCCCTTTATTTATATGTATATATATTTCCTGTTTCTATTTATTTATTCTTTATTTGTTTTTAAGTTTGATTAGCCAACCTATAGTATATCATTAGTTTCTGATGTAGTGTTCAATGATTCATTAGTTGCATATAACACCCAGTGCTCATCAGATCATACACCCTCCATAAGATTTTATTTTTAAGTAATTTCTTCACCCAACATGGGGCTCAAACTCACAACTCCCTGAGAACAAAAGCTGCATGCTGTACTGTCTAATCCAGCCAGGCACCCTTACACTTACTTTTAAATTGAGAACCATGAGTTCTCATCAATACCTCCAATTCCAATCCAATACCACAAGGTTCATTCTAGTTTTTTTCCCTTACTATATTGGTAACTGTCTTCTCTGACAGTGAGAAACCTGGCTTCATTTATCCTTAATAAATTCATTAGGCCATGTGTATGTAATTAATCTGCATTTCTTTCATTACTTCTACTTCTGTGGAGATACCCTCCTAACCCCACTCTGGCTTCAACACCTGGTATCAGGCTACCTCTCTGCATGGATGCCCTCCTCATCCTTCTTGGCCACTGATACCCTGTACCAGGTTATGTTTTGTGAACATACCCATTCCCTCCCACTAAGTTTCTGATGTTGCACATTGCCTACCCCACCCCTCCTCCACTGTGTGAATGTACTCTTAACTCCACATAGGTTTTGACATTATATGCCAGACCACCCCTCTGCAGGAATGCTTTTCACACTCTTCCCTACTCAGGTTCTAACCCCTCAATGCCAGGCTGTCCCTCTTCCCACATGGATTTTTTTTTTAATACTGCTTGGCTCTGATACCCCACATCAGGCAGCCTCTTCTGGAGACATCATCCTAACTTTCTTTGAGTTCAAACACCCTTCTCTAGGCTGCTTCCTTACCCGTATGGAAATTGTCCTCATCCTGTGTGGACTGTCACATCACATGCCAGGAAGTCTCTTCCTTTTATGGACACTCTTCTCACTCTTCCTGGATATGACACCTCATGCCAGGCCTTACCCCTGCATGTATGCCTTCCTTGCCCTGCTCAGGCTCTGACACCTTGCTTTAGGTTGCTACCTTACCCTCATGGATGCACTCTTCACCTTGTTCAAGATCTGACATCCTGTATGAGCCTGCCTGCCATCATGGATATCTTTCTTACTCCACTTGGGCTCTGATACTGCATGCCAAGTTGCAACTCTTTATGTATGCCTTTCTCATCCTGCCCAGTTCTGACTTCACATGCTGAGCTGTGCTCCAGCGTGGATACCCTCCTAACCCCACCTAGGCTGGGATATCCCAACCAGGCCACTTCTCCCATTAATACCTTTCTCATTCTACTTGGGCTTTGACACTGTCATCAGGCCACTCCCTCTGCAAGGGGCTTTCATTTCTCATACCACGCAGCCCCCTTCACTCCATGTGGATGCTTTCCTCACTGTCCTTGGACTCTGATAGCCCATGCCAGGCCACCTCTCCTTGGGGATGCCTTTCTCACCCTGCCCTCGCTGTGACTCCCTATGCTAGACTGGTCTCTAGTATCGATACTCTCTTAACTCTACTTGGGTGCTAGCGGCCTACGTCTGGTCACCCTTCTACATGAACTCTCTCTTCTCCCTATTTTGGCTTTGACACTGCATGCTAGACTGCCTCCATATCTGCACAGGTGCCCTCCATACCCTACTTAAGCTCTATAACCTTATGCCATACCTCCCTTACCTCACTCAGGCTCTAACTGCCCTGCCCTCCAGATGCCTCCCTTGCTCTTCCCCCAGTAAATGGCTTTCAGATGGAATTTCTCAGGAATGGGAGGGAAGAGGAAGGACATCAATGCATGTTTTAAATGCCTTGGCAAGGGGAGTATTGTATGTGTCTTCCCAGGAGGTATGGTTAGGGGTAGATCCATTTCATTATATCCATTTCTCTTAACCTCTGGACTCTTTCTAAAGGATGTCAGTGAAGTTCAGGCATTTTGACATCAATGGCTGCAGGCCATCTTTGAGTCTAGGCTTTTTTTTTTTTTTTAAGTTTTTAACATTTTGGAAGGGGGGAAAAATCTTAAAATCCAAAAATGCACAACAGTTAAAACAATGTTGGAAACTGCCAGAAAAACAGAAGTGAAAAAAAACCATCTTTTCTAAGAACCACAGGACAATAAATTCAGGAAGAACACAAAACAACTGTAAATGAATCAATGAGTCTAGGCTTTGATTAGCCAATTTAACAGACCATTACCACATACCTTAGTGCTTTAGCCAACACTTTGAAATTTGAATTCTGGGTGAGCACATCAATGAATTTTATCCTATTAAGTCTTATATTTCTTCCTCCTTGGTCAACACCCTTAGAACTCACTTCCGTATATGCTTTCTATGCTCTTGCCAGTACAGGCTGGTGAGGTCTGATGAGTCTTTTGGGGTATAGGCTCTCTCTAATTTGTGCTATGTTGGGATCAAACTGTCCTCCTGGACTTGGAGCACATGAGAATGTGGATCTAGAGGAGGCTAAATACTATTTTGTCTGACAATTGCCCCAGGATATTTATTGAAAAGACTGTAAAGGCTATGCATATTTTATGTTAATAAATTATCTCTTTCTCACTTCCTTTTCCTTGTTTCCTTGATGACGAGTACTGGTGATGGCTAATGTTATAATTTAGGTTCCAGATAGGACTATAATTGAATCAACATCACTTCATGATGATATAGTGTCGTAGATTTTGTGTCTCCTCTGTTGGAGATGAGAGAGTTCTTCCTTTGCACAAAAGACAGGAATCACATCTGATGCACAAAAGACAGGAATCACTTCTGAGTGATAAGAAGGGTAGACCTTGCTGATAATTCTTTGCTCTTGTTCCCGTCCAATTTCTACTCTTGCTAGCCTCATTCTGTGACCTAGGAGGTTTATCCCTGCAGACTGTATATTCTTGACTCTTTTGCATGTTGACTTGTAGTTGGGTTTGGTAAAGGGGTAGAAATGGTAAAAGATTGGGTAGTATAAAGAGAGGGGGATCAGGGTATTGCTTCCTCATTCCCTCCCTGCTCTGGCTCTGTGTCTCTGGCAGTAGTTGCATCCCTGTACAACTGGAGTACCTACTGGGCTCCTCTTCCATCATTCTGGGACTCACTGGGCTCTGGTAACTCTGTCACTTCCCCTGACCCCTTGGCTCTAGGGATGGTAAGTTTCCCATTCATACTTCACTATCCACTGTTTCTTCCTGTGACTCTGACCACTCACTGTAAATAGTCTTTTCACAAACTATTAATCTGGACCATCTGAGTGAATTATTTTGTTGTCAGGGCCCTGCTGATAAAGTCTGTTTGTATCTTCATTCTTTGCTTTATCTCCATGATTAAATAACAATAATGCTGGAAGTGGAAAACTCCCCACTTGGGTGTTTTTCTGTACACTTTTTGGGTGTTCTACAGTGCTTGGAGATAGAGCACCAGGGAAATAAAAATGACTCATCTAGGAAGGTTACTTTTTAAAAAAAGAAGTTTAAAAAAATCTATACAAGTAATACATGGTCCTGATGGAAAATTTAGGAAACCACAAAGAGAAAATAAAATTTCCAGTGATCCCCCTTTACAGAAATAACCACTGATAACATTTTAATAAACACCTTTTTAAACTAAGTTTACACTTCCTAAAACATCCACAATTCCTGAAGCAGTGCTAACTTGAATTCTTGGGCTTTTAGAATTTTCACAACTTCTCACATCTGTGGTAGTATGTACAAGGCAGGGGCAATTGAAGAAAAGAGAAACACGGTGGAGGAGGAAGCAGACCTGGAGTGGTTTCATAATTCAGCCCCTTTCTGGACTGTCATATTTGATGCACTGGATGGACCCCACCCACTCCAAGTCCTGCTGTGCTGGGTTGGGCTTGTGTGCTCTCTGGGAGGGGCTGCCTTTTCCAGTTCTCACACTCAGAGGAATATAAGCCAGAAGCATGGGTAAATAAGCCACAGTTGCACAGCTGGCTGCCCTGTACAAAGCTCCTTTGGAATACATGGAAACCTCTAGAGCCTAAGGTAGCCAACCCAGAGAGAGAGAGGTTACGAACCAATTAATTCTTCAGCAGCCCTGAAAAGGTTAATCCCAAATTAACTGCAGAACACAAATGTGTTCCCACAGGGCAGAATCTAATCTTATTGTGGGTAATAACTTCAATCTTCAGAACTGGAGCTTATTTTCTAGATGCCAAGGTCATTTTGTTTTCCCTCAGAATCCAAAGAGCCAAAAATCCCTGCTATTTGATTCCTGTGTCTCCTCAAAAGAAATTACACTATTATGTATGTGTAGAACATCTTGTACATATCCCCTATATTTGCTTTTCCACTGCTCAGTGTTATGCTGACCCCAGATAATCAACCCTTTTGTCATCAAGTTTATAAATAAGGCTGGGTCTATAAAATAAACCACAAAGAAGGGGAATCCACACAGGCAGAGATGTACACACAGGAGAGTTACTCTAAGCTAGCTGATTGGTGCCAATGTACAACTTTTCTTCCTGGGGAATGTCCTCTCTGACTATTTGTCTCACTACTTCAGAGCAACTGAAGCATCAGCTTTCTACTGGTTTCCTCCTCTGGAGAGTTAGCAGTAGCAAGAGCTTGTCCTTTCTTTCTTGTTCTATTATTCTTCAAGCCTCTAGTTTCACTCTAAACAGATCCTGTTGTGAATCTGCTTTAAAAAAAAAAAAGATTTATTTATTTAAAAGAGAGAGAGAGAGAGAAAACACAAGAAGGGGGAGGGGCAGAGAGGGAGGGAGAAGCAGGCTCCCTGCTGAGCAAGGAGCCCAATTCTGGGCTGGATCCCAGGTCCCTGGGATCAGATCTGAGCAGAAGGTAGAGGCTGGGATCATGACCTGAGCCAAAGGCAGAGGCTTAGCCCACTGAGCCACCCAGGTGCCCCATGAATCTGCTTTTTTAAAGACCTAAAGAAGGAGATACCATGTGAAAAATCTGTCATAGGCCAATTGTAAGACAAAGTACAGAGAGAACCAATCTTCCTATTTAAAAACAGAAGACTACCTTCACTTTAACTCTGCTAGTCGAATATGTGTCTTTTGGAAATCTCGTAGCACCTTTTCAGTTAATGTTGAGGTAAGCTAGTCAAAAGTTTACTGAGCTTCAAATAGAAAGGTATCTGGGAAGGGTGGACTCTCAGTAAACTTGTTTGCTCAAAATGAGTGCCAGGATTCAACAAACTTGCTGAAGCTTCCTAGGAACTGCCTGCACATCTTATTTTTGTCAAGCTTCATTCTCACAGACCTTTGGCTACATATTAAGAAGAGTCTCAAGATTGTCAAGCAGGAATGCAAGAAGAACAACAAAGAGCATTTTAGGAGAAGGAAGCGAGGACTAAACCACTATTCCTGTGAAGCATTATATATGGTCCTAGAATAGTCTTCAGTGGTGCTCTTAATAATAAGAGCAAAGTTGTACAATCCTTGCTTTCTTCTGATTCTGGCCCATCCAATAGTCACTCCCTGTAAGGGAAGGATTAGTTTAGTAATGACATAAAAGACTACATAAAAAGAACTCTTGTGATTGTTTTCTGGAGTTTGTTTCCCACTCTACAGAATGGAGGAAGGAGAATATTGATGAGAACTCTGAGGCGATAGAAAGGATAGCAACACTCTCTGAAAGAGGTCAAGGCAGACTGAATCCCAGAGACCTTTGGCTAGGAAGTGGGTCTGGACCTGAGAAAGGACCCTGAAGCTGCACATTAGAAAGGCCTATATGTGGAATATATCACATCCACCATAGTCTACTGTTATCATAATTAAACTTTTGCAGATGAGAAACCAAGGAATAGTGAGATAAATGCCATGTTCATTTTTTCAAGTATACATGATTAATTTATGAGTTCATATCTTTTGATTCCTAGCTCAGACATGATCTCATTGGATGATAGTGCCTCCAAATGGAAATATACCAAAGGAAGATGGATCCTACTCAAGTATGAAGAATCAAACAAAGGGCTAACTGGTTTTATTTATTTATTTATTTAAAAAAAAATTTATTTTATTTTTTCAGTGTTCCAAGATTCATTGTTTATGCACCACACCCAGTGCTCCATGTAATACGTGCCCTCCTTAATACCCACCACCAGGCTCACCTAACCCCCCACACCTCTCCCCTCCAAAACCCTCAGTTTGTTTCTCAGAGTCCACAGTCTC
>CM052901.1:39902813-40025487 GCA_028534135.1 Potos flavus
TCCCACCAACAGTGGAAGAGGGTTCCCCTTTCTCCACGTCCTCTCCAACACTTGTTGTTTACTGTCTTGTTGATTTTGGCCATTCTAACTGGTGTAAGGTGGTATCTCAATGTGGTTTTGATTTGTATCTCCCTGATGGCTAATGATGAACATTTTTTCATGTGTCTGGGGCTAACTGGTTTTAGAGCAGATGCCAAAATATTGTTTTCCTTTTAAAGTTTAACAGAAGTGAACGAAATGTTGAAAGTATTGGAAGATATCTTCTGCCTTGAGAACTTGATTTTTATGTGCCTTGAGCGTGGGATCATCTTAGCATGGTATATTAAAAGGATATTGGATTTAAGGACTTATTTCTTCACTTAGAATTAATGTTACCTAACTTCTCTGAGCCACAGCTTCCTCATCTGTAGAATGGAAATAATAAAATTGCGTAATTTATAGTGCTATTGTGAGGATTAAAAGAGATAATGCATATAAAGCACTTTATAAAAATAGCTCAACAAATGCTCATTTCTCTTTCCTTTTCCACTTGTACAGAAGTTTGTCTAGTGTGTTTAGCTTGAGTCAAAAATAGTGTCTCTAAACAGTTCTCTGAATTTAGTTAAAGCCTTTCGGGCCATTTGTAGAATGGTCCATCTCACCATAAGTGTGCATTTCTCCAAATATGGGTTTTAGCATACATTCAAATGTACTTTTGCTCATCCAGCAAGACCAAGTGAAACCCCAGCCCACAAGAACTTTATCTTTATTACTTCTTTTTCCTCCTCCTTATTATCTTAGACCCCAGAAGACAGGACTGAATTTCACAGGCAGCTCTGTAATTCAGCACAAGAGTAAAAAAGCTAGAAAGTACATCATAGTCAAAGGGCTTTGCTTGTCCTCAGGCAGGGTTTTCTTAGCCTTAGCACTATTGATGTTTTCAGCTGGATACTTCTTTGCCATGAGAGACTGTCCTGTGTATTATAAGATGTTTAGCCACATCCCTGGCCTCTACCCACTAGATGCAAGTAGCATCCCTTCCCTGAGTTGTGACAACCAAAAGTGTCTCCAGACATTGCCCAATGTCTCCTGGGGAGGGGGGGTTAACGTTGTTACCAGTCTTAGGAGAATCAAATCAGCTAGCTATTTGGCATACAAACATCCTATAGGGGAAGACAAATGAAATCTTTAGGAGTGATTGGAAATTCAAAGGACAAGGAAGAATGAGGGAAATAAGAGTTCAGGCAGAAGAACAGTCTAGATTTAGAAAGAGAACCTAGTTCATATAACAGGCCTCATGGATACAAAGAGTCATAAAACATAGGTCCTGCTTTTGAGGAGCTCACATTTTAGTGGGAGAAGCAGCCACTTGCACAATGAGAACACTGAAGTGAGTGCTAGAGGAGGGGTACCCATCCTGGAGAGTGGAAGGAAGGCTTTCCAGAAAAGATTACATTTGAGCTGAAGCATGAGTATTAGCATGGAGAAGATAAAGGGAGGATGGAAGAGATGTAAAAGAATTTGGGGTTTGGAGGGAAATGCAAATCATTTAGATTGACTGAGAGAAGAGCACTCAAGAACAAGGAGTAGTGGGAAAAGAAGGTTTATTAAGATAGATAAGAAGCAGATCTTGAAAGTCCTTCTAAGGCATGTTAAAGAATCAATTCTGAGAACTACCAGGAGTCATTGAGTTTTTCCATGATCCAATTTGGATTTAGGGAAGATTACTTTGGCAGCTGTGTAGAAAATAGATTGGAAGTAGGGGAACTAGTTAGGAGGTTATTGTTGTAATCCAGGTGATTATGGCCTGAGTAGTGGCAGTGACATGGAAATCAAGACCTATTTAGGTGATGAGAACAACAGGATCTGGGGACTAAGTAGATAGGAGGACAGTTTTTGGCTTGTGCTACTAGATAGATTATGTAGCACTGTTCACTGGGATGGAAAACATTGGCTACAGAAGTTTGGAAAGAAAATGAGGTTTCAGTTTGGAAAAGTTGAATTTGAGGTGGTTGTGATCATTGAGATGGGGATATTTGGTAGGTATGAAATATATGAGTCTGAAGATCAGGAGAAAATTTAGAGTAGAATTATGAGATTGAGAGTCATCAGGGGAAATTGAAGCTGTGGGAATGAATGAGATCATCTAAGGAGAACATACAAAAAGAGATGGGGGCAAGGATATTCCCATGGCTTGTTTCTTCATTTTTGTTACCTCCTCTAAGAGTCTTTCCTTGAGTGCATAAAATATCACCCCTCTCACTCTCTATTTCTTTACCCTGCGTTTCTGTTTTTGTTTTTGTTAATAACACATCACGGTCCTTTGTTATATATGTAACCCATTTGCTTTTTGGCTATTTCCAGATATTTACAACAGTTTAATTTACTGGCATTAAAAAGTTCAACCATTCAGAATAAAATTTCCATCTCACATTCATTTTAAAGCTTCTCCTCCAGCCCCCAACCTCCGGTGCAGATTGATTAGAGATCCCACGGATCTCTAGTGTAAAAAAAAGGGACTGTTCTTTAATTCTCCTTTTTGTACCTCATCCCCTACTTGCTCTGCTGTTTCTGGTTCTTCTGGGGTTGAGGAGTGGGGTGGGGTAGGGAGAGGGAGTCTTAGAGGGAAAACAAGAGGCTTAATTCACTGAAGCTGGTGTATTCTGGCTATCAATACCGTTTGTGAAGTTGACGTCCAAATGCTGGATTTTATTTTATTTTTTATTTTTTAAGACATTTTTAAAAATTTATTTATTTGACAGAGAGAGAGAGCACAAGTAGGGGAAGCAGCAGGCAGAGGGAGATGGAGAGGCAGGCTCCCAACTGAGCAGGGAGCCAGACGTGGGGCTCGCTTTCAGGACCCTGGGATCATGACCTGAGCTGAAGGCAGCTGCTCAATGACTGAGCCACCCAGGCGCCCCCAAATACTGTTTTTTATTGTACTGTGTTTTTGTGGTTTCTTTAAGGACCCCTTCACTCCACATCCTTCTAGTGGGAACCTCTACCCAAACCATTCCACGATGGGAACAATGTATCCTCTGACTGTTTTCCCATACAACTTTCTTCTCATGTGATCATCATTCTTCTGCTAGAGTTGCCAGCTACACTCAGAGGAAACTATCTGGCCAGTAGAAAATATGGTCCCTTGGAAGTCTAGATTCTTTTCTTTGCCTTGCCACTGTGAACAACTTCAACCTGGCTTCTGTCTTTAGATTTCTTCAGGTAAAAGTCAAGCATAAGTTTCTATCTTCTCCAGACACCCCAGGACATAGGTGAGGTTCCCTCATGAACTCTTTCTACTCCGGTGGCAACACAGGCAGGCCTAAACATTTCTGTAGTACAGTAAGCCTTCAGGCTGGAAGTAAGATGCCAGTCTCCCTTCTTGCAAGGTTTAATTGGGACGCGTTTACTCGGCTCGAGGAGAGGAACCATAGTGCTTTTTACTTCCATAAATTCCCTTCAAAAAATCCTCTTTTCCTTCCTCCAATTAATCTCTAGAATTCTACTGTATAAACTGGAGTTGAATGGCGAAGAATGATAATTGAAACACCAGTTTGGTCACCTCTTAGCAAGTCCTATTTGATATATTTGTTTATCGCTGAGAGGCGATATAGAGTACTAGTTAAGGACAAGGTCTCTGGAGCTATACCGTCTGACTTCAAATCTTGTCTTAACCATTTGATCTCCCTGGACCTCAGTTTCTTTATTTGTAAAATGGGAATAATAATAGTATCTACATCATAGGATTTTTGTGAGGACTAAATGTGCATGTGTATCTTAGATTCATACCTTAAAACAGTATTTAGAGTAATAATAAGTGCCGTGTGTTTGCTATTAGCGCTATTGCTTATTTTTCTTTGGCTTAGAATTAAGCTCTATGTATGCAAAACCTTTTTTGTTTACTGCTGCATTTCCAGCTACTAAAACAGCGCATATAAGAGGCACTAATAAATGTTAGTACTCTCAGGCTTCTTCTGAATAAATTAATGTGACATTTAAGCCTTAAATATTAAGATGTGGACAGAGAAAGTGGGGTTTGAGATGATTAAGAAAGATAGGCAGAGAGATAGAAGAACCAGGAGGCTGTGATGTTCCAGAAACCATAGGAGAGGAAAATTTAACAAGGAAGGAGTGGGCAACAGTGTCAAACATTGCTAGAATGTCAAAGGGAAATAAAGCTAAAATACAGTCAGTACATTTTGTAACAAGGAAACCGTGTCTTTCGCTTTCATATCCTGGTAAGTAATGGTGTTTTTCCCCCAGAGATGCTTTTATTAAAATGAATAACCACTCAGAATACATCTTTGAATAGGTCTTAAAGTTTTTAGCCCTGCATTATCGACCTCCAATGAACAAGCCAGTCCTGCACTTACTTAATTTTGTCCATAAACACAAAGGACCCAGCCTCAATACAATTTAGTACAATTTAGTACATTTTCCCTTGACCTGGACTCACCTCTTGAATCAAACAACAAAACCTGTTGTGAACATCTGCTTCTAATCCCATGCCAATTCCCCTTCTAAGTATGTTCTTCTCCTTTCCTCCTACCCCTTCTCTCTTTACAAAAGTATAAGTGAATGTATAAAAAACTCTTATAACTCAGTAAGTGATAAAAAGATAAATAACCCAATTAAAAAATGGACAAAGGATCTGAATAGACATTTCTTCAGAGAAGATATACTAATGGCTGTAAGCACATGGAAAGATGGTTAACATCATTACCTATTATGGAAACGCAAATCAAAACTACAATGAGATACTACTTCACACCCACTAGGATGTCTATAATAAAAGAAACCAGTACTAACAGTGGAGAAATTGGAACCCTCATGCATTGCTCATAGAAATGTAAAATGGTAGAGCCATGTTGGAAAGCAGTTTGGTGATTCCTCAAAGGTTAAGCATAGAGTTACAATATGACTCAGCTATTCCACTCCTAGGTATATAAACAAGAGATTTGAAAACATGTGTTCAAAAAAATCTCATACATGAATGTTTGTATCAGCATTATTCATAATTGCCCAAATAGGGAAATAACCCAAATGTTCATCGACTGATGACTGGATAAGCAAAATATGGAGAATTCAGTGGATTATTATTCAGCCATAAAAAAGAATGAAGAATGATTTGAGTGATGTCACCAATAATAAAGGAGAAGAGAACTCCAGGGCTCCTTGAATGGTTACAATTAGCCACTGATAAAGTCCAAATTTCTTAACACGACTCATAAGGCTAACAGATTCTAATCTCTACCCAACTCTTATGGGTTAAATTGTGTCCCCCTCCCCCCAGTTCATATGTTGAAGTCTTAATCCCCCAGTACCTCAGAATATATTATAATTTGGAAATAAGACCGTTGTAGACGTAATTGAGTAAGATGAAGTCATTTGGATGGGCCCTAATGTAATATGACTGGTATCTTTATGAAAGGGGAAATATGGGCACAGGGACACACACACAGGGAGAATGCCACGTGAAGATGAGGGCAGAGGTCAGGGTAATGCTTCTACAAGCCAAGAAATGCCAAAGATTGTCAACAGACCACCAGAAGCGAAGAGAGAGGCATGGAACAGATTCTTACAGCCCTCAAAAAGAATTAACTCTGCACCTTGATGTCAGACTTCAAGCCTCCTAAACTGTGAGACAGGGAGTTTCTGTTGTTTAAGCCACTCACTTTGTGCTACTTGGTTACAGCAGGCCTAACAAATTAATACACCATCTTTCTAGCCTTCTCTATTACATTTTTTCTTTACACTTTCTGCTCCAACAACACCAACTTCCTTGTACTTACTTCCTTTGCATAGAGCTGGTGTTTCTAGCCTTTTAGTTTTTGCTTATGCTATTCTTCTGCCTACAACTCCTTTTTGGTCTAGCTTAGTCCTACTCATCCTTTAAGATTCAGAGAAGCTACTACTTTTTCCAAGGACCCTTCACCGACCACTCTCCAAAAGGATGGTATAAGTAGCCTTCCTCAGTGCTCGCACATATCCTGTGCCTCTCCCCAGCTTTGTACTTTCCACACTGTATTATAATTTTATGGGTTTTCTGCCTCCCTCCACCCCACACAATATACTGTGAACTCCTTGAGGAAAGGGTCACTAAAATCCTACCGCCTACGAGCACAGTATACTTCGCACATAGTAGATGCTCAATACATTTCTTTGAATGAAGGGACATTTTTTTTCCCAGTGTTTATTAATTTTCTTTTTTTCCTATAGCACCTACTAAAGTGCTTCACATATAATGGGTGTTCAGTACCTCTGGCCAGTGGGTGTCAAGGACATTTGGCAATATCTGGAGACATTTTTGGTTGTCACTACTGGCATCTAGTGGGTAGAGGCCAGAGATGCTGTTAAACATCCTAGAATGCACAGGATAGCTCCCCACAACAAAACACTATCCGGTCCGAAATGTCAATAGTGTGGAGGTGGAGAGACCCTAATCTTGACTGAATAAGACTGAATCTACTTTTTATACCGTATACTCACTGTAGACCACTAGTGTACTAAATTTGCTTTGTCAGGAATCCTGATTTTTTTTTTAAACAAAAATAAACTATTTCCCAACAAGAAATGAAGGGGGGAGTGTCCTGGCGTCCAGAATTAAGATTTTGGCAATTGAAAAGACCTGATCAATAAGAGAACAGACACATAAGTTATAATATCTTTAAATCTGAAATGTTCTACAACAGTGAAAATGAATGAATTAGATACATATATCTAATTTATGTATATATATACAGTGTATATATACTATATTTCACTGTATGTATGTGTGTGTGTATATATATCTATATCTATATCTCTATATATCTGAGCAGGGATAAATCTAAGCATAATGTGAGTGAGGAAAGCAAATTGCAGAAGGTACATACAAGAGTGATACTGTTTGAGACAAACCATAAGACACTCCTAAACTCACGAAACAAACTGAGGGTGGCTGGGGGGTAGGGACGGGTAGGGATAGGGTGGCTGGGTTATGGACATTGGGGAGGGTATGTGCTATGGTAAGTGCTGTGAAATGTGTAAGCCTGATGATTCACAGACATGTACCCTGGGGCAAATAATACATTATGTGTTAATAAAAAAATAAAATAAAATAAAATAAAAAAAGAGTGATACTGTTTAGGTAAAGTACTACATATAATTTAGGGGTAGACACATATGTAGTAATGTATAAAGAGATGCATGGAAAAGATCAAGATCAAATCTGGTGAACAGTGAAATAGTGAAAACCTCAATGGTAATGCCTTATTTCTTAAGCTGGGTAGTGGACATATCCTTGTTATATTATTCTCTATATATTTATGTATTTTTGAAATATTTAACATTTTTATAAAAGAGCAATTGCTCAATACTGAGGCATCCTATCACATAGGGTTGAGGAAAATCTCCATCTTATTAGTTTGCACTAGCCAGAATTCCCTCAATGTGTCAAAATTAAACAACTCATTGAATCCAATCATTCACTATGGGACAGGAGCTTACATACTATGCATAGGATAATATTCCGTAAGTTCCTGTTTGCATTGTCCTGCAACGTCTAAGTTTTGTGATAATCACATATTTACTAAAATTTCATGTTATGCAGTCTAAAAATATAGCCAATTTTAGTATTATTCATTATTTTTCCAAACTATGAAAATGTCCTTCAATGTTCATCATTTAAAATAACAAGATAATGGGAAGGGGCGCCTGGCTGGCTCAGTTGGCTAAGCGGCCGAGTCTTGATTTCCACTTAGGTCATGATCTCAGGGTCCTGGGATCAAGCCCCACCTAGGGCTCCATGCTAAGTGGGGAGTCTGCTTGAGGAATCTCTCTCTCCCTCTTCTTCTGCTCCTCCCCCTGCTCACACATGCTCTCTCTCTCTCTCAAATAAATAAATCTTTAAAAAAAATAACAAGATAATGGGAAAAGGATAGTCTTTTCAACAAATGATGACAGGAAACTGGATATCCATATACAAAAGAGTGAAATTGGAGCCTTACTTTACAACATATATGAAAATGAATTAAAAATGGAACAAAGACCTAAACATAGAGCTAATACTGTAAAATTATTAGAGGAAAACATATAGATGTTGGATTTGGCAATGATTTTTTTTTTGGATATTACATCAAAGCACAGACAACAACAACAACATAACAAGTAAATTGAACTTCATAAAATTAAAAAAGTTTTGCACATCAAAAGATACTATCAAGAGAATGAAAAGACAACTCACAGAATAGAAGAAAATATTTGCAAAGCATATATCTGATAACGGATTAATACCCAGAATATGTAAAAAAAACCCCACAACTCAACAACAACAAATCCAATTCAAAAATGGACAAAGGACTTGAATAGATATGTCTCTGAAGAAAATATACAAGTGACCAATAAACACAAGAAATGATGATCAACATCACAAGCCATTAGGGAAAATGTAAATCAAACCAAAATGAGATACTACATCACACTCATTAGGGATGGCTATTATATAAAAAGACAAAAACAAAAACAAAAACAAACCCCAGAAAATACCAAGTTTTTGTGAGGATATGGAAAATTGGAATCCTTGTGCATTGCTGTTGAAAACCAGTTTGGCAATTCCTTAGAAAGCTAAATATAGAAATACCACCTAAAATAGTAATTCCACTTCTAGGTATATGGCAAGAGAATTGAAAGCAGAGTCTCAGACACTTGTACACCAATGCTCATAGCAGCATTTTTCACAATAGCTGAAAGACGGAAACAACTCAAATGCCCATCAACTGATTAATAAATAAACAAAATGTGATGTATTAATAAATGGAGTATTATTCAGCCTTAAAAAGAAATTATGATATGTGCTACAACATGGGTTTGCTTGCATTGGATCCCTTATGATATTTTGAGCACAGAATCCTTGTGGCAAGCAAGGAGGGTCAAACAGAAGTGGACAGCACAGAGTCTGTGCAAACAGGCCATTGCCTAATTTTGTTTTGGTTCATTGTTTATGTTTCTCTTTCTCTGTGTATTTGCAGTCGGTTCAGTGAGACTGTCTTAGAGTAAAAGAGTCAGATCCTCACATCCTCTTTAATGAGGTGGACCTTAGAGTGTGAGAAAGCTCAGAGGTAGAAATAAAAACATAAAATAATATCTGGAAGTTCTGCTGAGGAATAAGGGGATTGGACTAAATGTTTTCTGGAGTCCCTTCTGGCTGAGGGTGTTTTCAGTTTCTGCTAAGCACCACCAGTAAAAAAGGAGCAGAAAAGTGCTTGGTCTGAATTCCCACAGGCCAGGTAGGGAGATGGAGCACGTGTAAAGCCTAGGGCTGAGCACAGGGGCCCTGAGGGCTGAGTTGGCAAAGCTTAGACAGAACAAAAGGATTTCCTTTTTGAAGTGACTTCTTCACACTTCAGGCTGTGCATGGGGTACTAAAGGGCTAAAATCTGAACGAAAACTTGTGGGTAGAAACTGGGAGATAAATTTTACTGTTTTGTCTGCTAGAATTAAAATGATTTTTGTCAGGGTGCCTGGATGGCTCAGTTGGTTAAGCCTCCAACTTTTGGTTTCAGCTAAGGTTGTGATCTCATGGGTCCTGATATGAAGCCCCCAGTCAGGCTCCAGGCTCAGTGGGGAGCCTGCTTGAAAATTCTTTCCCTCTGCCCTTCCCCCCACTCTCCCAGGTATGCTTTCTCTCTCTCTCTCTCTCTCTCTCTCGAATAAATAAATCGTTAAAAATGATTTTTTCTTTCTAAGATTTTTTATTTTTATTTTTTATTTTTAAAAAGATGTTATTTACTTATTTGACACAGAGAGAGAGCACAAGCAGGGGGAGCAGCAGGGAGAGAGAGAGGGAGAAGCAGGCTCCCCACTGAGCAGTGAGCCCTACACAGGGCTCAATCCCAGTACCCCAGATCATGACCTGAGCTGAAGGCAGATGCTTAACCAACTGAGCCACCCAGGTGCCCCTCTTTCCAATATGTTTTTTATTTGTAAAGATTTTATTTATTTGAGACAGAGAAAGAGAGAGAGCACAAGTGGGGAGGAGGATCAGAGGGAGGGGGAGAAGCAGACTTCCTGCTTGGCAAGGATCCCAATGTGGGGCTCAATCCCAGGACCCCGAGATCACTACCTGAGTGGAAGGCAGATGTTTAACCCACTGAGCCACCCAGGTGCCTCTCCAAGATTTTTCAAAAATAATTATTTATATTATCAAAGCCATACAGTTCTCATTATAATGAAGTTGAAAATACAGAAAAGTAGGAGGAAAACAAAAAATTCATTTAGCTCTACCACATAGAGACAACCAGTACTAGTATTTTGCATATTTTGTTCTAGTCTTTTTCTCATGCGTACCCACCCATTTTCATTAATTGAGATCATATTTTATATTAAATGCTGTATCCTACTTTCAATTAATATTAAAGCATTTCTTGTCATAAACTATATGTAAAATGTCAGTTTTATTGGCTATATGATATTCCATTGTATGACTATTATAATTTACTTAACCATTGAACCATTAGGTTTTCGGCCAGTATTTTATTATTCTAAATAATACTATGATTAACATAGTTGTACAAAAAGTTTGTGTACATCTGTTTTCCTTAGGACACATTCACACATTATATAAATACTAGTGAGGGCCTTCTATGTGCCAGATACTATGCTAGGTGTCAAGTTTTTGCCTTGGGTGGCATGCTATTATTTATGGAGCTAGGAAACACTGGAGGAGGAGCAAATTTAGGAGAAAATATGGTGTGTTCAGCCTTGGATGTGTTGAATTTGAGGTGCCTGTAAGACATCCAGATGCAGATGTCAAGAACACAGAGCTCAGTGAAAAGGTCTGGATAGAGATATAAAATTACAGTTGTGGCCATATACATGATAATTAAAGCCTGGTGCGTAAAAGAGATCATTTAGGGAGACAATACATGCAGCCTAGCTCTGAGAATGTCTGATGTTCAGAGGTTAGATAGCAGAAATGGAGTCTACAAAGTGATTCTGAGGAAAGGGCAAAAGGGTAGGAGGAAAAGTAAGAGTATGGCATTATAAATGCCACAGGAAGACTTTCAAGTAGGAGGAAATAGTTAACAGCATTAAATGTAGGGAAGATGTCAAGAAAGATAATGATTAAAAATGTCCCCTTTATTTTATTTATTTACATAGATTTATTGACATGGAGGTCATTCATTGGTTGGGTATTTTGTTGAGCACAGTTTCAGTGGACTCTTTGGGAAGGAAGCCAAATTGGTAAGTGAGAAGAAGAGAATAGAGATTGCAAATGTATCTGCAAAGTACATTTTCAATAAATTTGCCCATAAAGAGGAGCTGGACAAGTACCTAGTTTGTAGGGAGGATTTTTTTTAAAGATGGTAGACTTGGGTATGTTTAATTGAGCATGATTAATGGCTGATGAGAAGAAGGGAAGGAGAGAGAGGGAGGAGGGAGAGAGGGGGACAGGAATCTACAATTACTGGGTAGATATAAACATCTTAAAGCCTAATGATATATATTGCTCACATGCCTTCTAAAAGGGTTTTTAAGCAGCACGCACTCCTAGAGCAATTATGAAAGAGCTCTGTTTTTGGTACCTACTGTGTCGTCAAATGTGATAAATACAAACAAAAACTTTGCCAAAGAATCTCATTATTGCTCTAATTTGCTCTTACTTCATTACTAGTGAGTTGAATGTTTTAAACATTTGTGTGTGTGTGTGTGTGTGAATTTAACCTATATCCTTTGCCCCCAAACGTTTCTATTTTAGACAGACACTTTTATTTGCTTGAAAGTTAAACATATTTTATCTTCCCAAATCATATGGTCTAGTCTTCATCTTATAAGTACGCGACAGTTTGACAACTTTTGGCTCAGCTAAGCGGAAGAGGCAGGAGATATATCATCTGAGTGACCACAGATGGAAGTGAAAAGGGGGCCACGTCCAGTCTTGGACCCCTATCCTCAGCCCTTAAGCTCCCTTTCCTAACCCGAGAGGGCGAGAGGGCGTCCCTCCAGTGACTTAAGTCTTTGGCTCTCAGACCACCCTTTCGGTGGCGCGGG
Source organism: Potos flavus (assembly GCA_028534135.1). NCBI lineage: Eukaryota > Metazoa > Chordata > Mammalia > Carnivora > Procyonidae > Potos > Potos flavus. The sequence continues at coordinate 39,914,823 of CM052901.1, forward strand.
CCCCCTACTAAGGGGCCCAGAGAGCTGTGCGGCCCCTTTAAGAGTCCAGCTCCTCCCCGCTCCAGGGAAAGTTGCAGCTTTTTCCGCCTCCCGGGAGGGTGAGTAGGGCCGGCCGCCCGAGCAGGATTGCAGTCTTCTCGGAGCCAGAGACCCTCCCTTGAATCTGGTACTGGGAAGTCTCACCCTCTCGCGGCACCTGTTGCAGGTGACAGGTATGTCCGCCGCCAGCGGCCGCCCCTTCGCCCTCGGTCCCGGGCTCCCCCTGGGCCCCTAGCCCCTTTTCTCTGCCTAAGCGCCCCCCACCCCTATCTCAGGGACCCGTGCCCTTCTCTACCCCTCTATCCGCTCTCCCAGTCTTTCCTTCTCCCTAGCTGACCGCCTGTCCCCTCTCCCTTGTCTGCCTCCCCGGACCGCACCCCCCACGCTTTGACTCCAGTCTGCTTGGGGCGGTCCCTCTCCGCCAGTTTGCGTTCCCTCGGGCCTCTTCTGGCCCCTTCCCTGGCCCACCGGTCGCTAACGAGGGCTGTACCCCTCTGGGCTCTGCCTAGTCCGGGTCTCGCCTCACGCGGAGTGGCTGGGCTTTTCCCGCCAGCCCCAGCTGGAGCCCCTCGGGAACTGGTCCTGGGGGCGGGTGGGGTCGAGCTCCTAGCGGGAACTGCACTCTCAGAGACGTCGAGTCACCTTTGCGGTGGTTCCTCTCTCAGCGCTTGGCGGTGGCGCTGGGTCTCAGCCTCGCACTGCTTCCGGACCTCAGACCTCGCGGGGTCAGCTTCTCTGGCCTCAGTAGGTCTCCCAGAGGTAAAGGCCGGAGGCCAATTGGCTGTGAGTCCTGCCTCAGTGGGCTCCCACTGCGCTTGGGGCTGGGGACCCAGCTGTGTGCTCTGGAGTTGAACTGCTTTATCTTGCCACCCTTCAAGCAGGCGTCGGAGGTTTGCTCCTGGAAGAGGGTTTCCTGAGCCCGCAGACCGGGCACAGAATGCTCCTATCCCCCCCAGTGATGGGTTGTAAAGGGCCAGGGCCAGAAAACATGCTCCGCCAGTCCTCCAAAGTTGAATGAGATGGTTGGTTTTTTTTTTTTTTTTTTTTGGCTGTGAAAACATTTGGTTATAATTCTGGTGAACCAACAGGTGATCTGTTTTTCATTAACTGAAATTTTCTTCCCCCAGTGAGTACTCTGCTTCTTCAGGACCAGAGGGTCTAGCATTCTGGAATATTGCTTTTGGCAGGGTTGACCCTAGACCTTGTGCATTTGTGACAGAAATTAATCTGCACTGCGTCCTGGACCTCCTATTTTTAACTGGCTTCTTTTCTGTTCTTTCAGCTCCCCACCCCCACTCTTCATAAACCCATTGATATTAGTGTTAATAACCTAATGTGTTTACTTCACTGGGCTGTGGAGAGAACTATGTTTAATGCAACAGAGTTGAGGCCGCGCCACTGAAGTTTTTTTTTGTTGTAGTTGTAGGCTTTTTTTTAGCACCTGCTGGAAAGCCAAGTAGAAAAAGACCACCAGTTTGGCTTGTGAGACTTCTTCTGGCAGGGATTGAACATTTCTGGTAACAGAATTTTAGGTGCCTCATTTTAGATCAGAGCAGTGAAATGGTGCTTGGAGGCCTATTCTGGGATAATTGGTCAGTGAGTGTATGTGGCATTCTGGTTGATGCTCTCTGAGCTCTCCCCCTTAATGCTACTAATAATGGTGGTTAGGATCTGTTGAGCCATGTACTATGCTAAGTTCTTCACATAGTAATCTCATATAATCCTCATGATAACTCTGTGTGGTAGGCACTACAGTTATAACCATATTATGATGGAAAAGAAATTCAGAGGTTAAGCGCCTTGCCCAAATCACCCAACTGATGAGGGGCCTAACTGGGCAGAGCTTGTGTTCCCATCCCTGTCCCACCACTTCTGCTGTCTTAGATTTTAGGAACACTAAATAAATAGCTCACAGGGGAGGACTAAGTGATTAAAAATTTCCCTTCCAAGCTGAAACGTGAGTTTTGGTCCTTGACTCCATTTCAGATGTGCTGCAGAGACTTGGGACCACTGACCTCACTGATGTCTTAACGTCTTCACTTCACTTCTAACAGGGGGCCAGTTGGCACATTACTACTATAAGCACACAGCCCTGAGTGTAGCTGGCTGAATGAAGCCTCTGGGGCTCTCAGCTCAGTAGTAAGTGTCCTGAAGTTAGGAGAGGGTAACCCTGGATTCTAGGGATGTGCGTCTGACTCAACTTCTTCCTTTCCTGCGGGCTAGGGAAGAGACGAGAGCGTGGTAAGTGATAAGGATTTCCCAACAGCGTGCCCAGAGTGCCTGAGGGTGAGTGTGTGCTTGTTTTATCGTGGGGTGGATGGAGAGTACCTTTGGCAGCCACAGCGCAAAAGAGAAAATGTCCTCACCGATCCCATCTCTGGGCCTTTGCTCCAACTGTTTCTTTTTCCTGAAAAGCTAACTTGCCTCCCAAACCCACTCTCCTGCTTTTCATTCCTATTCACCTCTCAAGAGTTAGCTCTCAGATCCTCTCCTTTGGGACAACCTTACTGAACACACAATTCCTTCCTGGGAGCCAAATTACTAGTTATCCTGTCCTAAAGCACTTTGTTTACACCTTAGGAATGCCCTTAACATCTCTCTCAGTTGTTTTTCCACCTGGAAGGTTGTAACCTCTTTTTAAGGGCAAGGTCTGGGTCTTGGAGCTCCCTTTCTCTTAAGTACAAGAGATTAATAAATATTCTCACTAGGCTGGAGATACCAGGCCTTTAAAGGCCTAAGGGCCGATGGTGGTAGAACTGAAGTCCACTAAACAGCTTCCTGAGGCACTTGAAACCCGACAGCTAGGAGTTTGTACTTAAATGTCACTTCAGCGAGGCCTTCCCTAACCGCACTATTTAAACTTGCAAAAAAAAAAAAACAACAAAAAACTTGCAACCCCATCCCCGAACATTCCATATGCCACTTCCCTACCTTATTACTCTAATGTAACATACTGTGTGTGTTTTTTTCATTTTTCTTTCTTCTTGCCTGTCCCTCCCTTACCCCTCCGTAATGTATGTTCCATGTGAGCAGGGATTTCTGTTTTATTTACCAGTAATAGACCCCAGCACCCATAACAGAGCCTGGCACATCATAGGTGCTTAACTAATGTTTGTGAAATGAATCAATGAGTGACATTACTGTTCTAGGAATTGTAACTTTTTTGTGCTTTCCTGGACCTAAAAGGAAGTATCCCTAGTCTGTCACCCTACCCCAGGCTCAGTTCCTACACAGCTTTCCTTCTGCTGAGTTTTGCTTTGAGACTGCGTTCCTGATGACAATTCTGACCTAGTTGGAAGTACTTCCTCTATTTTTTTTTTTTTTAAGGCACGAGTCTCTGAATGGAAACTTCTAAAGTGAAAATGGAAAGAGGCTGGGCTTCTTGTTGGTAGGAAGGGGGATTTGCACTGAGAGGAGAGAATGTGGATTGTCAGACATCTTCAGGCTTGTCAGGGCGTTTGGCGGGCTCACTAAGAAGCTGGAGAAAGTTACTGTGTACCAGGGAAATGAACAGCCAAAAAGAATTTAAGGTGGCACAAATTCGGCTTTTGGCCTCACGTTTCCCTTAGATTTTTAGGCAAGAGGTGGTTATTGGATTATAAGCTTTGTGGAAAAGCCACTGTTGAGTGCTATGTGTCTAGTACTGATTAGTTTAGTTTTATACTAGGAGAATTATGCAGTGTGAGGAAACCGCTATGGAACAAAAAAGAAAAAAAGGTATGATTGTGTTTAAATGTGGTTTGAAATAGAAAGAAAAAAGGTGGGGTGGCATCTGGGTGGCTTAGTTGGTTAACTGTCTGCCTTCTGCTCAGGTCATGATCCCGGAGTCCCAGAATCGAGCTGCATTGGGCTCCCTGCTCAGTGGGGAGTCTGCTTCTCCCTCTACTCCTCACCCCACTTGTGCTCTCAACTAAATAAATAAAATCTTAAAAAGAAAGGAAAAAACCCTAGAATTCCTTAAAAGACAAGCTTGGAAGGAGTTGGGCCCTTAAAATGGTAGTAAATATGGGATTTTCTGTCATTTGATGTATGTTAACTTCTTTAAAACTCAAGTTTGAGGGGCGCCTGGGTGGCTCAGTGGGTTAAAGCCTCTGCCTTCGCCTCAGGTCATGATCTCAGGGTCCTGGGATAGAGCCCCGCATCGGGCTCTCTGCTCAGCAGGGAGCCTGCTTCCCCCTCTCTCTCTGCCTGCCTCTCTGCCTACTTGTGATCTCTCTCTCTCTGTCAAATAAATACATAAAATCTTTAAAAAAATAAAAAATAAAACTCAAGTTTGTATTAAAGAACTTCTGCTCAGCCTCCTCTTCTACTAAATTTATCTCCTCAACCTCTGAACATTGGAGTGACCTAGGGCTCAGTCCATGCACTTTTTTCCATCCAAAATCTTCTTAGAAGCACTCCTCCAGCCCCATGGCTTTAAATACCATCTATCTATACACTCATCACTCCCACATTTATGTGTCTGACCCAAGCCTTTCTTCTAAGCTGCAGCCTCATATATCCAATGGCCTATTTGACAGCTCTACTTGGATGTATGTCCAGTAGATATCAAATGTGACATGCCCAAAACAGGGCTCCCAATTCTTCTCAGATCCCCAGCCCTTTCCCTCCGCCTTCCCTATCTCAGGAAAATGGCACCATCATCCATTCAGTTGCTCAAGCCAAGAACCTAGGGTCACCCTTGATTCCTCCCCTTCTCTCACCTCCCCACATCCAATTCATCAGCAAGTCCTGTTGACCTGATCTTCCAACTGTGTCATATATTCTGCTGCACATCTCCATCTCCTCTGCCTATTACCCTAGGCCAAGCAACCCGAGGCTATAATAAACATCTTTGCAGAGTGCCCACAATGGATGTAGATATAGATATACCCACACAAATATTTCTGTAGGATAGCTTTGTAGTAGAATTGTTGGGTCAAAGGATATTTACATTAAAAAATGTGAACAGGCTTTGCCAGAGTGACCTCCAGGAAGGTTTGCACTCTCACCACAGAGAGTGCTTTTCTGCGTGCCCTTGCTGAGGCTGGACAGTCTATAATTTTTGCCCGTCTGATAGGTGAAAAATAGTATCTAGCTAATTTAATTTGCAGTTCTCTTATTACTAGTAAGGCTGAGTATTTCTTCATGTGTGTTGGCTATTTGCATTTTTCCCGAGACTTGCTCCTTAATACCCTTTGCACATTTTTCTTTTGGGTTATATATTTAATTTGTTTGTAAGAACACCGTGTTTATTAGGGATATTTATTCATTGCCTGTTACACAGTGCAACTTTTTTGCTCTTGTCATATGTCATAACTTTGTTCATGCTGTGTACCCCTCTTGTAATCAGATAAAACACACTATAAAACATTTTGAAAAACATGTTCATTAGATTTGGCAATTAGGAGGTCAATGACGACATCAGTGCAGCAGGAGAGAAGGCAGATTGTAGAGGATTGGGGAGTGAGAATGGAGACGGCCTGATAAGGAATATGGTATATACACTTTGAGGAGGCTTGGCTACAATGGAAAGGAAAGTGTGTTTCCTATAGACAGTTGGGTACAAGGAACAAGACCATCTTGTTAATTTTGTTTAATTTTAAATATAGGAGATGAGCCCATTTATATGGAGATGGCATGGAACTTGATGGTACATAGTTGCTGAGAAAGTACAAGGGTGTGGGCTTCAGAATGAAAGAGGTGAAAAGACTGGCCTTAGAGAAAGGGAGGTAACTCTTCCACCAAGGCGGGAGGGAAAGGGGCAGGATTGATGATGCTATGGAGAAGGAAGGAACTGTGGAAGGACAAGATTGTGAGGAAGGTCCCATCCGATATAAGGGCTGAGGGGTTGGGATAGCATTTGAGAGGGATGAAAGAGGAGCTTTTTAGAGGCCTGTCATCCAGATTGCCACATCATAGTGAGCCAAGAAAAGCTTGGATAACTTGAATTTGTCTCCACTCCAAGTCACAGAATCCTGTATCCATTCTCTCCAACAACACTCATCAGTCCAGGTATAGAAACAGAGTGTAGATGATCTAGTTTGGGGATTTTTCTGGGTAGCCATGACAGAAATATAAGAGGGCAGGAGATTGGACAGTGCTGGTGGAATAGTTGAAATGGTGGAACCCTGTGGAACTCGTATCTGTGACTAATTCTACTTTGAACTTGATTAATTCTTAGGAGATGGAAAATTTTCATGGCATCTTGTACTGTTTGTTGTTTGTAGCTCTATTACTTCAGGCATCAGAATAGCTTTGGTATCAGTATTCTTAAACTATGGTTTGCAACTTACCGGAAAACGTGGGTTGATTTACTGAGGGCCTACAATGTGCCCGTTTCTAGGGGAAGTACTTGAGATATAGTGGAGAAGAAGACCATGGCCTTTTCTTCATGGAACTTACTTCAGCAGAAGAGGTATGTGTTAATGTATCACATAAGTAGTGATTTCATCACAATTGTGATAAGTTCAGTGACGTTTAATTTTTTGGAAATCACATTGTCACATTGCTTTCTCTAACAGGCTTTACCAATTTACATTTGGCATCAAAGTATGAGAGTACCTATTACATCTTTCCTTTTTAAAATTAAATACTGTCTTTTAAAAATTTTACTGAATTGATAGGCACGCATGAAATCATTTTCATTATCAGCAAGAGTGAAACTTTTTCTTTTTTACATCTATTGGCCATTTGATCTTCTTCCTTCAAGAATTATCTATTCATGCTCATTTTCTGTTAGCTACTTAATTCTCTGTGTTTTTAGTAGATCTCTTTTCCATATTTGAACTCATTAACCACCCTTCTCTCCCTCTCTCTCTTCCCTTAGCTCTGGAAACTGTAAAATGTATTTTACCCAGTCTCTGTCCATTCCCTTTTGATCTCCTTTGAATTTCTTTCTTATCTACTTTAGAAACTTTGGTGTGACTAGGGATCTGACTACATTTTTATTACTTGACCCAACAAAAATAATACATGAGTCTTCTGTTCTCCTTCCACATTCCATTTCCCAGAGGTAACAATATTAAATTTGTATCTCTCTCCAGACATTTCCATGCCTGTATAGGGTATTTCCTTCCTCCCATCCATCTACCATCCATCAATTCTGTCTGCACTTATATGTTAAAAATACAAATGGAATCATAATATGTATGTTTTGCAATGGATTTTTAGTTAATATTTGTGGCGACCCTTCAACGTCAGTAAAAGTAGAACTATCTCTTTCTTTCTAACAGTGACATAGGTGTTTTCAAAAGTATGTGTGGAAGGAGGAGTTAAGATGGCAGAGGATTAGGGGGACCCTAAGCCTGTCTCATCCCTCAAACACAGCTAGATAATTATCAAATCATTCTGAACACCCAAGAAATCAATCAGAGGTCTGAGAGAACAAAAACTGCAGGTCTACATGTAGAAAAGCGACCACCTTTTGGAAGGTAGGAGATGTGGAGAATTGAATTGGGGGAGATATAGCTGTGGATACAGTGGTGAAGAGGGAGCCTGCTTATGGAGGCTACTACAGCAGAGCACAGAATCTGAACTTTTAGAAGTCTGCTACAGTGGGGGATGGGCCTAGCATAAAGGTGCTCAGGTGGCAAAGTGGGACGGAATCCCAGGTGTGACACTGTGGTCTGAGCATCCCCCGGGTTGCAAGAAGAATGGGTAGTGCTTAAGTGCTGCACTGTTCCCAGGCCTAGGAGCAGGGACTCCGGCTGAGCTGTGGTGCTGGCTTTCTGCTCTGTTTTGCCGTAAACTGTGAATTGCTGCGCCGTCCTGTAACTGCTTTCCTGCAATAGGCTGGCAAATGACAAAAGCGTGGTGAGACCCTCCCCCAGAGGAACAGTGTGCGGCCATGCCATGGGAGTCCCTAAAATTTGGAGTTTTGAAACTAAGTCGCAGGCCCGATAAAAAAAGCTCAGACACAGGCAGGGTGAACGCAGGGTTCTGACAGAAATCGGAGACACAAGAGTGATTGATTGCTCTTCTGTGAGGGCTCACTAAAGATGGGGGGCACCATCTTTCAGCTCCAGGGCTAGAAAGCTGGGCGCCACCATATTCATCCCACCAATCAGCGCTGAAAGCCCTCAGGGAGTGAAACAGTGCCACCTAGTGGAGGCTGGAGCCACTTCACCAAATCCCAGCCCCCTGTACTCTGGAGGTGCATTTCCACTAGTGCAATTCCACCTGAGAATCAATACAACAAGCCCTTCCCCCACAAGACCAGCAGGAACAACTTGCTTGCACCAAGTTTACCAATCAGACTGCTGCAAAGCTTTAGCTCTAAGGGAAAACAGGATCTAGTTTCCTTTTATTCTTTATTTTATTATTATTTTCATTTATTTTATTATTTTCCTTTAAAATTTTTTATTAATTAAAAAAATTTTCATATATACTTTATATGTATATTTTATTTTTTGTTTACTTTCCTTTTATTATTATTATTTATTTATTTATTTTGGGATCTAGATTCTTTTTAACAAGCAGGCCAAAACACACCCAGGATATAGTTTTTTGTTTTTTTTTTCCTATTCCTTGTTTTTGTTTTGTTTTGTTTTCTGGACAAAATGATGAGACAGAGAAATTCACCCCAAGAGAAAGAATGGGAAGGAGAACTCACAGCCAGGGATTTAATCAATACAGATAGAAGTAAGATGTCTGAATTAGAATTTAAAACAACGATTATAAGGATACTAGCTGGGCTTGAAAAAAGCATAGAAGACATTAGAGAATCCCTTGCTGCAGAAATAAAAGAACTAAAATGTAGTCAGGCTAAAATTAAAAATGCTATGCCCAAGATGCAATCCCAAGTGGAGTTCATAAAAATGAGGACGGACCAAGCAGAGGAGCGAATCAGTGATAGAGAAGATAAAATTATGAAAAATAATGAGTCTGAAAAGAAGAAGGAAAGAGGGGCACCTGCGTGGCTCAGTCAGTTAAGCATCTGCCTTAAGCTCAGGTCATGATCTCGGGGTCCTGGGATTGAGCCCTGTTTTGGGCTCCCTGCTCAGTGGGGAGTCTGCTTCTCCCTCTCCCCCCTGCTCATGCTCTCTCTCACTATCTCTCTCTCTTTCTCTCAAATAAATAAATAAAATCTTTATTAAAAAAAGAAGAGGGAAAGAAAGGTAATGGATCACAAAAGTAGACTTAGGAATCTCAGCAACTTATTAAAACGTAGTAACATTTGTGTTGTAGGAGTTCCAGAAAATGAAGAGAGAGAAAAGGGGGCAGAAGGTTTATTCAAAAAAATTATAGCTGAAAACTTCCCTAATCTGGGGAAGAACACAGACCTCAAAATCCAAGAAGCAGAGAGAACTCTCCTTAAATTCAACAAAAACCAGCCATTGCCAAGGCATATCATAATCAAATTGACAAAATACACAGACAAGGAAGGAATCCTAAAAGCAGCAAGGGAAAAAAAGTCCTTAACATACAAGGCAGGACAGATCAGGTTCACAGCAGATCTGTCCACAGAAACTTGACAGGCCAGAAAGAAGTGCAGAAAATATTCAATGTGCTGAATGGGAAAAATAGGTAGCCAAGAATTCTTACGCAGCAAGGCTGTCATTCAGAATAGAGGGAGAGATAGAGTTTCCCAGACAAATAAAAACTAAAGAAGTTCGTGACTACTAAACCATCTCTGCAAGAAATTTTAAGGGGAACTCTTTGAGTGGAGGAAAAAAACACCAAAAGCAGCAAAGACTAGAAAGGACCAGGGAACATCACCAGAAACAACAACTTTACAGGTAACACAATAGCACTAAATTTCTATCTTTCAGTAATCACTCTCAATGTAAGTGGACAAAATGCTCCAATCAAAAGACATAGGGTATCAAAATGGACAAAAAGCAAGATCCATCTGTATACTGCCTCCAAGAGACTCATTTTAGACCTAAAAACACCTGCAGATTGGAAGTGAGGGGATGGAGAATCATCTGTCATTCTAATGGATGTCAAAAGAAAGCCAGAGTAGCCATACTTATATCAGACAAACTAGATTTTAGAACAAAGACTGTAAAAAGAGATGAAGAAGGGCATTATATCATAATTAAGGGGATTATCCGTCAAGAAGATCTAACAATTGTAAATATTTATGCCCCCAACTTGGGAGCACCCAAATATATAAATCAACTAATAAGAAAGAATCTCATTGATAATACAATAATAGTAGGGGGCTTTAACATCTCACTTACAGCAATAGATAGATCATCTAAGCAGAAAATCAACAAGGAAACAATGGCTTTGAATGACACACTGGGCCAAATGGACTTAACAGATACATTTAGAACATTTCATTCTAAAGCAGCAGAATACACATTTTTTTCGAGTGTTCGTGGAACATTCTCTAGAATAGATCACATACTGGGTCACAAATCAGCCCTCAACAAGTACAAAAGGATCGAGATCATAGCATGCATATCTTCAGACCACAGTGCTATGAAACTTGAAGTCAACAACAAGAAAAACTTTGGGAAGACCTCAAATACATGGAAGTTTGAACATCTTACTAAAGAATGAATCAGTTAACCAGGAAATTAAAGAAGAAATTTAAAAAATACATGGAAGCAAATGAAAATGAAAACACAATAGTCCAAAACTTTGGGATACAGCAAAGGCAGTCCTAAAAGGGAAGTACATACCAATACAGGCCTACTTCAAGAAACAAGAAAAGCTTCAAATATACAACCAAACCTTAAACCTAAAGGAGCAAGAAAAGGAACAACAAATAAAGCATAAAGCCAGCAGAGGGAAATAATAAAGATGAGAACAGAAATAAACGATATAGAAACAAACAAACAACCCCCCCAGGAGAATGGATTAACAAACTAAGAGCTGATTCTTCAAAATAATTAATAAAATTGATAAACCACTACCAGACTTATCAAAAAGAAAAAAGATCGAAATGGATAAAACCATGAATGAAAGAGAGGAGATCACAACCAATACCAGAGAAACGTAATTATAAGAGAAAACTATGAAAGATTATATACCAACAAACTGGGCAGCCTGGTAGAAATGGGCAAATTCTTAGAAACCAATAAACTACCAAAGCTGAAAAAGGAAGAAATAAAAAATTTGAAGAGACTCATAACTAGCAAAGAAATTGAATCAGTAATAAAAAGTCTCGCAACACACAAAACTCCTGGGCCAGATGGATTCCTAGGGGAATTATACCGACCATTTAAAGAAGTTAATGCCTATTCTCAAACTGTTCTAAAAAATAGAAATGGAAAGAGAACTTCCAAACTCATTCTATGAAGCCAGCATTACCTTGATTCCAAAACTAGACAAAGACTCCACTAAAAAGGAGAATTACAGGCCAATATCCCTGATGAACATGGATGCAAAAATTCTCATTAATATACTAGCAAATTGAATTCAACTGTACATTAAAAGAATTATTTACCATGATCAGATGGGATTTATTCCTGGGCTGCAGGGATGGCTTAATATTTGCAAATCAATCAACATGATACATACCACATACTACATTAATGAAAGAAAGAGTAAGAACCATATGATCCTGTCAATACATGCAGAAAAGCATTTGACAAAATATAGCATCCTTTTTTGATAAAAACCCTCAACAAAGTAGGGCTAAATGGAACATACCTCAGCATCATAAAGGACATATACAAAAGACCCATGGCTAATATTCTCAATAGGGAAAAACAGAGCCTTTCCCCTACGGTCAGGAAGAAGACCAGGATATCCACTCTCACCATTACTATTTAATGTAGTACTGGAAGTCTTAGCCTCAGAACAAAAAGAAATAAAAGACATCCAAATTGGCAAGGAGAAATCAAACTTTCACTGTTTGCAGACAACATGATATTCTGTGTAGAAACCCTGAAAGACTCCACAAAAATTTGCTAGAATACGTGAATTCAGCAAAGTTGCAGTGTATAAAATGAATGAGCAGAAACCTGTTGTATTTCTATACACCAATAATGAAACAGCAGAAAAAGAAATCAAGGAATTGGTCCCATTTGCAATTGCACTGAAACCCATAAGATATCTAGGAATAAACCTAATTAAAAAGGTGAAAGATCTGTGCTCTGAAAATTGTAGAACACTTATGAAAGAAATTGAAGAGGACACAAAGAAATGGAAAAGCATTCCATGCTCATGGATTGGAAGAGCAAACATTGTTAAAATGTCTGTACTTCCCAAAGCAATCTACACATTTACTGGAATCCCTATCAAAATACCAACAGCATTTTTCACAGAGCTAGAACAAACAATCTTAAAGTTTGCATGGAACCACAAAAGACCCTGAATGGCCAAAGCAATTCTGAATAAGAAAAACAAAACTGGAGGCATCATAATTCCAGATTTCTACCTATATTACAAAGCTGTAGTCATCAAGACAGAATGATACTGGCACAAAAACAGACACATAGATCAATGGAACAGAATAGAGAACCCAGAAATGGACCCACAACTGTATGCTTAACTAATCTTTGATAAAGCAGGAAAGAATATCTGATGGAAAAAGGACAGTCTCTTCAAAAAATGGTGTTGGGAAAGCTGGACAGAAATGTGCAGAAGAATGAAACTGGACCACTTTCTTACACCACACACAAAAATAAATTCAAAGTGGATGAAAGACCTAAATGTGAGATAGGAAACCATCAAAATCCTAGAGGAGAACATGTGCAGCAACCTCTTTGACCTTAGCCATAGCAACTTCTAACTAGACACGCCTCTGGAGGCAAGGGAAACAAAAGCAAAAATGAATTATTGGGACTTTTAAAAGAGATTTTAAGAGACTCTTAAGATAGAAAACAAACTGAGGGCTGATGGAGGGATGTGGGTGAGGGAAGGGCTAGATGGGTGATGAGTGTTACAAGAGGGCACTTATGATAAGCACTGGGTGTTGTGTGTAAGTGATGAATCACTGCATTCTACCACAGAAACCAATATTGCACTATATGTTAACTAAGTAAAATAAAAAAAAGGAACAAAACTAGTGGCATAGTATTCCATTATATATATGTACCATAATTAACATAATCAGTTTCTTATTGATATATGTTTATACTGTTGTATAACTTTTTTGTTTATTCAAACACCAAGGACCCTTATGGTATATATTTGTGTATGTACTTGAATATCAGTAGGATAAGTTTTTCAAAATGGAATGGCTCCACTGAAAAGTGGTAAGTGGTGCTAAAGATCCAGAGAGGTCTAGGAAGATAAAGACTGGCTACTGTCCACTGGATTTAGGAGGTTCCTGGTGACCTTAGAGCAATTTCAGAGGGTGGGTGGGCTGGAATGCTAGACTTTGGTAGGTTGAGAAATGATTGGGGATAGGAGGAGGTGGAGGCACTGAATATGGAGAATTCCTTAGAGAAATTTGGCTCTAAAGAGCAGTGAGAGCGGTAGTAGGGAAAAGGTTGAGATCTAGGGATGTTTCTTTTTTTTTTTTTAGATTTTATTTATTTATTTGTCAGAGAGAGAGAGAAAGAGCGCGCACAAGCAGGGGGAATAGCAGGCAGAGGGAGAAGCAGGCTCCCTGCTGAGCAGAGAGCCTGATGTGGGACTCGATCCCAGGACCCTGGGATCATGACCTGAGCCGAAGGCAGACACTTAACCGACTGAGCCACCCAGGTGTCCCAAGGGATTTTTTTTTTTTTTTAATTTAGGAGAGACTTAGATGTTTAAAAGCTGATGGGAAGGAAGGGATAATTGATGGAGCACAGTCCTTACAGGGTCAAGTTTTTATGTCACATAGAAGAGGATCCAGAATGAAGTGGAGGGACTACCCTTAAATAAAAGCAAGTACATTACTAGGTGGGAAGAACAAAAAGTGAATATGGATGAAAATAGATTTACAGATTTGGTGGCAGGAACTTGTCTGAGGGCATTTATATTTTTCTGTGATGTAGGAGGAAAGGTCATCCTTTAGAGCAGGGGTTGAAGTGGGGCAAGGTTTGGGTTGCAGATTTGCAGTTCTTAAGGAAGGTTTAAAAACAGTTATTGTGGTGAACAGGAAAGCATAGTTGGAGTGTTGGGCAGTGTTGAGGTGAGCTTGGTGACCAAGAATCATATCGATAATAACCTACCAGACTGTGATTTTTTTCCAGTAGATCTCAGTAGGCTCAGTGCAGGCATAAAGCACAAAAATTGGGCTCTTGTAGGGTTACGTTTTTATCAGATATTTGCAATGAAAATAGGTTATTGAGGATATTGATAGAGTGAAGTTGAAACAATAGAATTCAAACTGCCTAGGAAAGGAAGTGAAGACACGTAGGAGCTGACAGAGAAGAAGCAGAAGGGTATTTGAATTAACGATATCAAAAGTGAAGTCCTGGATGATAACCTCTTAGGTGTGTCTGAATATATTTGATATTTTTGATGCCAGCTCATTTAGTCAACAAATATTTATTGTATGCATATTATGTGCCAGACAATGCCCTGGGCACTGAAGGTATAGAGATGAACAAAACAAAATCCCTCTCTCATACAGCTTGCTATCTAGTGGGGGAGAGTGTTCATTTTTATAAAAGGGCATCTTCATTGATACGCTGATTACTGATTGTGTAGTTATATTTAGAACTAATAATGAATGATAAGTCAAATATTTACATATACAGGGTGAGGAAAGTTCAGCTAGATATTTTGAATGCCTTGCCTTATTATAAGTTATATTAACTGAATTATGAAAATTTATACCTCCCCTCCCTAAAACTTTTTAAGGTAATTTCATATGCTATGCCAGAAATGAAGATAAAACAAATATATACACATGTAATTTGAACATTTTAGCAGTTTTAATTTTTTTATGCTTTAGGATTTTTTTTTTTAGGATTTTTTAAAATATCTACATTGCTTCTAGCTGTAGACCAGATGTCAATATTGCATGTACCAATCTGGTTCTAGGGATTTAATGTAATGTGTTAAGTAATTATGGTTAAGCAGTTTAGGAGGGAAAGAGGGTATGTTCATATTTTTACCTTTATTTTATATTCTCCAATTTATACCTCCTCTTTTGTGTCTATATACTTATGGATATGTTAATATTTTATTTGAAAGAAATTAGCATTTATTTTATGTCTTATAGGCCTGAAATAAACCTTAAAATTATCTGCTACATATGCAGTTAAATTTAAGTTCAACCACAGGTTATTTGATTGTGTTTAAGGTTTCTGTGGCCATAGCTAGATCGCAGCATCCCTAAAATTAAAAAAGAAACCAAATGCATGAAATCACAGTAATGTGTGAACATGGACTGGATTAGTCACGAACCATCATGATTTCTCATCTAAGGGGACTGTGTGGGTGATTTTTAAGTGACATGGCCTGCAAGAAAGAATTAGATGATTAGCTAGAGTCCAGTTTAGAAATCCCCACCATCTGTGACCCTGGTAGAAGAGGCTCTTCCCTGCAAGGGTAATGGTTTATAAAAGTTTATTGACTAAGGAAAGATAACGGTGTTGTACACAGTCTTGGGACTTACTGAAAGATGACAACGTGTTAGCTCTTACCAGACTTAAAAAAATGCTTTATGCATATAAATGACCTGGATTTTAAAACATTGTATTTTTTTTAGTGGGAGATTTTTAATCTTTTTAAGCCTTTGGGCTGTTAAGGAAAAAGACTTGGGCAGAGAAGAGGATGAACTGGCCATCCTTCCCCCCCATCAACCTCATGGGGCTCTTGTGAGCCTTCCTGGCTTATGTGACAGGTAGCTTTAAGTGTAGGCTTTGCAAGCTGGAAAGCCAAATGGGATTTGACATATATATGCATTTCTCCTGTTGCCAAGGGTGGTATTTGGACACATGGTCTCGTTTTTATGATCTTTTATATATACTTACTTCTATGTACCACATTTATGGAGATCTGCCTTCCAGGATTGGTGGTAGGTTTAAGACATCTGGAGTTGCTGAGGAGCAGGAAAAAAGTGTGAAATCATGAAAATAAGACCACATTTCCATGTATCCAAAAAACCACTCTGCAGGAGAAATGTATATATTAAGACACCCAACTTCCCTCTGGGGCTTACTTTATTTAGAGAAGTATGTATTATTTTAAGTGGGAATTTCTTCAAACCATTTATGAACAGAATTTGGTGGCATTGAAAGGTAACCATGTGGTTCCAGTCTGGAGGAAATTGTCCCCAACTGTGAGTCTAAGAACTAACAAAAGAGATTATATTTTAGTTACTTCCCCCATATGCTCCTACTGTCCTTTAGAAGGGATATCCTGGATAAGGGGAGATCAGGGGACTGAGAAAGTAAGCCAGACTGAGGGCCTCCCAAACGTTCATCTGTTACTAGCTGAGGACTTAAAACAAGCTCCAGTTACTGAGGGTAAGGTGTCCCTTTTCCAAATACTACCGTGTATAAGCAATATTATCAGAAAAAGAAGAGACTGTATAGCATAGTGGTTAAGAAGTCAGACTCTGGAACCAGGCTGCCTGGGTTCAAAGACCAGATTGTCTCTTATAGGATGTATGACCTTGGGCAAGTTATTTGCTGAGTGTGCCTCCCTTTCCTTGTTTGTAAAACATGATAATATAGTATCTGCCTCACAATATGATCATAAGGACTAAATGACTCCCATCTATATGAAGTGCTTAGAAAAGTGCTTGGTACATAGTAAACATTATAAAGTATAAGTTGCTTCTCCTCCTCCTCTTTCTTTATCTTCATTAGTTGGTGGATATCTTTAAGCTATCTGAAACTGCTAATGCCTCAGTGTATACAAACCCCACTTTTATAGAACCTGTTCTGAGAAGGATCGTAAGGGGCAAAAGAACCTTAGTGCAAACGCCAAATCAGAATCTTGTAAACTTGAGATCTAGTTACAAATTTCTCATTGTTAGGGGGAAAAAACTAACAACTTGGCTAATGTAACACTTTTGAGAATGGACCCCAGTGCAGGCACGCCTGGGCACATTGTCTGAGATTGCGGGGGTCTAGACTCCACTTGACCATTAGGAAGCCTCAATTGCCCTTTGGGTTTGGGGCCTTGATTCTGACTCCTCTACTTTATTACTGCTCTTGTTTTTCTTCTTTTGATCCTGTTTTTAAAATTGTACTATTTTGTTATGTTTTATGTATCTTTTTAAGTCATTTTAAATCCCGTCTGGAACAGTGTATAAATAAATAGTTTTTCAACTGATCATATCCAATTACTAACATTTACTTAACATTGATGCTTGTCAGCCTACCTCCATGCAGAGAGGTATGGTGACTTTCCATCTGGAAAGGACTACTGATTAGATTCTCAAATATCACAGTGAGATGTCAAAACAGCCATATGCTCATATCTTTTTCAAAGCATATGGTTAATAATAATTAAAATTAAACAGCTGCCAAATTGGCTGCTTATTCTAAACTGGGCACTATGCTATGCCTTTTATTCATGATGTACACTGGAATCCTCACAGGAACTCCTATTATTGATCACCGCTTTTACAAATGGGGAAACTGAGACTCAGGGAGGTCAAATAACTTACCCAAGGTCATGCAGCTAAAAAAGTAGTGAAGCTCTGATTGAAAGCCAGGCAGCCTGGCCCCAGATCCAGTGCTTATAGGCACTATTCTAAGCAATACTGCTCTTAATTAGAAATCTAGCACATCAGAACCCCAGGTTCTAGTAGTGTTACAGAACAGTCACAGGTTCTGCAGGTTTTACCTGAATGTTATGTCTTCAGTATGCCCCTTTCCATCTCTACTACCACTGCCTTCTACTTTGGGCTCTCATCATCTGCCCGCCTGGATTTTTATCACAGCCTTCTCAAATCTATATTCTGCATAACTGTCAGAGTGTTCTAGCAAGTCTTTGCCTTGCCTAAAACTCTTCAACGGTTCCCTTTGTCAAAGGCTAATTATCCATGTTTCTGAGCATAGTATATCAAACTCTTCCCCTTGCATGATATGATTCCCACCCCCTGTTTCTTCCACATCCTCCCTTACAATTTACTTTCCAGTATTGCTGTACTGCTTGCTCCTACCATGTTGCTTTGTGCCTCCGTGTTTTTGTAAATGCTGTGTGTTCTACTTGATTCACCAACTGGTCCACATTATTTACAACCAGTTCACGTGCTATGGCTGGTATCTCTTTCTAGTTCCCTTACCCCAGCTGGAGTAGGTAGGTGTTCCACGTTGGTGTTCTCATTATACCTTGTGAATATATTTCTTGGATCACCATGTTCTTTTATGATTATCTAATTAAGTATCTCTTTCAATAGGCTGTGAACTGCTTTTGGGTAGGGGCTATGCATGATTTTATTCATAGCCAGTTAGCATAGCACTTAGCAGGCAGTTGGCCCTCCTAACTAGGGAATATTCTGTAAACAGTGCAGAATATAGAGGTTCAGGTTAGGGAATGAAGTGGGATTTTTGAAAGACTGAAACCACACGAACATTCAAAGGTAACTACCAGGACAGTAGAGGGAAGTCTCACAGAAGAATCTTTGGGCCAGATACATTTACGTTATTTAATCCAGGATCCAGAAGGGACTTGGGGGAGATGAGAATAGGGGTCTAAAGAAAACTTGGAAAGATTACCTTATTAGGTGTCTAAAACAGGTACATTTTAATAAAATATTTAGAGTTATTTTCTTAGGGGATGTCCACCCTAAAATTGAAAGGGACAATTGATAAAATGACTAACACTACCCAATGTAAACATTTTATTAACTGTAAGCAGTGTTGTATGTTCAGTCAGCTGTTACCAACCAAGAAATGTTATCAGTTGGTGCCTTTGTGCATAGATGGCTGGATCCAAACAAGGAGATTTGGGGAAACCCTCCATCTCTGGAAGCTTTCTTTTCATGGAATCTTTTTTTTTTTTTAATAAAGCGTACAGACTTAACACATCATCTGTTTTGATCTCACTTTTCTGTGCCCTGAAATTCATTTTTTTACCTTTAGATTTTCAAATAGTATTTTTTTTTCCAAAGAGAGATGGATTTTGCCAGCTTTTAAAGGCTCTACCTCACTTGTGTTTTGGAAACCCACACATATAATAAGTATTCATTCTGAGAGTGCTTAAGATTGGTCTACTGCAGATACTGTAATTGCCTTGGTTACAATTAGTTAATAGAGTTCACTTTGGAATGTACTTTATGGCAGCACAAATCCTTATTCATTATGCTGCCCTATTTGCCTCAGGGCAACTGCATTACAATCATCAGAATGATATATTCTTTCCAAATTACCATACATCATAAATACATGCAAGTAGAATCACAATAACATATGGCAGTTTGTAAAAATGGTTTCCCTTCATCCTCCTTTAAGCAAAACTTGCCCAACTTTTTTGATCATTCTCCCTTACCACTAAAAATTTTGATCACCCCTAATATATGTATATTTACTTATAAATGGCATATTAGCTGTACTAATATTATATAAGACATTCTTTTTTTTTAAAGATTTTATTTATTTATTTGACAGAGAGAGAGATCATAAGTAGGCAGAGAGGCAGGCAGAGAGAAAGGGGGAAGCAGGCTCCCTGCTGAGCAGAGAGCCCGATGCGGGGCTCTATCCCAGGACACTGAGATCATGATGACCTGAGCCGAAGGCAGAGGCTTTAACCCACTGAGCCACCCAGGCGCCCCAAGACATTCTTTTCTATAAAAATAGAAATAAAGATACAAAATGAAAGTGAAAACACTTTAAAATTAATTTTAGTATTTATTGGGGCACCTGGATGGCTCAGTTGCTTAAGCGACTGCCCAAATTTGGCTCAGGTCATGATCCTGGAGTCCTGGGATCAAGTCCCGCATTGGGCTCCCTGCTCAGCGGGGAGTCTGCTTCTCCCTCTGACCCTCCCTGCTCTCATGCTCTCTCTCTCTCATTCTCTCTCAAATGAATAAATTAAAAAAATTAATTTTAGTATTTATTAATGGTGTAATAATATTTGCTCTCATTTTTTTCCTTTGCTCTCATTTTGATGAGAACACTGACATTAAATGTGCTTTGTTTAAACAAAATATTGGTTTATGATACAGCTATTTGAAGGTCTGATTCTAAGTCCTATTTATTTTTACACTTGATTCAAGTGACTGTCAGAGTTGAAAAAAGATACAGAACATATAAATCTAACAGTAAAAGAAGCCTGTTGTTGAATGCACTTATTAAGTAATGATACTCAGTTCTGGGAAACAATTATGCAAACATTTTGTTGCTGTTTCATCTTCTCATCTCTGAGCATGCATGCTGTCTTTTCACATTTTTTAATTCAAGTATAATTAACATACATTGTTATATTAGTTTCAGGTGTACAATATAATGATTCAACAATTTTATACGTTTTCAGTGCATCCACTGTGGGAAACCCTATGGAATTTCCTAAAAAAATTAAAAGTAAGGGTGCCTGGGTGGCTCAATCAGTTAAGTGTCTGCCTTCAGCTCAGTTCATGATCTCAGGTCCTGAGATCAAGCTTGCATTGGGCTCCCTGCTCAGCAGGGAGTCTGCTTCTCCCTCTGCCTCTGCCCCTCCCCTTCTTTGTGCACGCACTCTCTGTCTCTCAACCAAAATCTTTTTAAAAATTAAAAATAGAATTCCTGTATCATCCAGTAATTCTACTACTGTCTTTTCACATTTTCAACAAGTGGTTCAAATCTCACTGAAATTCTTCATGGAAGTGTTAGAAGGTAAAACACATGTTTTAGGCAACAAAATTAAATAATAATGAAAACAATTTCAAAAATTTACTGTGTATTATTTATTCTTTATAAAAGAAATCTTTTTGCACTATGAAGGAAACCATCAAAAAGGCAGCCTACTGAATGGGAGAAGATATTTGCAAATGATATATATGATAAGGGGTTAATAGCCAAAATATATGAAGAACTTACATAACGCAACACACACAAAAAAAATCCCCAAATAATCTGATTAAAAATGGGCAAGGGAACTGAATAGATATTTTTCCAAAGAAGACGTACGAGTGGTCAACAGACACATGAAAAAATGCTCAGTATTACTAATCATCATGGAAATGCAAATCAAAACCACAATGAGATATCACCTTACACCTGTCAGAGTGGCTAAAATAAAAAAGACAGGGGTGCCTGGGTGGCTCAGTTGGCTAAGCATCTGCCTTTGGCTCAGGTTGTGATCTCGGGGTCCTGGGATTGAGCCACACCTTGGATTCCCTGCTCAAGAGGGACCCTGCTTCCCCCTTTCCTCCTGCCCCCCCCACCCCCGCTTGTGCTCTCTCTCATTCTCTCAAATAAATAAATAAATAAAATCTTTGAAACACACACACACACACACACACACACACACACACACAAACAAAAATAAAAAATAACAAGAGTTGGGGCGCCTGGGTGGCTCAGTGGGTTAAAGCCTCTGCCTTCGGCCCAGGTCATGATCTCAGGGTCCTGGGATGGAGCCCCGCATCGGGCTCTCTGCTCAGCGGGGAGACTGCTTCCCCCTCTCTCTCTGCTTGCCTCTCTGCCTACTTGTGATCTCTCTCTCTGTCAAATAAATAAATAAAATTAAAAAAAAATAACAAGTGTTGGCGGGGACGTGGAAAAAAGGAACCCTTGTGCACTGTTGGAAATGCAAATTGGTGCAGCCTCCGTGGAAAACAGTATAGAGTTTCCTCAAGTTAAAAATAGATTTACTGTACGATCCAGTAATTCCACTACAGGTTATTTACCCAAAGAAGGTGAAAACACTAATTGAAATAGATATATGCACCCCTATGTTTATTACAGCATTATTTACAATAGCTAAGATATGGAAGCAACTCAAGTGTCCATCTAGATAGATAAATGGAGGTGTGTGTGTGTGTGTGTGTGTGTGTAGATAGATAATGGAATATTACTCAGCCATACATAAAAAAGAATGAGATCTTGCCATTCGCAATGATATGGATGGACCTAGAGGGTATCATGCTAAGGGCAATAAGTCAGTCAGAAAAAGACAAATACCATACAGTTTCACTCATATGTGAAAATTAAGAAACAAATGAATAAAGAAAAAAAACAAAAAAACACCCCCAGACTCTTAAATACAAAGAACAAATCTGTGGTTCCCAGAGAGGAAGTGGGTGGGGGAAGAGTGAAATAGACAAGGGATTAAGAGTAGACTTATCTTGGTGAGCTCTGAGTAATGTACAGAATTGTTGAGTCATATTGTACACCTGAAGCTAATATACCACTGTATGTTAATTATACTTCAATAAAAAATAAGATGCACATAAATATAATAAAACACCTCTTAGAAGGAAAAAAAAAACCCTCTGACATAAAACGACATTTTACTGTTTGAATACATTTAGAGTCTCCTACTATTTTATAGGTATTCTGGGGTGGTAAAATTCTGATTACAAGAGATGGTTATATTTAATTCTAAAACTTTAAAAAATAACTTTATTGACATATAATTTATATATGATAAACTACATTTTAAAAAGTATGGAATTTGATAAATTTTGACATCTGATATACCCATTAAACCATCACCAAAATCGAGATAGTAAACAGTCATTACTTTCAAGTTTCCTTGTGCCATTTTGTAATCTTTCCTTCTTGTCCTTCTCTGTACTTTAACACCCCTCTTCAGCAACTACTGATCTGTTTTCTGCCACTATAAATTAATTTTCATTTTCTAGAGTTTTATATAAATGAAATCATGTATTATGTGTTCTTTTTGTCTGATTTATTTCAGTCAGCGTAAGTATTTTGAGATTGATTCATATTGCATATTGCGGTAGCTCATTTCTTTCTACTGTTGAGTAGTATTCCATTGTGTGGATACACAACTTTGAAAAAAAATCCATTCACCTCTTAATGGGTTGTTTCTAGTTTTAGGCTATTAAGAGTAATGCTGTTATTAGCATGCACATGCAAGTCTTTGCATGGACATATGTGTTTGTTTTTCTTGGGTAAATATCTAAAAGTAGAAAGGCTGGGTCATATGGGAGATATACGTTTAACTTTTTCAGAAATTACTAAAATCTTTTCCAATGTGGCTGTACCATTTTATATTCCCACTACAGTGTATGAGAGCTCTAGTTGTTTCAAATTCTGGTCAACATTCAGTACATTTTTTATTTTAGCCATTCTAATAACTGTGTAGTGATATCTCATTGTAATTTTAGTTTGCATTTTCCTTAATGATTAATGATGTTGAGCATATTTTCATGATTGTATTTGCTAATCACATATTTTATTTGGTGATGTATTTGTTCAAATTTTGTCCAGTTAAAAAATTTGGGCTGTGTGGTTTTTTTAAATTATAGTTTTGAGAGTTCTTTATATGTTCTGGATACAAGTCCTTATCAGATATAGTATTTGCAAATATTTTCTTCCAGTAAATAGCTTGTCCTTTTATTTTTTTCATCAGCATCTGTCAAAGAGCAGAAGTTTTTAATTTTAATGAAGTCTAAATTATCAGGTCCTGGATGATGTTTTTAAGTGTTGTAGCTAAGAAATTTTCACATTTTTGAAACTTTTGCTTATGGATAGCCTGTTTTGCCAGCATTGTTTGTTGAAATGACTATCATTTTTCCACTGAACTCTCTTGTACCTTTATCAAAAATCAAGTGACTATAAACATAAGGTTTTATTTCTGAAGACTTCTCTTCTATTGCTGTTTATCTGTATGCCAATACCACTCTCACTTCATTATTGTAGATTTGTAATAAGTCTTAAAATCAGTTTGTGTAAGTTTTCTAACTTGGTTCTACATATGTTTTCTACCTTGCAATATATTGTTATATACATTTTTTACTTTTAACAATCAATTATTTTATTATTGAAGTATAGTTGACACACACTGTTACATTAGTTTCAGGCGTACTACATAGTGATTTGACAAGTTTATATGTTATGCTATGCTCATAATCATAGCTACCTTCTGTCACCATAAAATACTATTACAATACCATCATCTATATTCCCTGTACCGTACCTTTTATTCCTGTGACTTATTCATTCCATAACTGGAAGCCTGTATCTCCCATTACTCTTCACCTATTTTGCCCATACCCCCACATCTCTCCCCTCTAGAAACCATCAGTCTATTCTATGCACTGATGGGTCTGTTTTTGCTTTTTGTTTGTTTGCTCATTTGTTTTGTTTATAGATTCCACATGTAAACGAAATCATACAGTGTTTGTCTTTGTCTGTCTGACTTATTTCACTTGGCATAATATCTTCTACGTCCATCCATGTTGTTGAAAATAGCAAGATCTCATTTTTTATGGCTGAGTAATATTCCACTGTGTGTGTGTGTGTGTGTGTGTGTGTGTGTGTGTGTGTGTATGTGTATGTACACACATCATATCTTCTTTGCCCATTCATTCTATAAAAAAAAAATACTTTTACCCACATAGTTTGCCATTGCATGTGTCCTTCATTTCCCTTTGTAGACCTATAGTTCTTTTTTTTTTTTTTCTTAGAGGGGGGTAGGGGCAGAGGGAGAGGGAGATCAAGAATCTCAAGCAGCCTACACATCCAGTGCATGAGCCTAACACCAAGCCCGATCTTACCACCCTGAGATCATAACCGGAGCCCAAATCAAGAGTCAGGTGGTTAACTAACTGAGCCACTCAGGCACCCCTAGACCTGTATTTCTATCTAGATTATTTTTCTTCTGCCCAAAAGACTTTAACAATTTTTATAGCGCAGGTCTACTGGCAATTAATTCTTTCAACTCTTGCATGTTTGAAAAAGGCTTATTTCACCTCTGTTTTTGGATGATATTTCACTGGCTTTGGAATTCTTAGCTAACAGGTCTTTTTCATCTCAGTATTTTAGAAATGTTCCACTGTCTTCTTGTTTCATGGTTTCCAATAATAAATTTCCTTTCATCCTCGTCTTTGTTTCTCTGTGTGTAACATGTACCCCCTGCCTCCAGCTTTGAAGATAATCTCATTTTCTCTGGTTTTTAAAAAATTTGACTGTGGTGTGCCATATGGTATAGTTTTCCTTATATTTCTTTTGCATGAAGTTTATTGAGTTTCTTCGATCTGAATTTCTAGTGTTCATCAAATTTAGGAACATTTTGGCCACTGTTTCCTCAAAAAAATTTTCAGTGTCCTCATTTCCTTTGGTGACTCCAATTACATGTACGTTGACCAACTTAAAGTTGTGCTACAGTTCATTAATGCTCTTTTTTTTTAAGTCTTTTTTTCTTACCATTTCATTTGGATAGTTTCTATTGCAATGACTTCAAATTCAGCAATCTTTTCTACTACGATGTATAATTTGCTGTTAATCCCATCCTTTCATCTCAGACATTGTCATTTTTACCTATAGGTTTGAATTGGGTATTTGTCTTTAATATCATCCATGTCTTTATATAACTTTTAAAAATTAGAATACAGTTAAAATGACCATTTAAATGATTTTTTTTGCTAATTCTAACCTTCCTGTCAGTTTTTTTCCCCAAATACTTTTATTTTATTTTTTGTGTTACAAGATTCATTGTTCATGTACCATACCCAGTGCTCCATGCAATCTCATAAAATCCATCTATGAAAAGCCTACAGCGAATATCATTCTCAATGGGGAAAAGCTGACAGCCTTCCCTTTGAGATCAGGAACACGACAAGGATGCCCACTCTCGCCATTCTTGTTCAACATAGTACTAGAAGTCCTAGCGACAGCAATCAGACAACAAAAAGAAATAAAAGGTATTCAAATTTCTGTCAGTTCTTAAGTCAGTTTTTGCTTTATCTCCTTGTCATGGACTGTATTTTCCTGCCTTTTTACATGCCTGTCAATTTTTTTAACTGAAGTATAGTTGACACATAATGTTATATTAATTTTAGGTTTGCACTGTAATGATTTGATAACTCTATATGTTACGCTGTGTTGAGCTCACCTCAAGTGTACCTGTACCTCCCACTCCCCTTCACCCATTTACCCATTCTCCCACCTGCCTCCCCTCTGCCAACCACCAGTTTGTTCTCAGTATTTATGATTCTGTTTCTGTTTTTTGTTTGGTTGTTCATTTGTTTCATGTTTTTAGATTCCGCATATAAATGAAATCATGTGGTATTTGCCTTTCCCTGTCTGACTTATTTCACTTAGCATAATACCCTCCGGGTTCATCCATGTTGTTGCAAATCATTACTGTTAATTTTTTTATTGGGTACCAGATATTCTGAATTTTACCTTGCTGGGTGCTGCATATTTTTATATTACTACAAATATGCTTGAGCTCTGTTCTGGGATGCACTTGAGTTACTTGGAAACAGATTGATCCTTTCAGGCTGTTTTGTTTAGATTTGTTAGGCAGGAATGGAGCAGTACACAGTCTAGGCCTAATTCGTTCCCATTATGGAAGCAAGACCCTTCTGAGTATTTTGCCCCATGCCCTGTGAATCATGAGGTTTTCCAATTTGGCTGGTGGAAGAGGCACTACTCCTGGCCCTGTGTGAGTGACAGACACTTCCTTTGAATTGTTTCAGATGGTTCTGTCCTTGGCCTCGGGTAATTTCATCACAGGCATGCCATGCACTGATCAGTGCTATGCTGAATACTCAAGGGAGACCCTTGGCAGCTCCCCCAAAGATCTGTGTGCAGTTCTCTCAGGTATTCTGTCCTGTGAACTTTAGCCACCTGCGTTTTCCCAGACTCTCAGCTCTGTCACCTCAGCTCAAGGCGTTCACAAGATCCTGCCTACATTCCTGTTCCCTGCACCATAGTCTGGAAAGTGTCTCAAGACAGTAAGCCTGGAAAATCTGAGGTCTCACCCTGTTTGTTTATTATTTCTCAGGGATCACAGTTCTTCATTGCCTGACGTTCAGTGTCTTGCAAACACCGCTGTTTCATGTATTTTATCCATTTGGGGCAGTGACTTCTTTCAGGCAAGATGGAAATCCATTTTTTGTTACTCCATCTTAGCTAGAATTAGAAGTCCACTGACATTCTAAAATCCCAAATTTTCATTACCAATCATAATTTATAGCCCAGTTTCAATTCTAACCTTTCAAAAATGTAGACATCATCACATTTCTTGTATTAGCCATATCAGTTCTGCTTATCTATGTTCAACAGTATACAGAATCCAACATGTAGCAGTATAAATCTTCTCATAGGCAGTCTGGCTCCAGAGTCTGTGCTCTTAACCAGGACACCATACTGCTTCAGGAAAACAAAACCATTTTTCTCTCAGCTCTATTACTGCTCTTCAGTTTCCATGAGTTAAGTTTAAACATATAAATATAAATAGAATTCAGGGTGAAGACATTCAGTAAACATTTATTGAATTTATACTGTGTATCAGACACTGTACTAAATAAGTTCCTGGGGGTATGAAGTCCAGATACAGTGCCTTCCCCAAAGGAGGTCACGTATGGTAGAAGTTTCTAGTTTGAACATGCACTATATGTTGGGGAGGGGGAGAGGGACCAAGGTGCCCAACAAATTAAACACAGAGAAACCTGTGTATTTGCTGCCCGGTGCAGGGACATTATCTGGTGTTTTTCTGATTCATATCAGTTTCCATTTTGGGAACACCAACGATGATTTTTAATGTAAATACTATTCTTCTAAGGATTTCTACATTTTTGATAAATTTTTTAAATATTTTGGGCCCTTGTCTAAGTTCATATAACTAATAAATAGCAAAGCTAATATTTGAACCCCAGTCTGACTTACACAACTATATTCATTATTCCATGCTTCCTATCAGTTTGGCCCAGTTTTTTGTTTTTATAACTGGTCTTCAGAATTTAAAATAACTTGAGAAAGTTCTCCCCACCCCTTCTTGAAAACTAGCTCTGCTAGTGTTAATGTTCACTTATTATCTTCTAATCTATAGATTTAGGGTATAATTTAAATATATTCACTTGGATATATAATTGAGAGAGATCTGTTAACCTTCCATTTTGATAGATTTTTCAGCTTCGCCTGGTTTTCGTATTTGCATTACAATATTATTGTGAATTTTGAGCGGTAAATGTGTATAATTTTCTAAATAAACAAACCATCTTTTCTAAAATAACTTCCAGTGGGTATGAGGTCCCACAAGGATACAATATTAAGATATTTAATCTGGGAGGCACCTGGGTAGCCAGTCAGTTGAGTCTGAGGTCATGATCAGCTCAGGTCATGATCCTGGGGTTCTGGGATCAGGCTCTCTGTCAGGTTCCCTGCTCAGCAGGGAGCCTGCTTCTCCCTCTGCCCTTCCCCCTGCTTGTGTTCTCTCTCTCTGTCAAATAAATAAATAAAATCTTAAAAAAAAGATATTTAATCTGAGTCCTGACACCCCACAACTAACATGGAACAAATTGTCCATCAGAGCTTGGGTTTGGACACTCATGTTATCTGAGCTGTGGTTTTCTCAGTAGATAATCCTTGCTCTTTTGACAACACATCTGTGACTGAATTTCAGTGAAAAGCCTTAACAAGTATGTCTGAGCTTTGGTTTCTCCACTAAACCCTAGGATTCATCAGTTGGGAGAATATGAAAGGTCACAGTTTTCCTAACTTCGAATCTGTCTGGTTTTATTTGTGCCTCCATTATTCTTCTGAGTTAATGTTTTTCAAAATGTGTTATATCATTTACCATTAAGCCCTTTGCATACAAATGCATTGTTTTTATTCCATATTTTCCCTTTTGAATTTCTAGAATGCATTCTATGGTATGGGGGTGGTAGTGGTGGTAAAACAGGCAGCAGGTTTCTTTAAGATATTAATGATAGATTTAGTGCAGTTAAAATTTCCGTTTGATCTGTGAGTTATTCAGAAGCGTCTTTAAATTTCTAAAATGTTTTGTGAGTAAAAATGATCTCTTGTTATTGGCCTCATATTTAATTTCACTGAGGTCAGAAACCATGATCTGTATGAGAATATATATATATATGAATATATATATGTATATATATATATATACCACAAATATTTCTGAAATTTACTGAGACTTGTATTACAACCTAGTACATGATAATTTGGGGGATAGATGTTCCATATGTGTGCTTAAAAAGAATGTGATTTTGCAATTGGATATAGATTTCTACATATGTCCGCTAAATCAAGCTTATTTTGTTGTTCAGCTTGTCTGTATATTTACTAATTTTTATCTGCTGATACTGTCAATAACTGAAAGAGGTATATTAATCTCCTATTTATCAAAATGGCTGATTTTTCGATTTCTCTCTAGTATACTTAATCTTCCTTTATATATTTGGAAGTGTTTACTTAGTGCATACAGGTTTATTTACTCTATGTACTGATATTCTTTGTGTGTTATAATGCTTTTATTGTCCCAAAGTTTTATTTTTTAGATGTTAATATAGCTACATCAACTTTCTTTGGGTTGGCATTTACCTGGTATATCTTTTTCCATCTTTTGTATTTTCAGTCTTTCCTCATCTTTATGTTTTAGATGTGTCCCTTGTAAAACAGCACATAGCTGGATTCTAAAAAATTTTATCCAGTCTGTTAACCTCTGCATTTTAATGGATGGGTTTTACTCATATATATTTTTATGTTTATTAATATATTGGAGTTTGTTTTTACCATCTTCCTTTTTGCTATTTCTCTCATTTTTTCCTATGCTTTCCTTTTTCTCCTTGCCTCAGAAATTTTTTCTTATCCTGTTTTCTCCTCCCCACTACCGATTATGCAAGATTGCATCTCAAATGAACTGGCTGGTAACAGGGTTAGTGTTTGAAATAGCAACCCGTGGTCAAAGGTGGGGTTGGGATGGGATATAGCTTTTCTGAAATGAGTCAGGTTGGCAAGTTATAGGAGAGAGGAGGCAGGGAGCTGAGGAGGTCATGGGTGATGGATTGTAAAATCTTTTTTCTTTACAAATGTGAAACAAGGATGTCTGATAGGACCTGGAGGAAAGGGAAGTGGGAATGTGAGATGAGATGAATGAAAGCTTAAAAATAGAACCTGAAGAGACTAGGTAAGGGAATTAAACTCAGGGCAAGTAAAAAGACTTATGGGTGACAGTAAGGGTCCACCTGAGGTTGGAGACCAAGCATTGTGTAGGACTTGGGTATAGGAGCATACAAGGTAAGACTATAGCATTGGTACAGGTTTGGGATTTTGATGGGCAGTTGTAGCAGAGGGATGAAGATATATGGATATGGGAGATACTTATGAGAATGGTTCAAATGTTGAGTCATTGGAGTCCGGGATGGGTTGGAAAGGAAAACAGATCAGCAGGAGGCAAGTAGACCAAGAGAAAATGAAAGGTGGCCTCAAGAGACTGTGGTCTCTCTTTTTTTTTTTTTTTTTAAGAGACTGTGGTCTTGATGAGGTTGAAGAACAGGTTTAGTGGGAGTGAGCTATGGTCAGAAAATGGGGATTCTTGAATTTAAGATTTTAGAAGGAGGCAGTTCTGGTGGATCAAGTCCATGAGTGAAAAACAAAGGGAAGATATACAGTATTAGCAGTTCCATTTTCTTATGATGTTGTCTTTATTTCCTCAACAATGTTCTTACCTCCCTGGCTCTTGATATTACTTTTTCTCATTACTGTGCCAATGCGCCTGTCTCATCACAGAACTCTGCTGCCACTCCACAAATCTGGTTTTGTTCTCATTCCCAGTGTGCCTGTGCTACTTTTGGTCTTTAGCTGCCAGGCAGTTGGTGATCCCTGTTTTATCCATGACAGGGTGATATTTTGGCCAGTGCTTCACTCCCAACCACACTTAGGAGAATCCATTCGCACAATGCTTTTGATTGCTCTGTTCAATATTTTATTTTATTTATTTATTTTTTAAAGATTTTATTTACTTGTTTGACAGAACGAGAACACAAGCAGGGGGATCTGCAGAGGGAGAGGGAGAAGCAGGCTCCCCACTGAGCAGGGAGCCCAATGCAGGGCTCCATCCCAGGACCCTGGGATCATGATCTGAGCCAAAGGCAGGTGCTTAACCGACTGAGCCACCCAGGTGCCCCACTGTTCAATAGTTTATACTTGCTTTGGCTATGATCCTGCCTGGACAGAGCCAGTAGAGCACTAGCTCTAGAATCAGACTGCCTGAACTTGAATCTCAGCAACTTCGTTTACTTTGCTTATTATTGGGCAAGTTAACCTAACCTCTCCTGAGTCCTCGTCTATAAAATGGAGATAACAGTAGTACCTCATTCTTAGGGTTGTTGTGAGGATTAAGGTAGTTAATATATATAAAGTATTGTGTTGCCCAGCATTATAGTCAGTTCTCAATAGATGGAACCGGTGGGGTGATGACAGTGGTGATGATCAACAGTAGTGGCAGCATGTGCAACACTATATGGTAAATACTGCATTAGGTGCTGGGCCAGATACATGGAAGAATACTGAAAAAGTCCTTGTTCTCATAGGCTGTATATATTCTCCTTGTGTATAAAAGCTAAGAATTCTTCCTCAAGATTATCTATGAAAGGGTCTATGAAAGAAGCTTAGTATCTTTTTTTTGAAGATTTTATTTATTTATTAGAGAGAGGGAGTGAGAGAGAGAGAGAGAGAGAGCACACACAAGCAGGGGGAGGGGTGGAGGGAGAGAGAGAAGCAGACTCCACGCTGAGCAGGGAGCCTGACAGGGGGGCCCGATCCCAGGACCCTGGGATCATGACCTGAGCTGAGGGCAGATGCTTAACTGACTGAGCCACCCAGGCGTCCCAGAAGCTTAGTATCTAACAGTTCAATAAAGATCAGGAAATAACCAAGTCAAGAAACTATTGAGGTTTCAGGAACCTTATAACTATGCTGTATTGTTTATACTTTTTATTGTCCTGTAGGTAATTAGTAAAAAAAAAAGTAAAAAGGGGCTTATGGTCTATTTTCAAGGGACAGCAGAAAAAGTAAGTAGGATCCTCATTTCCTTTCTCACTATGTCTACCCTGAGCTCTTTGACTGCCATGGGTACCAAATCTGTCCTTTCTGATACTATTTGGATTAATAGACTTGGGACTTGAGAACATGTGAAGTATTGAAAATTGGCTAATTGGGGATTCACTTGGTGTCAGGAGAGTTTGACTTAGCTGTCCTGTGCTTATTCCAGACTAAGATGCTTATGCTGAAAAGATTCAACTCTCTTCCAGAGTCATGAATATGTTTTTCATCTTGAAAAATCAAAGCCTCCTTATTTTCAGGGCAGGATTCAGGTGGGAGTAGGAATGGTAAATAGGTCAGATACTTCTACATTGTCTTTTTTAGCCTGACTTCAGGGGACAGTAGCCTACTAAAAGGCTCTAGGGCTGTGGACCTACTCTGGAGTAAATTATCTGTGTGAAAATAGTTCTTCTCTTATTTCAGGCAACTCTGGTGGCTCTCCTGGTCTGGTTGGTTTGAAGAAGGAAGAGTAGAAGAAAAAATAGAATAAATCATGTCAGAGATACTTGACCTCTCTTTTCTGTCTGAGGTGGAGAGGGATTTGATCCTCAGTGTTCTACAACGAGATGAAGAGCTCCGGAAAGCAGATGAGAAAAGGATCAGGTAAGAGTTCCAGAAAAAGCATGGGTTCCCAGACCTTTTACCAATTTTATCTGGACCTTTCCTTATACTGCCCATGTGACTTTTAGAGGAACTTGTGTACAGGTTTACAATTCCTCACTGGGTCAAGTTGGGCTCTGAAGTTGTTGCTTCCACAGAACCAAATAGTCTTACTGTTTCTACCCTCAACAACTTTCCATCCAACCTATGCAGATTGTGAATGTGCTTGTGCTTCTCTCTGGGGTCTTGGCAGGCGATTAAAGAATGAGCTACTGGAGATAAAAAGGAAAGGGGCCAAGAGGGGCAGCCAACACTATAGCGATCGGACCTGTGCCCGGTGCCAGGAGAGCCTGGGCCGTTTGACTCCCAAGACCAACACTTGTCGCGGTTGTAATCACCTGGTGTGTCGGGACTGCCGCATCCAGGAAAGTAATGGTACCTGGAGGTGCAAGGTGTGCACCAAGGAAATGTGAGTATCACCTATGGAGAGAGAGAAAAGGAAGCCACAGCTGTGGGGAGAATTTCCCTCCTTGGCCTTTGTTAGTTGAATGACAGGAGCCATTTTTTTTTTAAATTCCTCTGTCACTTTCTTTTATTCCTTTCCAGAGAGCTGAAGAAGGCAACAGGAGACTGGTTTTATGACCAGAAAGTGAATCGCTTTGCTTACCACACAGGCAGTGAGATAATTAGGATGTCCCTGCGCCGCAAGCCTGCAGGTAGTGGCCGTGTCTGAAAACGTTTTTTATTGTTGTTGTTGTTGTTGTTGCTATTGTTTTGAGGTGCTTGACTTCAGTGATAGATCACCTGATGTGGAATCCTATTATAGTCTTACTGGGAGTGTCTTCACTTCACGGGCTCTGTGAGGGGATATAAAGATTATTTTGCCATCCCTTCTGCAAGTGTGATATGTTTCACTTTCCCCCCTCATCACCACCACTCTGTCATGCTTTTGTTTGTCTTGAAGTGAATAAAAGAGAAACACTGGGACAGTCCCTTCTTCCTCAGTCACAGATGGATGATATCTGGCCGGGACGAAGGATCATTCAGGAGCAACAGAAGGAGCCCAGGTAAGAATTAGCAAACATTTACAGAAATGCTACACATCTTTTTAACTTATTTTAATATTATTTTAAACTTTTTTCTATTTATAAAATAATAGCTGTTTATTTACAGGAAAATTTGGAAAGTATAGAAAAGAATAAAGAGAGGGAAAAAAATCCTAATCCTACCATCCACATGTAAACATTAACATTTGGCATATTTACTCTGTTCTTTTTTTAAAAAAAGAAACATTTATTTATTTGAGAGAGAGAGAGTGAGTGCATGAGCAGGGAGGAGGGGCAGAGGGAGAAGGAAAAGCAGACTCCCCACTGAGCAGGGAGCCCGATATGGGACTCGATCCCAGGACCCTGGGATCATGTCCCGAGCTGAAGGCAGATGCTAAACCAGCTGAGCCACCCAGGCACCCTTACTCTGTTCTGTTAAGAACAACTTAAATATGAATAAAAATAACACATACTCATTATTAAAAATTTAACCAGTATAGGAAACAATAAAGAAAGCAACAAATCACCCAAATTCCTACTAGCCCAATATTCACATGTGAAAATTATTTCAGGTATCTTTTGTGCATATATATATATATATATAGATAGAAGGACGGGTGGGTGGATAGACTGAAAAATTTGTATAATATTGGATCATAATATATACATTAAAACACACTATGTAATTTTACTTGAATTTAACAGAATAAAACAGAAGAAATAAAATGGAGGAATTGCCCATCTTCAGACAAATGTTACTTTACCATAGAAGATACTAGTCATTAACATCCTTCTAAATTTAAGGAAAAAAAAATCATAAAAACCACTGAGTAGTCATTTTTTTCCTAGTGTCTTTTCGGTAACGGCCTTATTGAGATATAATTCACATACCATACAATTCACCCTTTTATAGTGTATAATGCAGTGGTTTTTAGTGTGTTCACAGAACTGTGCAACCATCAGCTCAACTGATTTTAGAAGTTTTCATCAGCTTCATAAGAAACCCTGTATTCTTTAGCTATCACTCTCCCCAACTTCCTTATCCTTCCCCACCCCTAAGCAATCACTGATCTACTTTCTATCTCTCCACATTTGTTTATTCTAGACATTTCATTTAAATGGAATCAAAGAATATGTGGTCCTTTGTGACTATCTTCTCTCACTTAACATAATGTATTCGAGGTTCATCCACGTTATAACATGTGTCAGGACTTAATTTCTTTTTATTGCCAAACAATATTCTATTATATATTCTAATAATATTCTATTATATATGTATACCACATTTAATTTATCTATTCATCTGTTGATGGACATTTGGGTTGTTTTCACTTTTTGGTTATGATAAGTAATGCAGTTATGAACTTTCATTATGAGTTTTTGTATGGACATAACATTTTCATTTCTTTTAAGTGATACCTAGGAGTGGAGTGCTAGGTCAGTCATTTTGTCATTTTAAAAAATCTACCTGTTTCAATATTATCAGTGGACTCTCTGCTATGAAAGAGGAGGAGATTAGCTTTTTTCTACTTTCTCCCAAGGCTTTCCCCTACTCCCATTTTTTATTACTCAAATACTTTTTCTTTGTCAGCACTTGTAACATTTACATTCTGTTATGCAACCCTAAATCATCTGTTTTATCTGTTCGTTTAGTGTTAGTTCATATTTAAAGGAATTGTATGCTTATAACCAGGTCTTGGACCATGGCTTCTCTATATTTCTGAATTCTTTCCTTTCATTTATTTCTTGGTTATTTGCATTTTTTCACTGAGAAGTTTCTTCAAGAAGGGCTTGCAAAAGCTGTATTTATTTTACTCTTTCATGTTAAGAATGTCTGCCTAGTGACTTTATACTTGAATGATATCTTGGCTGGATAGTGTATTCTTGGGTCATACTTCCTTTCCCTCAGAATGTTGTAGACATTACTCCATTGTCTTCTGCCACTGAATGTGACTGTGATGAAGTCTGAGGCCAGCTAGCCTTTTGTTTTTCTCCCTTGCAGGTAACTGTGTGTGTGTGCGTGTGTGTGTGCACACGCGTGTGTGCACAGGTGTGCACACATCTCAGTGGTGATCATCCTGCATCATTTCCCCCTAATATGTACCCTTGAAGAGTCCTTTCTTCATTGCTGGAAAATGTTTCTGTATCATATCCTCTGAACTTTTTTTCTGTTTCATTGGTTAAGTTTCCCACCTTAGGGACATTGGATTTCTTATTTCTTTATCCTCCTTTTCTGTCCTTTTCTTTTACTATCAAATGCAAGAGAAAAGAAAGGTAAAAGCAATGAACTGTGTTTAACCCAACCCTTTCGTCTGTGCTGTTACTTTGATTTTCAGACATTTTCTTTCTTCCCCCTTTTCCCTTTCTTTTTACTCTATCTAATGTATTTTAGAATGAATTATCTTGGGGCATCTGGGTAGCTCAGTTGGTTAAGTGTCTGACTCTTGATTTCAGCTCAGATCATGATCTCAGGCTCATGATCTCAGTCGTGAGGTCAAGCCCTGCATTGGGGTCCATGCTCAGTGCAGAGTCTGCTTGAGATTCTTTCCCTCCCCGTCTGATCCTCCCCACGCCATGCGCCGTGCGCTCTCTCTCTCTCTCTCTCTCTCTCTCTCTCAAATAAGTAAGTAAATAAATATCTTTTCAAAAGAGAATGAATTATCTTTTTTAAAAAAAAGACTTTATTTATTTATTTGACAGAGAGAGACACAGCAAGAGAGGGAACACAAACAGGGGGAGTGGGAGAAGGAGAAACAGGCTTCCTGCCAAGCAGAGAGCCCAATGTGGGGCTTGATCCCAGGGTCCTGGGATCATGACCTGAGCTGAAGGTAGATGCTCAACGACTGAGCCACCCAGGTGCCCCAAAAGAGAATGAATTATCCCGATTAGGTTTTAATTTGTTCTTTGCTCTCGATCTTCCTTTTCCCCTAATTTTGTTGTTTTATCATCTTTCCCGTTTGAGCTCTTATGCTTTATCAAATCTATATTCTTATTAAGTTCCTATATAGTATAAAGCACTCACAAAAAAGCTATTTATTTTCTCAGGGTTATATTCTTCTCCAGAATAGTTCTTTGCCTTTATTGCAAGTTGTTTCTACTTCTCTCTACCCCATAGCATATTTATATATCTACCAGACCATTTCTTCTCATTTTACTCATGTTTAACCTGGGAAGTTCTGCCTGTATCTTTTATTTGCTCTGATATAGTATGTGAATTCTCCTTGACAGGCTTCTCACCTCAACCCGAGACAATTTATCTCTTCCCTATCCCAACTGTACTTTAAGAATAGAATATTGCTTTCGATATGCTTCTTTTTTGGAACCTGAGGGGAAGGGCAAAAGGCAGCTTGGGGGTCTTGGGTTTGGGTCTGCTGAAATTCTCTTAAATGTTCAGGCTCACACAGTCCAGCTCTGGATGCACCATCTAACTTATACCCGTGCTCCCCGAGAGATGACATACCCCAGAAGTCGTGTCTGCCTCTGTTGGGATCCTCCAGTGGTACCTGGGGCTACAAATCTTGAGAACTTTTATTTTCCTAGACTCATTCCAGGACTGTCTACTCACTCGCTTCATCTGCACATCTCTACATTGGATGGAATTTTGCCGAGCTAAATCTTTCTTCTGTTTTCTTAGCCATGACTTTTTGAACTTCATAACTTGAGACTTTACTCCTTATTTGGTTGCTGCTGGTGAAGTTTTTAGCTTTTCATTTGTGGTTTTTTTCCCTAACTCTCCCTCAGCCAAAGGGAAATGACTTAATCATGTCTTATATGATTGTTGAAAAGCAATATAGAAATATGTAAAATGAGTCCCCAGTAACCTCACTGCTTCTGGACCCCAGACTATTATTGTTAGTAGGCATTACTAGTTTTGATGTATGGACTCCAGAATGTCTAAATGTACAAATATGGATTGGATTCTTAAGTTTTAATTTTTTAAAAAAGACATTTATTTATTTACTTGAGAGAGAGAGTAAAAAGAGTGAGGGCACAGAGGGAGCGGGAGAAGCAGATTCCCCACTGAGCAGGGAGCCTGATGTGGGACTCAATCCCAGGACCCTGAGATCACGACCT
The DNA here is from genome assembly GCA_028534135.1 of Potos flavus. NCBI lineage: Eukaryota > Metazoa > Chordata > Mammalia > Carnivora > Procyonidae > Potos > Potos flavus. The sequence continues at coordinate 39,952,315 of CM052901.1, forward strand.
GAGCCGAAGGCAGACGCCGAACTGACTGAGCCACCCAGGCACCCAGATTCTTAAATTTTTAATCTCCTTTTTAAAAAGGATCATACTACATACATATTTAGTGGTAAAAAATAAAAGAGAAAGAATTTTTAAAACTCAATAATATGGATAATCCTCTAGAAAACTGACAAAATATTTGAACAGACATTTTGCTAAAGGCAATATACAGATGTCAAATAAGCACATAAAAAGCCACTCAACATCTTTAGTTATTAGGGAAATGCAAATTAAAATCATAATAAGATACTACTGTATACCCACTAGACTGGCTAAAATTTAAAAACTGACCATACCAATTGTTGGTGAAGATGTAGAGCAACTGGAATTCTCATATGCTGCTGGTGGGAATGTGCAACAGTACAGTCCCTTTGAAAACCAGTTTAGCAATAGTTTAGTTAAATATGCATTACCTTGCAATTCAGCCATTCCATTCCCCGGTATTTACTCAAGCGAAGCTAAAGCATATGTCCATGCAAAGACTTGTACGTGAACATTCCTGGCAGCTTTGTTTGCAATAGCCAAAACCTGGAAGCAGCTTAAATGTCTATTAACAGGTGAAGGGATAAATTGTGGTTGGTTTATACAATGGAATACTACTCGGCAATGGAAAGGAATAAACTGTCGATACAAGCAATAACATGGATGAACCTCAAAATAATCATGCTGAGTGAAAGAAGCCAAACAAAAGAGAGGACATACTGTGTGATTCTATTTACATAAAATTCTAGAAAACGCAACCCACATTTTAATGACAGAATGCAGATCAGCATTTTCTGTCTGGGGACAGAGGCAGGGAGGAGGGAAAGGATATGAGGGAGCAAGAGGAAACCTTTGAGAGTGATAGATGTATTCACTCACTTAGTTGCGGTGATGGTTTCACAAGTGTATATATATGTTAAAACTCATCAAATTGTACACTTAACTGCGTGCAGTTTATTTATGTCAGTTATAACTCAAGGTATAAAAGGAACAATTGTAGTAAAATTTAACATCCACATCTTTCCATGTCTGCACCAAGGGTCTCTCTCATTCTTTTTGCTATCTTTATGGTGTTTCATTGTGTGTATGTAACTGCAAGTTTATCCACACAGCTTCGGGTGGGTGACTCATCTGTTCTAGGTGACGAGGCCCCCTTTTTCCTTTTGGATAAGGCTAAAAAATGGCTTTTATTTCCCAAATCTGATTAACACATCTGACATCATCGGTCAGAATGTAATTTCTGAAACCCACTGCTTCTGGCTATCTATGACCTCTTGTCTCATTGGGCCCAGAAGACTTATTTATCCTAAACATGGAAGCAGATTAAGTGGCCATAAATGATCTTTGCCATAAAATTATGGAGCCTCAAAGGTAATCAAATTCAGCCCACTTCTTTTTACAGAAAAGAAAGCAAGATAAGTGATTTACCTGTGATCATACAGATAGTTAGAGCCCAGGACTCCCATCTCTTAGTCTATTTTTTACTGCACAGATGTCAATAATTGCCTTTTTGCCCTAGGGTTATTTGTATCAGCTCTGGATTAGTACATATTCATCTTTAGGAAAAAATATAAGCAGAAAACACACTCCATGAGCTATTGTTAAACTGCCTCTCTAGAGGAAGGGTTCTGCTTTGGGTTCTTTATTCTTTGGAGCAAAGGGGAAAAAGAATGATTCTAAAGTAAAAATGAAATCAACTTCCCTGCTGTACCTTGGACTATAAAGCTAATATATCTCTCAAGAAATGACCACACTTTCACCTCTTGTGGGCCCTAGGATTTCAACCCCTGCTGTCTGTTTTCATAAAGCTATTGCAAACATCATGTGATAACTTGGAAAGTTTATTCTTTACTGCCTAAGACATTATATATTCTGGTTATTTTTTTTCTGGTTACTTTGTTCTTCTTTGTTTGTGTATTAGTTCATGCATTTTTTAAACAAATTTCTATGAATGCCTGCTATTTGCCAGGCACTGTTTTAGGTCATGGGATACACTGGTAAATACAAGAAAGTCCCTTGCTTGTGGAGCTTAGATTTGGGGATGGGAAGACACAGACAATAATCAAACGAATATATCAAATCAGATGTTGACAAGTGCTATGGAGAAAATGAAGTAGGCTAAAGGGATAGGGAGTGCTAGGAAAACATGTTGTGTACCTATGCTCTTTTACTTAGGATAGCCAGGGAAAAGTCTTACTAATACAGTGCTATCTGAGCAAAGACATGAAGCAAATGAGGGAGCAAACCCTGAGAGTATCTGGGGGGAAAGCATTGTGGGCAGAGAAAGCAGAAAATATAAAGACCCTAAGGTGAGTTTGTATTTGGCGTGTTTGCGTAATCTGGAACCGAGTGAGCAAGGTGGGGAGTGGTAGGAGATGAGGACAGCAAGGATGAGAAGCATATGAGAAGCATCTGGGGGGATGAAAAGGGATGAGAAGCAGATCATGTAGGACTTTGTCAGTACTTATAAGGACTCTTTCACTCCGAGTGACATAATGTATTTTTTTCTATTTTTAAATTGAGGTAAAAATCACATAACATACAATTTGTCGTTTTTGCAATTTTAAGGCACGCCACTCAGTGGCTTTTAGTACTTTTCAGAATGCGGTGCAACCATCGCCATGGTCTAACTTCAGAACATTTTCATCACTACAGAAAGAAACCCTGCACCCATTAAGCAGTTGATCCCCGTTTCCTCCAGTCCCCAATCTGCTTTCTGTCTCTTTGTAGGTTTGCCTATTCTGGGTATTTCATATAAATGGAGTCATATAAAATATGTCTTGCTTCTTTCACTTCGTGTAATGTTTTCAAGGTTCATCCATGTTGTAGTATGGATCAGAACTTTATTTCTTTTTATTGACAGGAATATCTCATTGTATGGATATACCACGTTTTATTTATCCATTCCTCCACTGGTGAACATTTATACTGTTTCCACCTGTTGGCTATTGTGAATAATGCTGGTCTAAACATTCATGTACAAGTTTTTGTGTGGACACATGTTTTCAGTTCTCTTGGGTATATACCTAGAAGTGGAATTGCTGGGTCATATGGTAATTCTAGTCTGGATTTTTATTTTATTTTAAAAATTTATTTATTTTAAAGATTTTATTTATTATTTTTTTTGTTGGAGAGAAAGCACAAGCAGGGGGAGTGACAGGTAGAGGAAGAAGCAGGCTCCTTGAGGAGCCCCTGGATTTATATTTTAAAAGCCCCTGGATGTATATTTTGACTGTTCTACTGAGGATAGGTTGTGTAGGGACAAGGGTAGAAGTAAGGAGTTCAGTCAGAAGGCTATTGTGACCATATCATGACCAGTAGCTAGAAGATCATGGTTTGGACCAAAGTAATGGCGGTGGAGGGGCTGAGAACTGGTCAGATTCTAGATATAGTTGAAGACAGAGCCAACAGTATTTGCTAATAGATTGGGAGAGAATGAGGGGAGTTAAGGGAAACTGTTAAGATTTTTGACCAGATAAATGAAAGGAGGAAGTTGTCATTTGATGAAATTGAGGGAAGAACAGGTTTAGGGGAAGATTAGGGCAAGTGTAAAACAGCTGTGTTTGAAACATCCAAGTAGAGATGTCAAGTAGGCTGCTGGAAATCCAAGCCCGGCGTTTGAGTGAGAGATAAATTTGGGAGTTATTGGTTTATAGAGGATATTTAAAGCCATGAGACTAGATGAGATAATTTAGGGATAATTCTAGATAGTGACGAGAAGCAGCCTAAGGAATAAGCATGGACACAGTCCAAAGATTAGAAGTTTAGGAGACGAAGGACCAGCAAATGAGCCTGAGAAGGGGACTGCAGCAAGGTCAGAGGACCAGGAGAGTGTCGTGTCCGGCAGCCAAGTGAAATTAGTTGAGATTCTTGAGGAAGAATGATTTTTCCCTTTTTCTTACTGCTCTCACAAATTCCTTGAGGCCCAGGAATGGTGTCCTTCCCCTTAGCAATGAGGACTGCTGTTTTGAATGCCCAGGGTCACCCATAAAGCTGAGAAAGAATTCTGGTCTTTTGAATATGGTCTTTGATACATACTTTTTGTTTATGTCTGCTTTAAGCCCCACTGAGGGGATTCAGTCAACAAATAGAGGAGTGCCCACTGTGTGGTGGTTTCTCTTGTAGGCACTGGGAACACAGCAGTGAATAAGGTTATGTGGTCACTGATCTCCCAGAACTTAGTCTAATGGAGGAGAAAAACATTAAATAAGTCATTTGTTTCAATTATTGGATAAATTACATAATTTGTTTAAAAGACATAAATAATTACAAATGTGATGATAAGAAATCAGAGTGCTTTTGGAGCATATAGGAAGGTTACTAATCCAGACTTGGGGTGGGGACATAGAGACATCTAGAGGAATTAACATAGAAGGAGAGACCTGAAGGAGTTGATTTAGCCAGGTGAGGAAAATGGTCATCGTGAAAAGAACATCCCAGGCAGAGAAAAGAGTAAAAGGGAGAACTTTGGCATATTCAAGGAACCAAAAGAGCTTAATCATTCTAGAAATATAAAGTACAAGGAGAGTGGAGATGAGTCTGGAGAACTGAGCAGGGGGCAAAACCCTAAGGGTTTTCTTGCCATGGTGAGGGGTTTGAACTCAATCCCAATAGCAGTAAGGAACTGCTGAACAGTTTTCAAAGTATACTCAGATATTTATCTTAGAAAGATCACTCAGGCTACCAGTGTGAATGGGCTGGAAAGAAGCCCGACTCCCAGCAGGAGAGTCTACTTCCTCTACATATCGACTCTTGGTTTTTATTCTAGTGTGCTGTTTGAAGTGCCCAAGCCGAAAAGCGGAAGGAGTGCACTAGAGGCCGAGAGTGAGAGTCTTGATAGCTACACAGCTGACTCGGATAGCCTGTCAAGGTGAAACCCCTACCTGTCCCTGTACCTCCCGTCGTTCCAAGTCTCCATTTTGTTGTCTGGTTCAGGATGCAGGGCTCCTGTAATGTAGCTTCAGTGTGGCTGCCTTCTGTCCTCAGCAGGTCAAATGAAGTATTTTCTCTGTCCTCACCACAAGTCTTGTCAGTAGTACATCTGCTGTTGGCTCCGAGCACAGCCTTCTGGGGCATGCTAACTTCCACAGGCTGCTGCATCTTGGAGGAGTCTTCTTGGACCGGTAGCAACTGCCCCTGATGTCCCTTAGGAATAGGGGAGTGAGTGTGTTTGTGCAAAGTTGCTTATCTGATTGTCTGCATTCTTTCAAGGTAAATCAGATGTGGAGTATTTGGTTACTACAGTGACCCCAAACCAGTTGATTTCCTTCCATAGAGCTTCCATAGACAGGGAAGGTGAGGAGGTGATTTTGTTATAACTTCTATATCTACCTCCAGGAGAGACTCTCTGGATAAATCTGGCCTCTTTCCAGAATGGAAGAAGATGTCTGCCCCCGCATCTCAAGTGGAAAAGGTAAGCTTTAGTTATTGGTTAGTTGGGGTCTCTTTCTCCCTCTCCCTCTCTCTCTCTCTCTCTCTATCTCTTTTCCTCTCTTTTCTCTCTTTCTTTTTCCCTTCTCAGGAGCAGTTTACATCAAGAATTCAACTAAACAAATTTCAGATCAGATTCACCTTGGGAACATTTAAGGTTTTGGTTGAAACATGTGAGAAAATACGCTTCATACTACTTCCCAGGATTAAATTAAATTCCTAAGATTAAATTAATCTTTCCTTTAACTTTGTATAGTTTAGCAAAAATCTGAGCCTTGTTCTTCTTAAGGCTCTTTTTCCTTTCTCCATTCTTCCACCTACCCTACAAGCCTTTTCCATTTCCTTGCCCTTATTCCTTCCTAGGAAACTCAGCCTGGGGGTCAAAATGTGGTATCTATTGATGAGGGTGAAATGATATTTAAGAAGAACACCAGAAAAATCATCAGGCCTTCAGGTAGGTTTCCCTTCATGGCCTTTGAGATTGAAGTCCTGCATACCCTGGATGTGTTCTTGGTATGGAAAAGACTAGGTCTCTTATGATTTGGGTTTTGGTCTTCCATTCAGAACATACAAAATCTGTGATTGATCTTCGCCCGGAAGATGTGGGACATGAAAGTGGCTCCTTGGGAGACAGAAGCAAATCTGTCCCAGGCCTCAGTGTAGATATGGTAAGTACCATTGTACTGGTCACTATATGAAATTGTATAAATCTAGAGTTGACCTTAGTACTTGATACTCTTAATCAACCTGTTTAATTCTTTAGGAGAAAGCAACACGAATCTTGATTCCTCTAAATTTCTAAAGTAAATCTGGTTGCTGAATCGCTTAAAGAAAAAGATTGTCTTCACTCTCTCTTTTATCTTCTAATACATTGCTTAATATGTAGTTGGGAGCTCAAATAAATACTTATTTTGATAAAAATGTAAAGGGATGGTTGGGTTGGGGCAGTCGAATGGGAAAGAGATATTCTTATCTTGTTCTTTTGAGATTGGAGAAAGATGGTGGGCATATAGTTTGGAAGCCTGAAATGAGAGACCCAAAATAAGGATAACGTAGGTGCATGTGCGCATGACACCTCAGAGATGAGCGATAATTATGGCTCCCACTCAAGGAAGTTTATTAGTCTTTGAACTTTTTCTAACTTTATTAACTCCGAATCTATATTTATTGTTCCAGGAAGAGGAGGAGGAAGAAGAAGACATTGACCATCTGGTGAAGCTGCATCGCCAGAAGCTAGCCAGGAGCAGCATGCGAAGTGGTTCCTCCATGGTAAGTTCTGTTAGTTCTGTGGCTACAGACATGTTGCAGTACCAGGAATGAAGGAAATATCTCTCCAGAGCAGAGTCAAGGACCTGGGGAAATCATCCTAGTCTCTCTTTCCAGGTAAGTGAGATGCATTTGTCTGTTCATATCCTCAGTTTAGACAGTAGTTGGGTAGGGCACAGCTAGGTGACTTTCCTCGGCATCTGCCCTGGAAGTAGTCAGGTAATTAGGCAATTCGGGCTAGAGACATTCTTGATCACAGCTTTGTGAACAGTAAATCATGACTTCTCCCCCAAAAAGGTAACAGGACACGAAGTGAGCAAGGTAATATTTCTTCTTCAGAGTCTACTCCAAATCTCATATTTAGGAGCATTGTCATGAGAGGGGCCCTGGCAGGGTTAATTGGCATCAAGGTATGATTGAGGAGCAGCAATATCAATCAGAATCATGAAGTAAAAGGCACATTTAAGAATTAGGGCCTAGTTAAAAAAAAAAATTAGGGCCTAGTTCTGTCAGAACTATGAAGATTGGTGTTTAGGGGACAGACAAAGAGTCAGGAACCGAGGTGATTGGGGTTTGTTCCCACTCCCACACAGGAATAGAATGGCACACTTATAGAGCTGATTCCTACCTGAGAGGAAGAGGTCTTTTCACCTCTGGTGGGACTTCCCTCCCCCCCCAAATCTGACACAATCACTTTTTTCTATAGGTCTTGATAGGCTAAGGCAGATAAAAGAAACCGCAGACACAGACACACGGACATAGACACACACACACACAATGGAATATTACTCAGCCATCAGAAAATGAAATCTTGCCATTTGCAACAATATGGTTGGAGCTAGAGTGTATTATGCCGAGTGAAATAAGTCAGAGAAAGACAAATATCATACGATCTCACTCAGATGTGGAATTTAAGAAACAAAACAGATGAACATATGACAAGGGGGGAAAAGAAGAAAAAAGGAGAGAGGGAAACAAGCCATAAGAGACTCTTAAGGATAGAGAACAAACTGAGGGTCGGTGGAGGGAGGTGGGTGAGGGATGGGCTAGATGGGTGGTTGGATATTAAAGAGGGCACTTGTGATATATATATGTATTGTATATATGTGATGAATCACTGAATTCCACTCCCAGATAACAATATTGCATTGCATGTTCACTAAAACTTAAATAAAAAAGAAACCCACAGATAATTAAGGTACTTTGTTTTAATTAGTAACTGACCCCTCCTAGTCAACATGTTAGCATATATAACATGACCAGAAGAATAGTTTCATCTTACCTGTACTCCTTGTCTACCTTCTGGGACAGGCAAAAACTAAAAATAAAATTTGTAAAAAGAGGGGAAGAAGGGAAGCTAAGAGCGTAGGTGAGCCATGAACTGATTATTAAGCTCAGCAGTTGTGAACGTGCTATGCATTGTTTCGTCCTCTGGGGCTTCTGAAGATTTTGTTTTGTTCAGTGACTGTGGCTTTATTGTGAGAGAAGATGTGAGCAATGTGAGAGGGGCAGTTATGCCTTTGCCAGATGTCTGTGGGTGCTTTATCTGCAGAGTACGATTGGCAGCATGATGAGCATCTATAGTGAAGCTGGCGACTTTGGCAATATCTTTGTGACGGGCAGGATTGCCTTTTCCCTGAAGTATGAGCAGCAAACACAGACTCTGGTCATCCACGTGAAGGAGTGCCACCAGCTGGCCTATGCGGATGAAGCTAAGAAGCGCTCTAACCCGTGAGTGCTTCTGGAACCTGACTGATGCTCTGAGACAAGAGCTGAGACCCTGGCATCTGTGTGGGCACTCTTGAACCGAGGTTATCACTTCCTGGGCAGACGGGGAGGTGTTTTTGAGAGTGGCGAGGGGAGATGTGGGAAAGGGACCAGGGCTGGGAACATGCTAGAAGGACGTGTCTAAGAGGGCTTGCTGTGACATTTTCATTTCATCATGGCACCTGCATACGGAGAGCAGAGAAGTGAAGAATGGGCTTGAGAAAAAAACAACAAACGACTCTGTACTCTCCTTGATTTCTAGATATGTGAAGACTTATCTTCTGCCTGACAAGTCCCGCCAAGGAAAAAGAAAAACCAGCATCAAGAGGGACACCATCAATCCACTGTATGACGAGACCCTCAGAGTATGTATCTAGATCCTGAGAGTAGAACACATTCTGTCTCGTGTGCTGAGCCATAGCAATTCCTCTGCTGCAGGGCAGGGCTGGGTGACATGGTTTTCTGTGGCCACGTCTGTGTCTGAAAATAGGCCATGGGCATCTGTTCACATACTAATCCCTCAGAGAAGAGAACAAAGGTGTTCTGGCTTTCTTGGATTGTTGTGAAATTGGAGAGTCATGTCACCACAGATCTCATTTTATTTTATTTTTTAAAAGATTTTATTTATTTATTTGAGAGAGAGAGCGCACACGCGTGAATAAGGGGAGGGGGCAGAGGGAGAGAGAGAAGCAGACTCCCTGCTGAGCAGGGAGCCCTGGAGGTAGGGGCTCGATCCCAGGACCCTGGGATCATGACCTGAGCTGAAGGCAAATGCTTAATTGACTGAGCCACCCAGCTGCCACCACAAATCTCCTTTTAAAAAGTAATTTGGTATCATATGATCTCTCTGATATGAAGAATTCGAGAGGCAGGGCCGGGGGTCGTGGGGGGGTGGGGAAGGGAAATAAGAAAAGATGGGATCATGAAGGAGACAAACCATAAGAGACTCCTAAACTCACAAAACAAACCGAGGGTGGCTGGGGGGTAGGGGCGGGTAGGGATGGGGGGGCTGGGTTATGGACATTGGGGAGGGTATGTGCTATGGTAAGTGCTGTGAAATGTGTAAGCCTGATGATTCACAGACATGTACCCTGGGGCAAATAATACATTATGTGTTAATTTAAAAAAATAAAAATTAATAAAAATAAATAAATAAAAAGTAATTTGGGATCAGAAGTTTCTGTGGCAGTCTGTTTTGAAGATTCCATTGTTCTTTTACCCAGTCAAGGAAAAATTAAGTTTCCAGGTCCTACCATAGAATGTGGAAGATTTTTGTGAAATGGGGGGTTAAGTGAAGGCGTTGACTGAGGAAACTCGAAGTGCTTAGGGACCAAAGTAATTGGGTATTCAGGATTACGGACTTTGGGTATGGTTGCTCAGATTTTGGAATAATCTTTTCTGAGGAATTACCATGAACTAATCATCTTGGGCTTCTCCTTTCCTTTCGCAGTATGAGATCCCAGAATCTCTTCTGGCCCAGAGGACTCTGCAGTTCTCAGTTTGGCATCATGGTCGTTTTGGCAGGAACACTTTCCTTGGAGAGGCAGAGGTCCAGATGGATTCCTGGAGGCTTGACAAGAAACTGGATCATTGCCTCCCTTTACACGGAAAGGTAGTCTGCTTTAACAACTCCTTACACAGGTTGGATCTGAGGTAGCACAGTCTGCAGGGACCTCTGCTGCTACCTGTTGGTAGTGTCTTTGAATGAGTTTGACCGTAACTTCAGATGCACTTGCATGTTGAGTGTGTTATCTCCTTCTAGGCCAGGCAAAGGATGAAGCCACAGTTTTCCTTTGAAAAGTCATATGTGTGCCAAGCTTTGCCTCATAACCTTCCAGAGGCCGGGCATATCCTAACATCCTAACTTGCACCTCTTCTCCAACCTAACCTTCTGGGTGTCTCCTAATCACTCGTTTTCCAAGCTCATCTTTTCACTAAAGAAGTGGGAAGTAAAACAATTCATGGAGTCCTAATTGTGCTCTTTGTCACACAAGCCAGGGAAAATTTTACTTTGGTGATGGCACCTCAGGCAAGATTGTAGCCGTGTCCAAAATAGTGCCTGGGATCTGAGTGCAGACCAGGATTTGAGTCCCGTTTCTGTTATTTGCCAGCTAGGTAAGTCACCCCTGTTATAAAATACCTTAGGCAAATCACTTAAATTCTGTTTAGTCTCAGTTTATTCATCTACAAAATGGAGATCATAATAATATTCCTCTTTTGCAGGCTTGTCCACAAAGGGCCAAGCAATGCCTGGTACCTAATGGACATTCAGTAGGTTATTGTCATTCTGGTTAAGACGAAATTGCTAAAACAGAGTTAGGATTTCTTGATGATCGGGACTGTTCGATGGCAAGGTTCCTTGGTAAACTTTTTTTTCACTAACATTTTCTTATTTTATTATTACTTTCAATCAGCCAACATATAGCACATTGTTAGTTTTTGATGAATACACCAGCATTTTCAATGCTAAAAGCGGTATGTGGTGTATAGACTATCTTTGGAAAGAAAGATAGGAAACTAGTAGCAGTGGCTGCCTCTGGGAAGAGAGACTGAGGTAAGAGAGCAATTTAGTTTTCTCTGTATGCCCTTTTAGAATGTTTGAACTTTTTACCATGTCTACATGTATCATTTATTTAAAAAAATTAAGAATAAGAGGATATATGTGCACGTGGTTCGAAATTGCAATGACATAGAAGTATATAAAAAGAAAAGTACATTCCATTCCCTAGAAATAACCACTATTACCAACTACTTGGATATCTTTATAGAGATTTTATATTAAGCAGCATGAATATGCATGTAGGGATTTATATTTTTTCCTTTTTATACAACTAGGCTTGTATGAACCTCATCATGTACATATATCTTGATTTTTTTTTCATTTGACAATTCATTATTTATCATGGACATCTTTCTGTGCCATCACTTACATATCTGTCTCATTTTCATTGCTGTATAGTATTCTTTAATGTGCCTATATTATAAATTGTTGGCTTTTTTTTTTTTTTTTTTGCTGTTAAAACTATGCTGTACTATATCTTGACCTTCTTATGTGAATGTAATGTAGGAGAAATTTCTGGTAGTGGAATTGCTGAGTCAGTCATGCAATATTTTGATAGCTACTTCCTTCCATAAAAAATATTAACAATGTTAAATCTGCCCCTTTAAATAGTAATAAAAACAGGAAAGCAATTATGAGCAATCTATAGCATATTACTGGAAATGTAGAATCTCTCTCCTTTTTTTAAACATTTTATTTATTTGAGAGAGAGAGAGAGAGAGAGCATGCATGTCAGCACAAGCTGGGGGAGGTACAGAGGGAGAGGGAAAAGCAGACTCCTCGATGAGCAGGGAGCCTGATGAGGCTTGATCCCAGGACCCCAGGATCATGACCTGAGCCGAGGGCAGATGCTTAAATTACCGAGCCACCCAGGTGCCCCAGAGATGTAGAATTTCTTAAGCATTTGGCACGGGAGTCGTTCTCTCAGAGGCCTACGGTTGGTATAATGATACTGGAAATGTCACCGTAAACCATTATGAACTACTGCCAATAAAAGTGTCTTACATCAAAAGAAAAAAAAAAAACTGCATTAAGATGGAGACATTTGCTCTTTGCAATTATTTTGAGCTAGAATAGAAATACGCTACTGAAAAAATACACAGTTTCTAGCAAAGGCTAACCCCAGTTTTAAGAGTCTACTAAAGTTCACAATCTGGAAATGAATAAGTTGTGTAGACATTTATAAACAACAAAAAGTCCACCCAGCATTATATATCTATTTCAACCTAAAATACTATATTTATTGCCTCTGCTCTATCTTTTTTTTACCCCCTAGCAATCCATTTGCTCCCATTCAGCTCCCATTCTCTTCCTGGCATCCACCTTCCTACTCTTTTGTATCTCTCCCATACACTAAACTGTGCATCTGGGTATGTGGTACATTTTTCCAAGCCAGTGGGGATTATGCCTTCCCGTCATCGTTTACTCCATGCTGAGGACCTAGGTGAGAGGAGCCCCAGTGAACACAGGCAGGTGACAGGGCAAGTCTGGTCTGCACCAGCTCATGTTCTGGATACCAAAGCATAAAGAACAGAACCGTGGCCAGAGAACCAATAGAGTGAAGCAGTTCTGGTACCAACAGCCAAAGACAATAGGCCACTTGCTGCTCATTCCAGACATTCATTCATTCATTCTTACACTCATTCAGTAAATATTTGTGGAGCACCTACTATGTGCCAGGTACTTGGCTAAGTGTCAGGCCTACTAGGCCAAGCAAAACTAGTTAGATTCCTGTCCTCCTGGCGTTTAGGTTCTAGCGGTAGAAACAGCCATTCATCAAAAGTAATGTACATATAAAATTAGAAATTGTGGCATGCTCAAATCCTAGCAACAGAGTTCCACCTAGCCTTCAAATCTTTGTAAACTCTCCTTAAAAAAATACTTTTTATCTTGGAAAATCATACAAGCAATACATACCATTCTTTTGAAAAAGACTGTGTATATATATGCATATATATACAAACACACACACACACACACAAACACAGGCAAAAGCGAAAGCCCTCTTTCCTTTCTCCAATCCAGTCCTCTCTGTAGAATAAACAAGTGTTAAGTTTGTATGTATCCTTCAGGGTTTTTCCTTTTCTTTCTTTTTTATTTTTTGTCAGGAGAAAAAGATACAAATTTATTCTATGGACTGTAGTATAGTGGTTAAAAGCATGGACTCTGGAACCAGTCTGTCTGAATCTGAATCCTGCCTCTGCCAGTTGCTAACTGTGTGACCTTGGGAAAGTTACTTAACCTCTCTGTTCCATAATCTGTAAAATGGGGCTAATAGTACCTATAGGGATTATCTTGAGGATGGCACAAAATGGTATACTTAAAGTACTTGTAACATAGTAAGTACTATATAAGTGATGATGATGATAATCATTATTTACATATATACATATTCACATGTACAAACATGATCATATTTCAATATAAGCGGGACACTTTTTCTGCATTTTGCTTTTTGACTTACTAGTACGGCTTGGGTATCTTTCTGAGTCAGCACATATGGATTCCCTGCATTCTTTTTGATGATTGCATGCCATAATCCAGACGCCATCTGCGGGCATTAAAATCGCTCACTTAACCTTTCCTATATTGATCAACATTTAGGGTGTTTCCACTTTTGGGCTTTTACTAACAATGTTGATAGCAGGATTCCTCATCATGGTATCAGTCACCTGTGAGTCTGTGTGGCAACTTCGCTGGAAGACTTTTGAGGGTATTTGGGAATCTAGTCACTGTATCCCCCAAGTAGCAAAATAGTGGGCATTGCAAAAGAACCTGTTGGCTTTTCTCCAGCTCCTTCTGAAGGAACTGCCTTGGAAGCCTGTGGCTGCCATGGCCTAGGCACCCTGGATTGTATTCATAAGGAGAATTCTCTTATGTCATGCAGCTGTTCTGGGGTCAGTTTTCGAGTCTCCTCAGCGAGAGGTCCCAACAACTCCTGAGAAGCCCCGCTTGACCTGTCGGGTTTCCCTGTGTTTCAGATCAGTGCTGAGTCCCCGACTGGCTTGCCATCACACAAAGGCGAGTTGGTGGTTTCATTGAAATACATCCCAGCCTCCAAACTCCCTGTTGGAGGTGACCGGAAAAAGAGTGAGTTTTTTTTTCGGGGGGTGGGGGCGGTTTGCTGGATTTAGTCGTTGGTGTTCTGTATAGGGTATCTGTGAGATAGTGTAGCTGGTGGCCAATCTTTAAGAGACAAGATTGAGATGCTCCTTAGATAATCTTCTAGGGAAGATTCCTTTATTAAGTAAGCCTTTTCTGCATTGTTTTCAACCACAAGGGAATATCTTAGGGTTGGCACTCATTTTTTTTTTCTTTAGGCCATTAAACTGACTTGGTCTCAGCCCAGCTATGGCAAGCTATTAGAGGGCAGATTAGAACAGAAACTTTGGGGGTGAGAAAGGGTGGTTGCACGGGGTGGCGAAATGTGAGGGACAGGAAGTTAAACGTCGAGGGGGGGAGTATGTGAACACACCGGGCACTGTGCTAGTGACTAGGGACATGTAGATGAATAAGACATGTTTACCCTCTCTTGAGAAGCTTAGTGAGGACGACAGTCATATGCTGAAAGAGTGCAGATACAGGAGTGATGAATTCTCTCTGGTTACATTTGGGGAGAACTTGAAAGAGGAAGTAAGGACGAAACTGGACTTCAGATGAGGATGGGGTGAGAAGAGCAGTTCCAGAAGAAATAGCATGAGCAAAGATTTTAAAAAGGCATGGTAAATGTGGAGTTGGACGTAAAGTGTGAGGTAGCGAATTCCTTATTTCGGTGGCACTGGGGTTATGGTTTGTATATGTGGGAGTGGAGCTGCAATTGTTGATAAGGCGGGTGCCTGACTTGGAACATGATGGTAAGGAGTTGAATTTGATCCATTGGTGCAATGGGAAGGCAAAGGTCTTAGAAAGATACCTGTTGCAGGGTCTAATCCATAGGATACCAGGGTTCAACAAGACCCCCAAGAAGGGTGTGGGGGATGACTAGAGAAGAGAAGCAAGGATAGGACCATAGGGAAGAACAACACTTTAAAGGATGAAGAGAGGATGAAAAGCTAATGAAGTAGAGGGTTATTTTAGGAAAGAGCTTGCAGAAGGTTGTCAATAGTGTTGAAATACTATTGGGATGTCAGGCCGGTGAGGGCAGGGAAGACATGGCTCATTGGCATTAGGTTGTATTTTCAGTGGGTTAGTGGAAGCAGAAGCCAGATTTCACCAGAAACTAGGCCGAGTGAATGAAGCCAAGAAGTAGAAGTAGTGAGTAGGGACTCTTTTTTTTTTTTTTTTTTAAGGATAATTGATGGTGAAAGAAAGAGATAAGGGTAAAGGGATATTTTCTTTTTAAAGGATTTTTTTCTTTTTTTAAAAGACTTTATTTATTTATTTGAGACAGGCGGAGGGGCACAAGTGAGGGGGAGGGGCAGAGGGAGAGGAAGAAGCAGACTCCCTGATAAGCAGGGAGCCCAATGTGGGGCTCGATCCCAGGACCCCAGGATCATGACCTGAGCCGAAGGCAGAGGCTTTAACCCACTGAGCCACCCAGGCGACCATTTTTAAAGGATTTCTATTTATTTTTATTTATTTTATTTTTATTTATCTTTTTTTAAAAGATTTTCTTTGTTTATTTGACAGAGAGAGAGATCACAAGTAGGCAGAGAGGCAGGCGGGGGGGGGGGGAAGCAGGCTCCCTGCTGAGCAGAGAGCCCGATGCGGGGTTCCATCCCAGGACCCTGAGATCATGACCTGAGCCGAAGGCAGAGGCTTTAACCCACTGAGCCACCCAGGCGCCCCCTCTCCTTTTTTTTAAAGGATTTTTAAAAGAAGAAGTGAGATTAGTGTATATTTCGACTGAAGGGATAGGACTAGTAGAGGAAGAGCTATTAAAAATGGGAGATGGGTTCTTCCTCTGCCTCTCCCCCCTGGCTTTTGCTCTCTTTCTCACTCACACACACTCTCTCTCTCAAACAAATAAATAAAATCTTTAAAAAGGGGGGAGGGGCGCTCCTGGGTGGCTCAGGGGGTTAAGTGACTGCTTTCGGCTCAGGTCATGGTCCCAGGGGCCTGGGAGCAAACCCTTTATCCAGCTCCCTGCTCAGCAGGGAGTCTGCTTCTCCCTCTGCCTCTCCTCCCTGGCTTGTGATCTCTCTCTCTGTCTCTCTCAAATAAATAAATAAAATTTTAAAAAAAAAGGAAGGTGGGGGTTGAAATTGATGACGCCTGATGAATCCTGTGAAGTGTGGGCATGGGATCAAGAACACAGGTAGGGGAGTTCCCTTTTTAAAAATAATTCAACAAATATCAGGCAACTTTACTTCTCTAAGCCTTCACTTTCCCATCTATAAAATGGGAATAATAGTAGATACCTTCTACTGTTGCTTTGACAATTAAATGGTTAATGTAGAATCAGGCACATAGCCAGTTTTCTAAAAAGCATTTATTGCTACTGTTGTCCTTACTAATTGAGTCAGGCACTGTGTTGGGTCCTGAGAGTGGAAGTCAGATGTGGTCCAGTTGTCATGGAGCTTGCTGCCTTCAGGAGCCAGGGATGGAAGGTGCTCTGTAGGCAAAAGTCAAGAGAAATCTGAAGAGGGGAGGGGCTCACTTGCTATGGCTGACCTCCCTTGCAGGTAAAGGTAGGGAAGGGGGAGAACTCCAGGTGTGGATCAAAGAAGCCAAGAACCTGACGGCTGCCAAATCAGGAGGGACTTCAGACAGCTTTGTCAAGGGGTGAGTCCCTGGGCCAGCACCAAACCAGTTCCGGGAAGCTAAGAGAGGAACCCAAATTAACCTTTCTCTGTAGATATTATCCTTGTAAATCCTAACATCTCCAGCAGCCAACTCTGTTCCTGAAAATAGGTAATGGGACAGCCTCTACAACCACCTCTGTTCTGGTCTGAGCTCAGTTTGGACTGTGCTATAGTGTGGATTTCCAGAGGGGGGGTAGTAGACAGACAGGCTGGACTTTTCCTTTGTTATAGACTTTGGCTTTTAATGAATCCTGAATCAAAAGCTGTGCCCCTGACTGTTAGGATTTAGGAACTCAGGACTGTGCTCCCCACAATATTAAACAATGCCAGCTCCCCCCCAAATGATCGATCACCCCGCTGACTTAAGCTCTCTAGCAAATCATGGTTGGCTAGGCCTATAGTTAACGACTATCGGCTTTCTTGAAAGAGGACCTTGTCTAGTAGAAATGGAATCAAATATTTAAAACCCATGTTTGGTAGAGTATAGATAAGAGTTTACTAATGACACTATATTAATTTTCTCTCCAGGTTAAAGGAATTGAATCAGGTGAATGGTCCAGTGGGGGTAGTGGGAAGTCTGCTTCGGCATATTAGAAGGAGGGAGTGTGTGTGCTAGCATCCACATGACGACCTCCCTCCCTGGGCTAGGCCTGTGGCAGGGGAAAGGGGAATTTAGACAGGTATTTGCCAGCTTTGAGTAGGTTGTTGATTACTCCCCGCCCTCTGCCAGATACCTCCTTCCCATGAGGAACAAGGCCAGTAAGCGTAAAACTCCCGTGATGAAGAAGACCCTGAATCCCCACTACAACCACACATTTGTCTACAATGGTGTGAGGCTGGAAGATCTGCAACACATGTGCCTGGAACTGACTGTGTGGGACCGGGAGCCTCTGGCCAGCAATGACTTCCTGGGCGGGGTCAGGCTGGGTGTTGGCACTGGTGAGAGCCTGTCCCCGGTCCTGACCATTTTAAAGGCCTCTTGCGTATTTTTCACTCCTCATATACCCGTAGCCCTTCCTTCAGAGCCTCTCTATTGCAAAAGTAGTCTTCTTTTCCTTTAGTTAACGTTTAGTCACTATTGACTGAGTGCCTACTATGTGCAGGCCTCAGGGGAAGGCTGAGCTCATGCACCGTTAATGGGTACACGTGAATGGGACCCTGATTGCCACGAATGCCGTGGTGGCATTTGGTGATCTTACCACCAAAAAAATCTAAAAATCTACCTGCGTCCATATGGATAATTTCCATCTTCCATCCTGTTGTAATGAAAGAGGGACCTTTCTAGCAAAGTCCATGCTCTTTCCAAGCATTCTGGATCACTCCCTAACCTTCGTAACCTCGCTTCTGGAATCTCTTCTCTCTCCTATCTGATCACTTTCATTCCCTCTACCTCCCTACTGGAGGAGAAAACAGATATGCTCTGGTGTTGCCAATCTTAAGAAACAGAAATTAACCTTTTCTTGACCCTACATTCCCCCTTCTAATTTCTTGAAAGGAATTGTCTCTACTTCCTCGCATCTCTTTTAGTCCTCAGTCCACTGTGATCTGGCTTCTGTCTCACCGCTCCACTGAGCAGTTGCTCATGATAAACTTTTGTTTCCATCTTACTAGAATTTTCATGCGATTTAGCCTAACTGATCCCTCCCTTTTTCTTGAAATACTTAGCTCCTACTGATTCTGCACTTGTCTTTGGAGTTTTCTCATTCTCTACCCAAACCCTAAATATTGGTGTTTTTCAAGGCTTAGTCTTGCATCCTTTTTCTTCTCTGCAGTCTCTGCACTCCTGTGGCCTTAAATACTACTCGTATATTAAGAAGTCATACAAAGCACTTAACCCGAAGTGTCTAGAATGAGGTTTTCACAAATGCAAGCCAGTTCATATCAGTCTCCTACTTAAAACCCTTCAGTGGCTCACTCCTGGGCTTGGAAGACAATCCAAAGTTCTTGCCATTCTGACAGGCCCCTACAGATTCTGGACCCTTTGTTCCTTTATAATCTATATCACTTTCCTGCTAGCTCTCTGTGCTCCAAACACAGTGACTCTTTTCTGCTCTCCAAATATACCAAGCTCATTCCAACTTCAGAACCTTTGCAATTATTGTTAACCTCTTTCTGGCTCCTTCCCATCCTTCGGAGCTCCACTCAGATGCCTCCTTGGAAAGGCGCTCAGACCACTCCAGCTAAAGGAGGCCCTAATCTAGGCACTGCCGACCACCTTCTTTATTTACTTCATGACACTTATCTCGCTATTTGAAGTATTCTTGACTTCCTTGTAAATGTTGTGTTTCCCCTATTCAAATGTAAGCTGCCTGTAAGGCAGGACTTTTTTTTTTTTTCTTTGTTTACCACTGTATCTCTCAAACCTCGAAGAGTACCTGGTACACGGTAGGCACTCAATAATTGTTTGCTGACAAAATGAATGTACAAGACAGTAGGGAATGAGGCCACATCCAAACCAAACCTCAGGCCTGGAGTCTATAGCTAGAGTAAAAAAAAGGTGTTTAGCTGCTGCTTCTCCCACCTCCCACCGCCCCTCACTTTTTTTTTTTTTTTTTTAATTTCCAGTCAAGTTGGCAGTGATAGAAAGGCAGTAGCTCTGTCATGAGGTATCAGACACAAGAGCTCTGTCATGGCCTCAGAAGGAGAGGTCTGAAGCTACCATGTGCTGTTTGGAGTCTGATTTCTTCAGTCTGAAGTCTCCTGATAGAGTCTCAGGAACACAGAGATAGCCTTGCAGAGTCAATAGGGACCAGTTCCCAGACGGCCGTCCCCATCCACCCATCTCCGTAACACGCTGTCTTTTGTGGGATGGCTACCCTTGCTGTGTAACCTCTCTTTCCCGGGGTTGGGGGGGCTGAGGCGTGGGTTCCCTGTTCAGCTGCTCCTCTGGTATTTCTCCTCAGGGATCAGTAATGGGGAAGTGGTGGACTGGATGGACTCGACTGGGGAAGAAGTGAGCCTGTGGCAGAAGATGCGACAGTACCCAGGGTCATGGGCAGAAGGGACTCTGCAGCTGCGTTCCTCGATGGCCAAGCAGAAGCTGGGCTTATGAGTCCCCATCTTTCTCTGCAGGTCCAGCCCTGTCCAGGGCAAGTCAGAGGAAGTGAAGAAACCAAGAGCAAAGATTTATAATGTGTGTGTGTGTGTCTGTGTGTGTGTGTGTGTGTTATGTATGTGTGTGTGTGTGTATAAACACGTATTTCTACAATTCTCATTATGCTAGAGTCAGGCAGACTTGTTCCCTTTTTTAAAGCAGACTCAAGAGTAAGGGTCTGTTCCAAACGTTTTTATTTGTGCTTCATCTAGTGTATTTCCAGAGTCCATGTGTATATCTTTATGATATTTAATTAACTTAAAAATCTTTTAAAACAAGTTTTTTTTTTTCGTCCACTGTCTTGCAATGCTTTTCCTCCTTCCTTTCTTCCTCAGGAAGCCCTGGCTGCCTTTGGCATTCACACGGGTCTGTGTTGCAAGATGTGCCTGGTCTGAGGCCAAGGCTCTGGGAAGCAGGGTTGGGTTACTAAAGACAGGAGAAGATGGGAGAGAGGTGAGCAGGTCTGCCCCTTTCCTGTCCAATTTCTGTTTTTAACTCCATTTTTACCTTGATAAATTTCTGGAACTTGGCTTTTAACTTTCCTTGTTCTTAACTAGTTTCCGTAGCGCTTGGGTCTCATGGTTTCCTTTGAAATGCTAAGAAAATTCCCAAGTTCCTTCCGGCTCTAGACACCTTTACTAGACCTTTAGGGGACTCTTATAATGGAGCTGCTTTAGAAAAAACACTTTAATTAGGTAGTGACTGAGTCATGGACATGCCCCAAATGGCTTCTCGGTGGTCTCATAGGACCCACTGGCTGAGAGTGAAATGTCTCCCAGCCGTGCTGGATCTTTGCATTTTATACAGATATAGCTGTTGTTGGAGAGCTCATCATTTCTCTAATAAAAGACATCTTCACCCTCACGTGCCACATCTTTCTGAGCGCTTGTGTCCTCGGTGTGGTACCACACACAATATGGTCTACATACCATCATGCCAGCCACAATAGCCAAGTACTGTCTAAACTGGCCTGGTGTTGGGGTGCCTGGGTGACTCAGTTGGTTAAGCGTCTGCCTTCGGCTCAGGTCATGGTCTGGGCGTCCTGGGATGGAGCCCCGCATCGGCCTCCCTGCTCAGTGAGGAGCCTGCTTCTCCCTCTCCCTCTACCCCTCCCCCCTGCTTGTGCTCTCTCTCTCTCACACTCTATCTCAAATAAATAAATAAAATCTTAAAAAAAAAAAAAACTGACTCAGTGTTTCTCCAGACTGGGCACTGTTAGTACTCTAAGAGAATGTGTTCAGAGAACCTCCTAGTTATTCTGACTTCCTTCTTGAAGTAACTTCAGTTTCTATTTTTCCTGTTGTTTCCTAAACTTGACCTAGATATAACATAGATGTGATGTGTTGAGACCTTTCTAAGAAGGGTCTGGTGACCTGAGGATCTTTTCTGAAACTCACTGTACCAAACTGACCTTTTTATCCTTGCAAGTGTATCTACACAAAGTTGTTTATGAAAGGAGTCTATACCAGAGAAGAAATCCCTTTTGGTAGAGTCTGCTGATTTCTCCTTAAAGGGCCACTAGATCAAGGGCAGCTACTGTGGTTTCTACTGTATGGGTGAACCGAATGGAGGAGTGTTTTTTAAAAGGTTTGTTTGGTATGGCTTGATCCTGTAAGGAAAGCATAATTTGGAATCCTGGCCTGTAACTCGCTCCTTTGTTCTCCACCCCCTGAAATGTATGTGTCCTTCAATAAAGCTTTCTCACTTGTCAAGTGTTTGCATTTGTTAGCTCTACTGAGGCTTTTCTCTCTGATGTCCTCACTTACTGCAGTTGCTGTTCAGTGGCTTGAAGGAGAAGAACCAAAGTGACAAATGCCCTTCCCTAAGCGTACACTGTACTAATTCAAAGAAAATTTCCCTTTCCCTATGTTGCCTGATACCTCTGCCGAGCCCTGATCTGTTGGCCTTTGTGTTTGGTCTCTAGGGAGACACATGAGAATCCATCTTAAAAGTGGCACCACTTTTCTTTCTCTTTCAAGTACCAAAGGAACTCCTTCTCGAGTTTTGTAGCCCCCTACCACTAGGAAGGAGAGAGTTGTGCACAGGGGAAGGAAGATGTTCTCTGCTGTGTTTCTTTCTGGATCCTTCGATATCTCTAGGAGGTAGGGCCTTTTCCCTTCATCCCTTCTACCATTATTTAATTTTGAGAAATAAATAAATAACACAGATGCTAAGCAACCCATCTCAGAAATAAGGCCCTGGGTTAAGAAACCTGGGTTTCTAGGGAGAGCCCAAGTGATTCTTGACCTCTTCTGCAAAAAGACATCAATATATATTGAATGTCTTTTGTGTACAAAGATTTATGCTAGGCACATTATATGTCATTTCCTTTATTTCTCCAAGCACCTTATGAAGTAGGAAAATTTCCCTTTCTACAGATGAGGAAACTCAAGTCCACTATTGTACAACAGAGTTGGCCTTTGAATCAAGGTCTGATTCCAGTGTATCGTGCTACTTCCTGCGAGGGCGTTATATGAGTTATGGACAAAGATTCAAAGGAAGGGATGACTCTGTTTTTCTAAAATATGTCGAAGAAATAAGTTTAGTCTACAAGGTAGGATAATCAGGATGCCTTGGACGTTACCTAACCAGCTGACGGACTCAATGGCTTGTGCGCACAAGTGTGTGTACGTGTGTGTGCATGTGTGTGTGAGTGAGTGTGTATATGTGTATGAGAGAGATGGGGAGATGGAGATGGGGGTAGATGGGAGGCAGAGAGAGAAAAACAAACAGTTAAGTACAGGGTTGGGGTGAGGCTAGCCCCTTGTCTGGCTGTGAGCTTGATTCTGCTGCCGTCCCCTCCCCCTTTACTTTAAAGGCTGGAATTTTCTGAATCATAAGGCAAAAGAGGTTACAGTGAAACTTAACCTAAAGAAAGCAAGACTCACTTGCCTTTCTGACTACTCAATAAAAAGAAACAAAACAAAAGCTTCTCAATTTTTTGAAGCTACAGGAACATTTCTATGCGTGAGTCAGGCCCACGTGGAAATTCGGTTCAAGTTGTCATTCATGTTGTCATTTGGGCCTTTGACCTGCTAGCATGCCCTGGCTTGCCACTTGAGGTGTAAGTGATAAAGACAAGGCAGGGCATTTATTCTGACTAATGTGCAATCTTTGCCTTTGGAACCACAGACCTTGTCTGACCAGAGATTTCCCACATTAGTTCATTGTATTTTGTCTTCTGCCCATAACTTGTCTTTTGACTTTCAAGCTCCTGTATTTCCCTGGAGGGAAGAGGGAGAAGGGACTTTTTTGCTATAAGTTTGATCATTCACTCCATGTCCTGGTCCACTCAGCCACTGCCTTACTTTTTATTTTACATTTTACAAAGGAGATTTCCACTAAGCCTGCAGTGGAAACAGCTTCTCTCTGACTCACTACTACCCGCCCTGTGTTCTGGGCTCACGACTTTTATTCCATCCCTCTTCTTTGGAGAGTGCATTTTCTTGAGTGGAGAGCCTCCCAGTTCCCTCTTTCCTCCTGGGTCCACTCCCAAGTCTTGTGCTGAGTAGGATTACATACAGAAGGTGAAACTCTTGTCTTTGCTTGGAGCAGTCAGCTGTCTTGAAATGAAAAGTCAAAAAGGTGGGAGCAATACACCATATGTAATATTTAAGAACATGGACTCCGGAGCCAGCCTGCTGGTGTTTAAATCCCAACTCTGTCACTTACTAGCTGTCTGATCTCAGGTGAGTTGCCTAACCTCTCTGTGCCTCAATTCCCTCATCTGTGAAATGGGGCTAATCACAGGACCTGCCTGAGAAGTTTCTGTGAAGATTGCTGAGTCGGTGGGTAGAATGTTTAGAATGGCACTCAGTACATAGTGGGGGCTCAAGCATTAGTTCTGCCTCTCCACTCAGCCTGCTTTCTTCTCTCCTCTAATTTTCCACTGGGGACCCCCTAGGCAAAGCCAAAGGAGAAGGGCTGCCAAGTCTTAACCATGACCCTGGGTTCCATGAGAGTCGAAAAGAAGGTTCTCATACATTATATATTACTAAAAAATAAATAAAATATGCAAAGAAGGGGGGAAAAAAGGAAGAAGGTTCTCAGCAGCACGGGAAGGATACCTTTTCCTCAAACACGGACACTCCATAGAGTGTTGCTGCATTTCACAACGGCCCAGCCTCAAATTTACTTTCAGGCCCGGCTCTTAAGGCTTGACTTTGGGCTGCGGTGACTCCCACCTGCTCTGTGCTCACCTCTTAAAAGGGATCTGTTGGGCGTCTGCCTTCGGCTCAGGTCGTGATTCCGGGGTCTTGGGGCCGAGCCCCTCATCGGGCTCCCTGCTCAGCGGGGAGCCTGCTTCTCCCTCTCCCTCTGCTACTCCCTGCTGCTTGTGTTCTCTCACTCTGTCTCATGCTCTCTCTCTCTCTCTCTCTCGAATAAATTAAAAAAATATATATATACACACATATATATGTGTGTGTGTGTATATATATATATATATATATTTTTTTTTTTTTTTAAAGGATCTGAGTAGGGGTGACTGGGTGGCTCAGTCATTAAGCATTTGCGTTTGGCTCAGGTCATGGTCCCAGGGTTCTGGGATTGATTCCCGCATGGGGCTCCCTGCTCAATGGGAAGCCTGCTTCTCTCTCTCCCACTCCCCCTGCTTGTGTTCCCTCTCTCGCTGTATCTCTGTCAAATAAATAAATAAAATCTTAAAAAAAAAAAAAAAGGATCTGAGTAAGTTAATACGTGAGGCTGAATCTGTCTTTTTTTTTTTTCCTTCTCCACTAGTTCTACAGGGGCTTGGAGTGATGGTTTCTAGGTTGCCCAGATCATGAGCTGGGGGCTGGGGGCTTCCCTGAGGAAGGGACAGCCCTGGCTGCCTTTTGCTGGGGAACTGGAGGCTCAGTAAGAAGAGATTGTTGCCCGTGAGCCAGCTGGGGGGGCCAGGACTAAACATTCTGCTCTGGCCTGATTTGTCTTCCTAAGCGGCCTCTCATGGCCGCATTTTCCTTACTCTTAGATGAAGCAATAGTTAACATCATATTTGTAACCCAATCCCCTAAAAGTGCAAAGGACAAGCTCAAGAAGGTCTTGAAGCTCCCACCCACCACCTCCAATGATACAGTTCACCCGTAGGGGAAAAGCCCTCTACACTTGCTTACTTACATGTCCTGGTTGTGTGTTGTGACAGTGCTGCCCTCTGCTGTCACCTCAGGGTATAGGAACCATTTCAAACACAGCCAGTTGGTGAATTAACGGAGAATTTACTTATCTGGAAGACTTTGAAGAGAAGCGCAGGAGACCAGGTTGCGAGAAGAAGACTTTCACCCCCAGCCCATTGCCCAGGACCTGTCCTCAGTCCCTGCCTAGCTTCGTATGCTCCTCGAGTGCTACTTAAAGCAGAGACTTGCTTAGGGAAACTATTACACAGCCCTACGAAGGGGCCTGGGAATGTCCCAGGATTGGTGGATCTCACCCACCTCAGAGTCCTGTCCCTAGAACCGTGGGGAACGATTTCTGCCTTTTATCAGGCCCCAGTTTCGGCCGACTAGGGCAGTTTTCCCTTGACCTCCATCCATGTCCTGGCTCAAGTTCACTCGCACATGTCCCTTTGCTCCCGGCGCTGGATCAGCTCCTGGTTGCTCAGTAGGTAGTCATCAATGAATGTGAAGATTTCCTCGGGGGTGACAGGTTCCATGTAGCGTTCCCGGTCAATTCCCTGCTTGTCAATCAACACCATGTTGAAGTAGGAGGGAGTGAGGTGCTGAAATTGCCTAGAGAGAGGAGCCCACGAGGTGTGAGTGAGACCTTGCCTGGACTTCATCCCACCAGGATCTACTCCATTCTAAAGTTTCACGGCTCTAATTCCTTCCCTACCTGATCTCTTGTCCCCACCTACTCTCCTACCTCACGCCCCTTTGTTTTTTCTCTGTTCAGACTCTAGTCTTGTTGTCCCTTTGCATCTAACTCTGCTACACTGTCCCTTCCTTACCCCAGATGGAGCAACTGTGTTGACACCAGGCTATGCTTCCCTCATAGTCCCCCTTAAGCAGGAGTATCACATATACTATGTGAGCTGCACGGACTAACTCTAGGGAGCACCAGTGGTACGTACTATGATGTGACTAGTGTTTTCTAGAGTTGGGCTGGGCATAACCTGCACAACTGTACATGGCAGCCCTGAGGTTGATTAATATTACCTGGTCAGCTCTTCTCTCTGGAGATGGAAGTTTGCAGTCTCCTTCCTTTGTGTGTTACCCAGGCTCTCCCCTACCTGGGACTTAATCTTTCTGTCCCCACTGTGACTGAGCCCTAGAGGCAGGTATCATTTATAGAATAGCAAGCAATGACAGCTTTATTGACACCGAGTATACGTGCAGGCATCGGAGGGATGATAATAGATAGATGATGAGAAAAGTCCACTTCTACCACCTGTCCCCGATAGTCTTCTCTTTGCCCAGGGTCCAGAGGAGTGTGATTCAGATTTTAGTGCCTAAAAAGATGCCTTTTGCTCCTTTGGAGACTGAAGACAAAGAGATGAGACCATGAGGCAACAGAATCAGAGGCTTCTCTGATTCATGTTTGGGTCTGTGTCTCAGCCCTGGTTGTGATTCAGAGTCACCTGAGGTGCGTTATGAAAGCACAGTCCTGGGGCACCTGGGTGGCTCAGTCATTAAGCATCTGCCTTCAGCTTGGGTCATGATCCCAGGGTCCTGGGGTCGAGCCCCTCATCAGGCTCCCTGCTCGGCGGGGAGCCTGCTTCTCCCTCTCCCTCTGCCTGCTGCTCCCCCTGCTTCTGTTCCCTCTCTCACTGTCTCTCTGTGTCAAATAAATAGCCTTTAAAAAAATAAATAAATAAAAGCACAGTCTTGAGGTAGTTTGGGGTGGAGCCTGGTCATCTGTGTTTTACAGTCTCCCCCCTGCCCATTTGATTTTGAAATTCTACCACTCTCTGGTTTTACCTATCGCATCCAAAGAGTTCAAACACAAGGCATGCCTCCAGAGGGTAGTGGCTGCTGCTTCTCCCCCAACCCTCCCATTTGCCAGTGTCTTGCCCGGGGTTTCTGTCCCCCTCCTTCCCTGTGGCCTCCAGCCTGGACCTGAGCTCCTCGATGATGTTGGCTGACAGCTGTTGCTCCCGGATGCGCCCCACCTCCTGAGGTGGCCGCCCCACCAGTTCAATGATGGTCACATGGCGCTGGTCCAGTCCACAGGTGGATTGCTGGGAGAGAAGAGAAGGTTTGATGGAATAGGTCCTCAGACTCAAACCCAAGGCTACTTAGCTGATTCTTCCTGGGACCACGCTGAGGCCGTGTAGGAAAGGAGGGGCTTCTCCCCCAACCATCATACCATGGGGTTCAATAACCTCTTTCCTCTGTCATTCCTGACGCATTTGCCCTAACAGTATTTCTTTTGTCCCAGTGAAATGTACCAAACTTGTCACACCATGCAGTGTAGAAAAGCGAAATGTAATTGATAGATTGCAGGATCATAATCTCTCCTTGTTTTGTATTGCATTGGCTTTACCCTACATAGGTTCTTAACAGATGGCTGTGGTGATGTGATTATAAGGGCTGTTGTTTATTGAACACACATACCTAATGCTTTGCAGGAATCGGTGAATCCTTACAACACCCCTACCGAGGTGGTATCATTCCCGTTCTGTAGCGGACACAGTAACTTGCCCAAATTTGCATGACAGTAAGATACTGAGCCAAGCTTCAAACTGAGGGCTGATACTGCCTGCCCAAGTGTATGCTCCTTACCACTAGCCTACATTACCAGGGCCTTCTCTCAGTCTCCAGGATTTCTCCGAAGTAGGGCCGACGCTCTTTTCGTTACCTTTTGTCGCCTTCCTCACACTGGGAAGGACACCCTGTAACCTTACCCTGGCTCTTTGTCTTGCAGGGTCGCCTCTTAGCCAGTTACCCAGAGCGAGGTTTAAAACAACAGTGAGCACTCCGGGGCGCCCAACCCCTTATTTAATCTTTGGGCTACTCCTCTAGTCCTGACCCTCAGAATCACTGTCCTTACTGGCTGCTTCCTGTTCCTGTTCTTGCTTTCTGTTCAAGCTGAGGTATTGTCTTTGTCTGCCCTTTTTGGGGGGTGGGGAGAGATTGCTGGCGGCATTAGGTTGTTTTTGGTATGGATGCCCAGGGTCATCCCTTTGATAGAGTTGCTGCCATAATGAGCCTCTGAATATTGACTTAACAACTTCTAGGATTTAACCTTTAGAAATCCCCCTAAATAGCATCTTTTCTTAGCTGGGTGTCTAGCCCCTTGCAGCTCCTTAGAGCCATTTCTCTTGGTCCCGTTAGTACTCCATGAATTCCCTTCAAGAACCTCTTTATAAGACCCAATGGACATATCTATTGTGTCTTATCTACCTCTCCCTCCCGCACAAATGGCTTTGGCTAGGTAGTTCTAAGTAATGAGGTGGGCTTAGGGGGTAAGTAAAGGAGCTAAGCCCTAATTAGGGGTTGGGTCTCACCTGCAGCATAGAGATCTGCATTTTATAATATCGGTTGGAGGGATCAGGAGCTGAGATGATGAGGAGTCGCTGTTTCTCATAGAACTGATCCAGAAGGCCAGCAGCAGAGTTGACATTGACATTAATCTTCATAGCTAGGGCAAGAGCATATGGTCAGTTCAGAGTACAGCCTTTCCCTCATTCCAACACAGGTAACAACACCTTGAGGAGTTGCGGTCTTTCAGGTTAATCCTTTTTGGTTGTTTCTGCCTTTCCTCGGGGGAAATCCTGAAACAACACTTGGAGATTTTGAACCCTTCTGATTGAGGTAGGAGTATTCTATGGGGGAACATCAGCTCTTAAAAATAAACACATCTCAGAACCCCCCATTCCCACATCATGCACATTGCTAGTGGACCACTGTGCCATACATAAGGAAAGATCCTCCAAAGTAGCCCTGATCAGTGTGTTGACCCTGCCCACCCCCCGGTTTCACTCACCGGTACAGATGGGTGGTGATCCTGACCACTGGCGGCTGGACTGGCAGACCCGGGAGGGGGTTCCTTGGCGTTCATAACCTCCATCGCAGTGGTATTCGCAGGTGGCACCATAGTTGTCCCCTGCCGAGGTGCAGGTGAGGTAGCCATGCTGTGGTGGTTTTAGAGTTGGGCAGCGTCTCACTGTCAGGGAGGAGTTCACATTAGGGGCTATAGTACCTCTCTTAGGAACAAAAGGTTAAGAGGGTGCCCAGGCTGTGTTTTATAGATCAGGAGACCTAAGAGGATCAGAATGAATGGCTTCTCTGTGTTTCCAGTGGCCAAGGGCGGAGCCAGAATTTTCCTCCTAAGGAATTAAATGTGAAATGCACACAAAGGTGTTCATAAAATCTGGAGGTGCAGGTGAGTATACATGTTATCATAAAAAAGACTATCGATCTGTAAAAAAAAAAAAATGTTTGTTTTCAGACTTTGTGGACACCCTGCACAAAGATGACCATCTTGTGCAGTTAATTTTTAATATCAAAAATAAGTTGGAGAAGACTTGAATATCCATCAGTGGTGGAAGTGTTAAGCAAGTCAAAATATATTCTTAGAAGTAGGTTAGTATATTCTCATTGAAAATATTTCTGAAGAATTTTTAAAAAGTATAAGAAAACTACTTGTGTTGTAATGAAAGTGAAAAAGGGTGGTCTAAGATTGGGTGTACAGTATGAGCTCAACTATCTATTTTTTTTTAAGTCTATGTAGATAAAAGACTGGGAGGGGAATCCCAAAAGATTAACAATAATTGCCTCTGGATGATGGGGCAATAGATTTTTTTCCCCTTTGCATATTTATTTCCAAAATGTTAAACGATGAGCATGAATTATTTTTATAATGAAAAAAACAAATCAAAACAATACTATACAACCCAAGGAGGAAGAATCAGGCAGCCAACACCAACCACCAATTTCAGCAGAGGTCAAAGACTGAGAATGAAGGCTGATTAGATTTGATAATTAGAAGACTAAGAAAAGAAATAAATACAGAGTATCTTCATGAATTTTATTGAGATTTAGAATGAGACAGTCTTGTTGGGGAGTCAGGGTTTCTGAAGCATGTATACACATGTAATGCACCTTCCTGAATGACCCTGTGTAAGTGAACTTGTTTTTTCCCTCTCCCAGTATCAAAGAGGCATCTGTTTCAGGCACAGAGGGGAGAGGGTTGTGGTGGGCATGGAGAGGGTCAGGGTAGAGCAGGAATAATGAACAGTGTAGAGATGGAAGACTTCTTTCTGACCTTGTACTTTCACAATGAACTTGCAGCTGGCTCGGTTATAGGCTCGATCATAGGCAGTGTAACGAATCACATGCTCTCCTTCGGGAAAGTGAGAGCCAGGCTCAGGGCCCCGAAGTGTCACCCTGCATGGGACCGGGTAAGAGAGTCACTGAGGAAAGAGACCCTTAGAACTGGGGTCTGGGGCACATCATCACCGTGGCATCAGCCTGTGCAGTGTGGTGTGGGCAGCCCAAGAAACCTCTGGGAGGTGTAAGGGGAATCAGTTCCTCACCTGGTGATAGTACCATCGGCAGAATCTTTCACCAAGGGTGGGTCCCAATATACCCGAGCGGTCAGTTTCTCCGGCTCTGCCATCTTCTCCCGTGAGTGGGGACAACGGATCTTGGGGGGATCTATGTCTGCCAGGGTCAGAAATCAAGTGCTGACTCATGGGCCCCCTACCTTCCCTGGAGGGAACCCATAGAAGCAATACCTCCCCCACTGGGTAGGTAAGAGGTACACCCACGGTTCAAGACGCTCAGTGCAACTGGGGGAGGAAGCCCAGCTCCAGGGGCAGTGATCACTTTGTTGAGCTTGTGTGCCAGGGTGCCACCCTCATGGCGAGCAGGAATGCCTTCTGTGGTGAGAATTCCCCATCGCCTGTGGCTATAATGCCAGGGTGGCTCTTTGCCGCAGGACACATGGGAGAGACCACCATTTACCTACACATACGGGCTCGCCTCCACTCCATTGCCCATCTTCCATGCAGATTCGGCTGCGGTCACCTTCCAAGTGGTAGCCACTGGCACAGCTGTAGTCACAGCGGGAGTCAAGAAGCACCCCGTTTGTGCAGGTGTAAGTGCCACTAGTGATGAATGGCAGCACGTGGCATCTCATCTCTAAGAGAGAACCAAGTGGCAAGTTCAGTGGCCCATGGGACTACCTGGAGGTGATGCCTGGCATCTAGCACAGGGAGAACCATATCAGAGGCAGCAGAAAATACAGAAAACCCTACCCCAAACTGTCCTCACATTCTCGTGCCCAACTGCCTTTTTATTTTCATATTATAAAACACAGCAATGCTCTTGGAGGCCGGGGGTGTCTTGAAGAAGTGAATTACTTGTCCAAGTGCATGGACTTCGGAATCACACCCAAGTTTGGATCCCAGCTCCACCTCTTAATAGCTCTGTAACTCTAGCAAATTATCTCATCTCTCTCTGTGTCTCAGTGTTTTCATCAGTAAAATGTGCATATTCCGTAGGATTGTTGTGCAGATTAAAAGAGACAATGCATATAAACCTCTGGACTCATTTAGGACCTCAGCAGCTGTTTTCCAATCTTGTTTCTCAAATCCTAGATGCTCTTTAGCATATGCTAGTTTGGCGGTAACCACAGCACCCCTCAGCTGAGGCTCACTTTCATGTGGAAGCAGGCTCATCTTACATCTGGATGAGAATACAAGTCACACCAGTGCCTGGAGGGCCAGACTTGGTGGTATTTGATGAAAGAGGAATCTGTGGGCTTTAGACACCATATGTGCTAAAAGTAGAGACTGACTCCATGAATTGCTTGTGAGCCTATGAGCTTGCCAAAGTCTAGTTTGAGATACCTGATACTTGAGAGAAGTAGGCAAGTTACACTTTAGATAATCTAAGTTCTAGCTCTGTGTATGTTCGATTATTGGAGCTTTGAATAAAAATTCTATATAGTCTATGTTCCTTTGGCTTCTTGGCCAAACCAGAATTGAAGATGAGTGCCTTTTATGTTTTCTAATATTCTCTATTTAAAGACCTATGGAAGAATGACTTTCTTGAAATCAAGGCTAAGGAAAAAGCTTTGTCTTTTCAGATGAATTTGTTTTCTTAGTATTATATGACAGTGAAAATGATCCAAGGTGTTTGCCCTTTTCTCTCTAATGGGGAAGGACAAAGCCAGATTCAGTGTTCAAACATAGTAATTAACTCATTCTAAGCACCTGGAAATATAGGTGTCTCCATTTTTTAACTGATTTTATGTTCGTTTATAGACATATTATTTTAAATTTGTAAGCCCAGTTCAAATTCATTTTGGAAATGAATGGGTCTACGTCCTAAGCCATATTACTTACAATCACCTGGAGGCGTGTGGCGGCTTCTTTCTTTCTGGCTATCAAGCCTCCCCTTTCCTCCACAGCATCTTCTCTGACCAACGCCATCTCTCTCTAAATGCTCACTGCCATGCATCCACTTACACTGCATTCATGTGCACACATTTGTGTTTTCACCCCATTCGTCGATAAGCAGCCTGGGAGTAACCAAGGAACTGAGCGAGCTCCTGAAGAGACCAATACAGGGTCCCCCACCCGTGGCGGTTCTACAAATGGCATTCAGCAATGGACATACAGACAGACAAAACTCAGCGGCTAAACGTGGGTAGGTTGTGGGGCTTGAATAAGAGGTAGGGATTTGGGAGCTGAGGGGGACATGATTTAAAATGTGTGTATTAGTATTTCCACATTGTAGCCTTAGGGATTCTTCTCGACTTTTCGAAGCAAATGAAGAATAGCAGATGTCTCGTACCTTCGCTGCCAAGGCCTTCTAAGGCCTTAGGGCAGAAAGTATAGCAGTTTACCGTGAGTGGGAAAGAGTTTGAGACCACATGCATCCTTGAGAGCTCCAGAGAAAGGCCCAGGTTCACCTTAGGCCCCAGGTCCAAACTTTATATGTACTCCGGGACCCTCCGAGTCAGAGGGCTGGTTGTTACTTAACTGTCCATATTGCTTGGGCAATAACCACAGGGAGAGAAAATGAGCTAGAATGTTAGGATGGGGAAAGGGCCTGCAGGGCACATGTGGAAAATTCTCAATTTGCACTCGACAGAGGGCATAGTGACATCTCCAAGCACATACCCTCAAGTGGCTGACTGACTGGCTGGCCTCGCCCATGTACACATGTCTGTAAATGCACACATAGCACTTACGCCTGCAGTAGGCAGTTCCAGACCAACGGCGGCTTGGCAGGCATTGCACCGACCTTCGTCCGATCAGTCGAAAGCCCCGGTCGCAGGAGAGCTCACAACGAGTACCCAGGCTGCTGTGATAATTTCCTCCCCTCGGAGAGTAGCATGTGGCTTCTCCATCCTGGATATTCAATGTATAACACCACTGGGGGACTGTAGCAATAGAAGAAAAGTAAGCCTGAAGTCTAGTCATCAAGGCAGTGTGGTATTGGTGAAAAGACAAACACATAGATCAGTGGAACAGGATAGAGAGCCCAGAAATAGATCCACACAAGTCTGTCTATCAAAACGATTTTTGACAAAGGCACAAAAGCAATTCAATGGAGGAAAGCTAGCCTTTTGGACAGATGGCGCTGGAGTAATTGAACTTCCATAAGCAAACAAAATGAAACAAAACTTCAGCCTAAGTCCTATAACTTATACAAAAGTTAACTCAAAATTGATCGTAGACTTAAATGTAAAAAAATAAAATTATAAAACTTCGAGAAAAAAAAAACATAGGAGAAAATCTCTGGGATCTAAAACTAGGCAAAGACATCTTAGCCATGACACCAAAAACTCAATTCGTAGAAGAAAAACACCACAAAATTTAACCTTGTCAAAATAAAAACTTGTGTTCTGTCAAAAGCACTGTAATAGAAAGGAAAAATCACAAACTGGGAGAAAGTATTTGCAATATTTGCAAATATCTGACAAAGAACTAGTAGCTAGATTATAAAAAGAACTCTCAAAACTCAACAGTAATAAAGCAAACAATCCAGTTAGAACAAGGGCAGAAAATATGAACAGACATGTCGCCGAAAAGGATATACTGATAAGCAAATAAGTACATGAAAAGATGTTCAGCATCATTAGTCAGTAGAGAGATGCAAATTAAAACCACCACAAGATACCATTACGCACCCATTAGGATGTCTAAATTAAAAAAAAAATACACATCAAGTGTTGGCGAAGATAGATAGAAACTGGAACGCTCATAAACTGCAAGGGCAAATACAAAATGATACCGCGACTTTGGAAAATATTTTGCTAGTTTCTTATAAAGGTGGATACACACTTGCTGTGCACCTCTACAAGTCCACTTTGTATTTACTCAAGTGAAATGAAAACCTGTCGGGCGCCTGGGGGGCTCACTCAGTTACGCATCTGCCTTCGGTTAAGGTCATGATCCCGGGGTCCTGGGATCGAGCCCCACATCGGGCTCCCTGCTCAGTGGAGAGCCTGCTTCTCCCTCTCCCTCTGCTGCTTCCCTTCCTCGTGCTCTCTCTGTCTCTCTCTTAAATAAATAAATAAAATCTTTAAAAAAAAAAAACCTGTGTTCATACAAAACACTGTACACAAATGTTTAAAATATCTCAATTCGTACGTAACAAAAGCTGGAAACAAGTCAAATGTCCTGCGGCTGAATGGTTAAACTGATTGTGGTTTATCAGGACAAAAGAAGGAGGAGCTGATGCGCGAGACAACAAGGATGAAACGCCAATGCGGTTTGCGAAGTGAAAGAAGCTGGATTCAAAAGTCTGCATACTGTAGGATGCCATTTATATGACATTCTGGCTTAGGCAAAATTACAGGGACAGATCAGTGGTTACCAGAGATCGGGAGAAAAGTTGGGGATAACTTCAAAGGGGCAGCCCTGGGCAAGTTTTTGAGGTGACGGAACTGTGGTGGTAGTTACCTGACTATATGCATTTGTCGGAACTCATAGAACTGTACACCAAAAAGAATGAATTTTACAGTATGTAAATTTAAAATGACTAAAGAAAAATTAACAAAAATCTATTAAGCTAGAGAGAGGAAGGGAATGCAACACCAAAGAAAGCTGCTTAGGAATGAAGGTCAGATCCCAGTTCAGTGCTGAGCACGAAAGGTAAAAGAGCCCTTAAATTATAAAGACATTAGAAAGCTGTCTCATTGGTTACACAAAATAAACGACTCTTTGGTGGGTTCACATTTGTTTAAAGGTTTTATTTATTTATTTTGCCAGACAGAAAGAGAGAGTAACAGGAGAGAGAGAGAGAGAGAGCACAAGCAGGGGAAGCAGCAGGCAGAGGGAGAAGCAGGCTCCCCTCTGAGCAGGGAGCCCGATGCAGGACTCAATCCCAGCATCCTGGGATCATGACCTCAGCCGAAGGCAGACGCTTAACCAACCGAGCCACCCCGGCGTCCCCAGTGGGTTCAGATTTTAAATGAGCACATCTAAACAGACAGAGGGCCACATGCCCAGGGATGCATACATAGGATGACACAGATCTTTTAGCCTGGGGTTGGGAAGGCTAAAGCCCCAGAATAGCTCATTCTGTTCCCAAATCCTGAGACAAAAAAGTGGGGGGGGGCTTTAAACAAAAGCACATCAGGAGCTAAAGGAACAGAGACAGGCCAGGAACCTCTGCCTGAGAGCTGCTGGCGAATGAAGACAGATGACAGTGTGCAAACTATCCTCTAAGCAACAACATGCTTGCGGCTTCCAGTGTTTGTTTTTGAGCCCATGCCTGTGATACACGACTGCCATCTGGGGACCCCATCTCCAAATTACAGCAAGTCTCTTCAGCACTATAGTTGCAGAGCTGTTGGCTATATGTCACCACACAACGACTCTACACGGGAGGCTGGGACCCCAACAATCACTCCCGTTCTCTTGCTCGCCTGTATTCTGCCAAGGAAAATACACATCAGATCGGAATGAATGGAACAAGCAAGCACAGTAAAGGGAAATATAAAGTGCAGGATAAACACTGAGATGGTAAAAGAGGGCCTCCTTATTGCAAATAAGTTCACATTTGCTGGCCCAGAGGAATCTTAGCATAAAGAAAACACATCGGAAGGCTGGAAGAGAGCAAAAACACTATTCCAATTTTGTTTTCGCCCCAGCTTTATTAAGGGCACAATCGACAAAATGATATCTATTTAAGGTGTACGACGTGCTTTTTTAATATACATATACATTGTGAAATGATTCCTGCAATCAAGTCGATGAACACATCTATAATTTCACAGTTACCATTTTTTTTTTTTTGTAGTAACCACCCTGAAGATGCAGTCTCCTAGCAAAATTCAAGTACGCAACACAGTATTATTCGCTATGGTCACAGTGTTGTACATTAGATGCCCAGAAGGAGGAAGGCAAACTTTGAGAACCACAGCCTGGTGAGGCTGATGGCGCTGACAGCAGCGGGTTCTAGAATATTTAAACGTAGGCTTCTGAGCAGTTAGAAAGAGAAGTGGCTATCTCCAGGTGCCCTGAAGAGCAAGTAATTCAGGATGGACCTCATTTCCTTTTTGGGTAGAGTCACCAGACTGGTAGAGCAAGGTAAATGGTGGGTACATTACATGGAAGTGAGGCACGTGACAATGCCTTTCAGGCTGCTGATGTGGATTAGATGAAGACATACATACAGGAGACGTGACAGTACGGTTGTGGAGATTTACAATCGGTTGAACAACTGTACGTGAAGAATGCCAATGGGAAACTGAAACTAAGGATGTGGCTAAAAATTGCACAGCAAAAATGTCCCGTAGGAAATGTGTTAGCCTTTACTGAGTAGCTACCATGTGCTGGGCACAATGCTTTATATATATATTTTTTTAATTTTCGCATCCGTCATTTCATACAGTTCCCAACAGCCCTATGAGTTAGGTAGGTGTTTATCCCTGTTTTGCAGATGGGGAAGTAACTTGCCCGGAGTCCCTCGGCAAGAGGCAGAGCTGGGATTCGAACCCAAGTTTTGTTTGGCTCTAAAACCTATCTTTTTTTCTAATCATAATATCTGCCGCTGCAGCACGTTAAGTTACTATTTGGAAGTATAAATTTACATTTTTGAATAGGTAATATAGCCACATGATTTGAAACACAAAAAGTATAAAAAGTTACACAGTGAAAAGTCTCCCTCCCAACCTTGCTCCCATGTCTACCTCCACTTAGCCTCCCCATAAAAAACCACTGTTAATTGTTTATTTATGCATATAAAGCAAATATTGCTCTAGATTCTTTTTAACCCCCTTATTTTTTTAAAAAAAGGTTTTATTTATTTATTTGAGAGAGAGAGAGCATGAGCAGGGGAAGGGGCAGAAGGAGAGGGAGAAGCAGACTCTCCACTGAGCAAGGAGCCCAAGGGAGAGCTCAATCCCAGGACCCTGGGATCGTGACCTGAGCTGAAGGCAGACGCTTAACTGACTGAGCCACCCAGGTGTCCCTATCCCTGTCCTTTTAACACAAAGTAGTGTATTATGCTACTGTTCCCATCAATGCTTTTAAAAATAAACTTAAAAAAAATTTAAAAAAATAAAAAAAACTTTAAAAAAAACTTAAAAAAAATAAAAATATACTTAACAATGTGTTTTAGAGACCTTTCCATATCACTACATAGCAAGCATGCAATTTATTTAAATGAAATAACATTTATAAAATACACAGCACAACGACTGGCATATAATATGTGTTTGTCCAGGGTGAAATTGCTGGCAAGTGGAGGGGCTGGGACTTGAAACTCAGACCCATGTCCTCTTCTCTGTGTAGCTGTCCGCCTATCTCTTTTTGGGGATTAGAAGAAAACAAAGTGCTGACAATAGAGGTGAAAGGGCCTCATCTGTGATTATCTTCAGATTACCCAGGCAGAGTTACCAGTTTGCCTAGGGCTGAAGCAATATACTGGAAAAGCGGTGCCCCCAGAGGACAGACGGCATACCTCAGACAAGGGTTTCTGACTCCACGCCAAGAGGCAGGATAAGGGAATGAAAGAAAGTTCAAGATGAGTGAAAATGGCACCAAACTACATAGTCAGCTCGCTCTAAAATCATGAGCTAGTTTTTACTAGTTAACTCTTTTTCTTTTTTTAATCTTTTTTTTAAATGATGGATTATTTTTTTTTCTTTAAAGATTTTATTTATTTATTTGACAGAGACAGCAAGAGCAGGAACACAAGCAGGGGGAGTGGGAGAGGGAGAAGCAGGCTTCCCGCTGAGCAGGGAGCCCAATATGGGCCTCGATCCCAGGACCCTGGGATCATGACCTGAGCCGAAGGCAGACACTTAGCAATTGAGTCACCCAGGCGCCCGATGGGTTATGTTTTGATGAAAGAGATGGAATGAGCGTGGCTTTGGAGTCTGACAGACCGACCTGGGTCTCTCGATTACCGCTCTGCCACCTCTGAGCTCTGCCACTCTCTAAATTTACCTTCTCTTAGCTAAGTTTCCTGTTCTGTAAAATGGGGATACTAAACCGGTTTCATAGGGCTGTTCTGAGAATCGTATGAAATTGCCTGTGTAAAATATATCTAGCCCTGGGAATGATATTTCCTAAATCAGTGTCTGGGTTTGACTGCCTGCTAATTTTGCTTCAAGCAACAACGAGCTGCTGCCAGACTTTTTTTTTTTTTTTTTAACAGAAAGTCTCACTCACTACAATTGCAGAGCTAGTGTGAAAACACAAAGACCTTACAAGGGAGGCTGCGATCTCAGGTTGTATTTTCCCAGCCACCCCCACCCTGCTCCACAGTGATAACCTCACTCAGTTTTATGTCCTGAGACTAAGTTCCAAAAAGAGCCATGAGACACTTGACCCCAAGGCCAAAGGCCACCATGTCACTTACATTTTTCTAAGGAGCTTTATGACATTTAAAAATAACCAATGACGCAGGTTAATATTAATCGTAGGGCTGCTGGACCCCCGTCTGTTGCTTTTCCCCTTCCACTTCTCCCATTTACAGTTTCCTACAATCTGGCTTCTGTTCCCAGGATGTCAACCAGCCAGCAAACATTTCTTGAGCACTACTTTTTACATAGCTCTGCAGGGGTATCACACTTGGCTCCTTCTGTTAACAGGTAACTATTTTGTCGAGGGTAACAAAAAAGTAAACCCAAGGGTAGCACATAATGAATGCCAAATGAGTGGTCCATGTAATTAATATTTATTTCAGAGAAAGTACATAGTAGGTACTCAGTAGATATCTATTGAATAAATGAATGGAAGGGAAATGAGGGAATGGATGAGGGAAAGCTCAGTGTGGGCTAAAGCTGTCAGGGACCAGAGTAGAGTTCTACTAATCTGGCTGAAGCATAGATTTCATGTGGGGAAAAGGGGTAATGAGTTCTCAACCTGGGCAGCTAGACCGAGGCCAAATTCTGTTAGAAATGGTCCCAGTGGGTACCACAAGCTAAGTGGATTAAGAAAAAAAAAAAAAAAAAAGGTCACAGTGGGCCACTAGGTTTGGGGAAGGGAAAAACATGAGTCTGAGAATCCAATTAGGAGGCAATTGCCATTATCCTTGTGTGAGGTAATAAAAGTTTTAATCCCATGGAGCGAAAAAGAAATGATAGTTCTTGGTGAATGACTGGTGAGAGGTGATGAGGAAAAGGGACCATTAAAAATGCCATTGATGGAGAGCCCTCTTACACTGTTGGTGGGAATGCAAACTGGTACAGCCACTCTGGAAAACAGTATGGAGGTTCCTCAAAAAGTTGAAAATAGAGCTACCCTATGACCCAGCAATTGCACTACGAGGTATTTACCCAAAGGATACAAAAGTACTAATTCAAAGGGACACATGCCCCCTGATGTTTATAGCTGCATTATCTACAATAGCAAAATTATGGAAAGAGCCCAGATGTCCATCAACTGACAAATGGATAAAGAAGTTGTGGCGTATATATACAATGGAATATTCATCAGCCATCAGAAAAAAGAATGAGATCTTGCTATTTGCAACAACATGGATGGAGCTAGGGTATATTATGCTAAGGGAAATAATTCAGTCAGAGAAAGACAAATACCACATGATTTCACTCATATGTGGAATTTAAGAAATGAAACAAACAATCATGGGGGAAAAAAAGAAAGAGGCAAACCAAGAAAGAGACTCTTAACTCCAGAGAACAAACTGAGAATTGCCAGAGAGGAGGTGGGCGGGGGATGGGTTAAATGTGACGGGTAGTATGAGGGGCACTTGCTGTGGGGCACCTGGGTGGCATAGTCGGTTAAGTGTCCGACTCTTGGTTTCAGCTCAGGTCATCATCTTAGGGTCGAGGGATCTAGCCCCTCGTCCTGCTCTGTGCTCAGTGTGGAGTCTGCTTGAGATTCTCTGTCCCTCTCCCTCTGTTCCTCCCACTTGTGCTCTCTCTCTCTTTAAAATAATAAATAAATACATCTTTAAAAAGAAAAAAAAGAAGGGCACTTGTTGTGATGAACACTGGGTGTTGTATGTAAGTGATGAATCATTGAATTCTACTCCTGGATCTGATATTACACTATATGTTAACTACTGGAATTTATTTCATTTTATTTTTTGAGAGAGAGAGAGCATGGGGGGGGGGTAGGGGCAGAGTGAGAGGGAGAGAGAGAATCTTAAGCAGGCTTCACGCCCAGTGTGGAGCCCAATGTGGGGCTTAATGTCATGACTCTGAGATCATGACCTGAGAAGAAATCAAGAGTTGGAGACTTAGGGGCGCTTGGGTGGCTCAGTCGGTTAAGCAGCTGTCTTCAGCTCAGGTCATGATCCCAGAGTCCTGGGACTGAATCCTGTATCAGGCTCCCTG
Organism: Potos flavus; assembly: GCA_028534135.1. Taxonomy (NCBI): domain Eukaryota; kingdom Metazoa; phylum Chordata; class Mammalia; order Carnivora; family Procyonidae; genus Potos; species Potos flavus. The sequence continues at coordinate 39,992,903 of CM052901.1, forward strand.
CTCAGTGGTGAGCCTGCTTCTCTCTCTTCCTCTCCTTCTGCCTGCTGCTCTGCCTACTTGTGCTCTCTCTGTCAAACAAATAAATAAAATCTGAAAAAAAATAAAATAAAAAGAGTTAGAGGCTTAACTGACTGAGCTACCCAGGTGCCCCAACTAACTGGAATTTAAATAAAAACTTGAAACAAACAAAAATGCCATTGAGTCTTTTTTTTTTTTTTTTAGAATGATGGTATTATTATCAAAAGCAGGAAAGTCAGTGGTTGAGCCTTTTTCAGGAAAGATGAGAGAATTTAGTTTTAGATAACTCTAAATGGAAGTTTCCAGTAGCAGTTGGAGATCTTATCTGGGAACTCAGGAGACATGTCAGGGTTGTATAAAGTTCAGATCCATGCCTCATTGTCTCTTGTCACCACTAGAGAGCCCATCTCCTTTCTTGGCTTGAGCCATGACCAGAAGAGTGAAATGGCATGGAGCCCAAGTATGTGGGGCGGGGGGTGGTAAGAAGAGAGGGATTTGCTCATTGCTGTCAAGAGACTAGAGAGATTGAAGTTTTAGAAAGGGCCATATGATTTAGGCATTGGGAAAGAATTGTGATCTTCAAGGAATGTTGTTTCTGCATGAGTATTTGTGGGTGAGTGGGAAACAGACCTTAGAGAGTTTAGGAGTTAGTGGGAGCTAAGGCAACAAGGCAGTGGGTGTGGACCATTTGGCAGCAAGAAGATAGGTAGAAGGTAGCTAGAAAGAAGCATAGAGAAACCCAAAGTTCTGATCGTTTCTCAATTGAAACTATTTTCTTAAATAGTTTTCTCACCATTTACCTTCTTCTTGCCAAATATAATGTTTGAAATACCCTCAATTTTTCTCTGCAATATTTGACACAGTAGATACCTCATTCTTTCCCCTTCCTTAAAACTCTCTTCTCATGTGGCTTCTATGATATGATAACTACTACCCGGATCTCCTTCTACAGGGCTGACTTCTAACTTATCTCTTTTTCCCTTGTTGGCTTCTTTTCTACTCACACCTGTAGATGTCTTCTGAGGCTCTGACTTTTGGCCCTCTGGTCTCGAAGACAGCTCATCCATCTAAGCTCCATCTTCCTAATTCCCATTGCCTGTAGGGTGCCTTCCCCAAACTAATTTTCTTTTTTTTTTTTTAAAGATTTTTAAAATTTATTTATTTGACAGAGAGAGAGAGATCACAAGTAGGCAGAGAGGCAGGCAGAGAGAGAGGGGGAAAGCAGGCTCCCCGCTAAGCAGAGAGCCCGATGTGGGGCTCGATCCCAGCACCCTGAGATCATGACCTGAGCTGAAGGCAGAGGCTTTAACCCACTGAGCCACCCAGGCACCCCACTAATTTTCTTTTCTAACTTTGTCTTTCTGAGAGGGGTCTTACAGTTCTACCAGGTATTCAGACTGGATGCTTTCAGGTATCTGTTTGTTTCTTAGCCTCTCAGTACATTACATCTGAATCAAATCTTGTCACCTCTTTCTTTGAAACATCTCTGGGGTTCATCCTTACTCTCCATTTCTTAGCCGCTACCCTAATCATCTCTGACCAACATTACCATTACTGATTCATGTAATGAAGAGTCTCTCTGACCCAGGCTCCCCTCTTCCTGAACCCCTACTTCTGTACACGATAACAAGGTTGATATTCTGAAGTTATCATTACCATGCCACCCCCTGTGCAAAGACATATGACAGCTCCTTATAACTCCTAGCACAACAGCTAAACTCTTCTGCCTGGCTTGCAAAGCATAGAAATGAAGAATCTTAGAAATGGAAGAGATACTAGATATCACCTGGTCTAACTTGCTTTCTAATGTAGGAGTCCCTCCCTATTCAGCATTCTTCACAGATAGTTCTCCTGCCTGACCTAAAAGAGGTCCCTAGATCATGGAGCCTTTCCTAATTTTTGTCTCACTCTTTATACTCAACTTTATTTTCTCCTACTTCCTCTACATCCCATCTCCTCCAGTCAGGCTGGTTTCTTCTTAGCTCTTTCCTCTAACTGCTTTGTTCTTACCTCTATATCTGTGGCCAACTGCTTTGCTGAATGCCCTCCTCTCCTTTCTCCAGTTCTCAAAATTCATGCACCATTCGAAGCCTAATCTAAACATCATTTTTAATGATCCTTCTCCTGACTTCTTTTTCTTAACTCTTATTGCATTTACTGCTACCACATAGTTTTACACTTACTTGCCCTACATGTGCTAATTTTATTGCCCTCTCACCCATCCCCCACTCCCACCCCACCTCCAGCAGAATGTAAGCTCCTTGAGGAGGACAAAACCTTACCTTAGATGTTGTATCATCCACAGGCTTACCCTGCACAGGATTAGGCATACAGCAGGTATTTGGTCAATACTTAATGATTAATAATAGATGGGTAACCTTAGTGCTAAAGAGGTAAGGTCATACAGCAAGTCAGTAACCAAGTTCATGATTGGAAATCACGGTCCCTGATTCCCTGAGCAGCAGTTTTGGTACATGTGAGCCAAGCTGGATGGGGATGCTTCAGGGAGGGTCTAGGCCTGAGAAACAGGGAGGTTTACCTCGGTAGTCTAGGGCAGGGGCCCGCGGGACCTCTTCAGCATATACTTCATTGTAGCTTTCATCTGGGTAGTAGCCCGAACCTACAATGAAGAAGATAGTACCAAGATGATGTACTAATTTCTCGCTCAAGTCTTTCCCAACCTTTCCCCCTATCTACTTGTTCCCTTCCTGAGGACGTGGCACTCCATGGGGGAGGCAGCCAGGTGGATATTTAATGGGGAAAATTTTGCCTTGTAAGGGAGCAGAACTATTGTACATAAATCTCAACATCCCAGGTGCGTAGAAGGTGAGCTCATGATCGTGGGAGTGGGAGTGACTTACTGGTAGCAAAAGAAGCTTCCACTGAAAAGGAAAAAAAAAATGAACTTCTTGACTATCCATCAGTCCCACCAGTGGGGACTATAACGGACCCATTTCCTTGATGCAACACAGGGTCTTGGTGAGATACTGATGACCAAGCTCTGAGGATGGCCTGTTGTTCCAGGTAGGAGGAGAAAAATAGCCTGAGTAAGAGTCTTCCCACTAGTGACAGGCCTGCTCACAGTCCTCAGAGAGAAACAATTCCTCAACCCCCCACTAGCCCATAGGGCACCACCCTTTTGCCATTTGGTTGTCATTGCCAGGGGTGGCATGCCAAACAGAGGGAGGGTTCAAAAGGCAAAAGGGAATGAGCATAGTTTCATGTCTCGAGCAGTTTGTCCTGGTTTGGAGGAAAAAGAAGGCAGAGTCCTTTGGAGAAATTTCCTGTTCCTCTCATCAGCAGAAGCTTTAGCAGGGAGCTGCTGAGCTAGGAGAACATTCCCAATCCAGCCCCCATTCTGTTAAGTGGCCGAGTCCCTGGTGGAGGCAGGTCTGCGGCTGTCTGGGAGACTAAACAGTGTGTTCCACCAGACGGCAGGAAATCAGTCATGAATACAAACTAATTGGAATACAACTTAGTCTTTTCCGGAGTGAAGTTTCCGGAAGCTCTCTTTCCAGCCTCTCTGAGCCCTTACGCATGCCCAGGAATACAGCAGCCAGCCATGCCGGAGTCAGAAAACAATTCCTCATTCCCAGGAGACGGTGTGCTTTCAGGACAGGGCTGGGTTTTAGAGCTGGAGCCCTTTGGCCTGTGTAAACAGACCACAAGCTGGTCTGCCTCCTTTCTGGGAGGAGGCACAGGGCCCCCTGCACGAAAGGGTGGAGCAGAGGGCTAGATGATGAAGCTCCTCCATTCCCCACAAGCCCAGACTGGGGGGTGAGGGTTGTTGGGAAACCATTCCAACCTGATGAACAAGGGAATGAATCAACCTGAAAGTTTGCCTTATGAAATCATGTCTTCATTGGTTTGTCCTCATTCCAGAGGAAAGAGTTCATTTTTTTTCCTTTCCCTTTATTATTATTTTTTTTTTTTCTGTTTTCCCAATTTGGTTCCTTTCTTGGCTTTCCTTTATTTCTCCTTAGGCCTCCTCTCCCTTGCTCTCTCTCTTCCCACATGGGAGGGCTCTTCGTGGGGCAATGAATTCTTGTTAGCTGTTTCAGTTTAGTATTAGCCTCAGAGCCTTACAGCTTCTGTAAACAGGAGGCCAGATGTGTGGGATTCCCTAAAGGATTAGCCCCAGCACTCTTGTTCCCGAGTTTGCTTGTGAAGGAACGCCCAGCAGGGAGGAAGCCTCTGTTTACCAGAAGAGCAAACAAGAGTGTTAGAAGCCTATGGCTTGACAGCAGTAGCAGCAACAGCAGCAGGAGCAGTAGCACTGCTCACATCACTCAGCATGACCTTGTACTCTGTGTTCAGCCCATTACATATGTTATCGTATTATGTCACCCTAACATTTCAGTGACGTAGACACTCCTATTGTTCTCTGATATACAGATGAAGACACAGGCTCAGAGAAGTTAATGGAGTAGCCCGCGTTCTCCCAGCTAGAAAGTAGCAGAGTGGGCCTTCTGGCCCAGCCCAGGGTGGTTCGATTCCCCTGATATCAAACTCAGATACTCCGCTAAAGATGGCAGTAAGAGAACGCTTTGGATAATATCCAGCAGAGGAAAAAAAAAAAGCCCCAAATCTTTCTTGCAACCTAGCATTTTTACTGTGTGTGGGATCAAAGGCCACAAAGCCATTTTGATCATTCCAGAATTACAGGAGATGTGGGCAAGCTGAGGGGAAGACTCAGTCAGATAATTGCAGTCTCCAGCATGGTGCAGAGGTAGCTAGACCAGGGCCAACTTCGCCTTGCGATGGGGATGGGCTTAGGCCCCCTTACCACTTTAAGCCTTTCCATTTCCCTCTCTTTGCCTGTCTTGGGGTATTTTATTTTTTCAGTGTTAAGATACTGAGAAGTGAGATAAGAAAATAGAGGGGCACACTCCCCACATTGTTCCATCTGCTTACCCCTTTTCAGCAGTGGGGAAGAGATGTTTGGGCAGCATTCCTCAGTTCCTTTGCATCAATCAGAGATCACTGTGTGGTCTGTCCTTCCAAATTCCATAGTACCGTCAGACCCTCTAAGCACTGCCCTTCACAAAGGTATGGTTGGAAACGTAACTAATAGTTGGAAACTATTTTAAGGTCCACACTGATGCTTGGCTTACAGTCACAAATATAGTCTGACTTCCTCAACTGCACGGATATGCCAATCCACACTTTATAACCCACTGTTTACTTTATTAATATTCTTAACCTTTCCCGACACCTGCTGATTATTCCTGGATCCTTTTTCTGATTACCCCTGAATCCACACTTGGCTGTTCTCCTTGTGTCATTCCTATTGGAGGACAAAGCTATAGCCATGAATAAACAATGCTGGATGAACAGAGAGTGGTCAGTAGATAGCTGTTGAATGAATGAATGAACAAATGAGTAGAGTAAGCTCAGACAGCCGAGCTAGCGATGTAGGGGAAGATTATCAAAAAATTTCTGAATTTCTCTCATCATGTAGTCTCTTAAGAACAGAAGAAGGCCGAATGAGTAGGTTTGTAGGGCTGTCAGAAGGAGCCTCACGATTCTGGTGGAAGTGGAGAGTGCCACCTTTGCAAACAGCCCTTTGAAAGTTTCAAATAAGTTTGTTTTTTGTTTTTGTTTTTTTTTTGTTTTAAGCTGCTCTGTCCCCAAGACTCCAATAGCTCAGGCTTCTGATCTGGAAAAGGTTAAGGCCCTTGTACTCCATGAGGTTTCTTACAGGTGTCCCAAATTGGGCTTTGAGCCATCTAATCTCCACTCCCTAGTCCTCTGGTCTTTGGCTGGATTTGGGTCTTACGTGCTTGAACTGAAGCTAGGGGGAGGTTGGCGAGGACAGCTGCACATATTATCTCCTGGAGACTTCGGGGTCCTTTAACCCCACACAGTGTGTACTCTGCCAAGGGCTTGACTTGAATTTCTTCATCTCAGTGTCAGCCCTTGTGCTTCACCCCCTGCAAAGCCCAGTTAAGCCAAAGAGGGGAAGAAGTTTGCATATTTGTTTGAAAGCTTGATGCAGCTGTTCCAGACAAACAGAGCTACTGCCAAAGGCCTCCACCAGGAGCTAAGGGCATGTGGAAAATTTCAGCTGCAGTGACTGTGGCTGTGATTGAAGCAGTTTGTTATTTACTCATCTCTGGATATTTTCCTAACTCTATTGGTTGGGTCTGACTCCTTCCCCTACTCCTCCCAGCCCCCGTGAGGGCAGACACACTGCTGGCCACAGAATATTCATAGCACTTGGAATGCCAGTTGGGTCCCAACAAAAACCTCTGTCTGCCACCTCATTATCCTTCCTTCACTTCTTCCCCTCCCCCTTTCCCTCGCCTCACTGGGTCTGTTCTCTTCAACTCCCTATGTTCCCAGGGGCAAAGGATGACACATTCAGGAATCCAGAAATCTCCATCCCTTCTGAAGTAAGGAATAAGCCAGAAGGGACCGGGGAATTACTGTTTAAGAGACTGTGATCTGTATTGTCATTAACATCTTTGGCAGAAAGGGACTATAAAAATCTTGTCCTGTAAGTGAGGTCTAGGGGAGAGAGAGGGAGGGAGAGACTGGGGGGGAGAAGGGGGAGAGAGAGGAAGCTGAGTGCAGAAGCAGGTGAGATAATGGCCTCAAAAGCCATGTTGTCCAACCCTCTCATGTTTGTGCTGATGCAGCCTGTTTGCCTCAAAAGCCTCCCTTGGTAGCCAGTTGCAATGATTAACCATCTTTGTTGTTGCAAACAATAATTCTTTATTTAATTTAAGTGTCTCTTATTGCAGTCTAACTCTCCCTTCTCCAAGACTTAGTCTAAGTCCTTCCTTCCTTGGAAATAATGGGCAACAGGTCCTAAAACTTACCTGCATACCATGTTGGTGTCACTGCTGGAGTGAGGAAGAGCAGGAGAGATAGAGCTCCTCTTTGGGTTAGTTGACTGGCCATCCTTGAAAGGAGTTGGGATGAGGGGAAGTTAGGGAGATAAGAAAAGAGATATGTGGCCAGAAGTACCAGGGAAAAGGAAAGTATCTTTCAGAAATCAGCCATCAGTGAACTTCCAAAAGTGAGAAGTAGTAGAAATGCAGGATCTGTGAGGAAGAAGAGAAAATTTTAAATTATTGAATGCTTGTTATATTGTCCCCTTTGTAAGGATCTTCTTCCTTACACAATAACAAGACTCTATTTGTCATTTCTGACCTCTTTTCCTCCCAAGAGGGGGATGACATAAAACAATCAATTCTCAATTAACCCTGGTGAGATCAGATGCAAATGTTCCATTGTCCAAGTTATAGAGAGGGACATGGAGGAATCAAGATCACGAAAGGGCCAACATAAAGTCATATAGAACCAAGAGGGAATCCTGTGATCGAAAAGCTGCCAGTTGATGGTTTCATCCATTTAACTAGTATTTCCTAACCACTAATCTGGGAAAGCACTACCGTGTATGGACTGAGAACTTGAAATCTGGAGTTATACAGATCTGTATATGTATCCAATTCTGTCCATATTAGCTAGGGGGTCTTGGACAATTTCCTTAACTTCTCTGAGCCTCAATTTCCTCATCTATAAAATGGAAATAATAATAGTATCTATCTTACAGAAGAGATTATCGCCTGGCACATAGGGAAGCAATAAATATATATTAGATATTATTATACCCATCTTTATATTAGACAGGACTAGGTGTTGCCTTTCTCTAGTCTCTCAGGCATTAACTATGCCCTGGCTCTTTTTGGGTTTGGGTTTTGAGACTTAGTGGTTTGGTAGTGGCTTTTGGCTTTCGAGTCCAGCCTAACCTTCTAGTTTTATTCTGCCGGGCCAGCAGGAAGTTAGTGGGGTTGGGGAGAACCTATTGAGGTATGTGAGGAGAGGGTGAGTAAGCTTTAGTTGCACTCTCACTTCCTGTCCTGTCCTCACGCTAATGGGATGAGAGTTTTGTGGTTCCCAGTAAGCAAATACTTCATATAAGACAGTATTAAACTTGCTGCCCATTAGTATAAACTGGCTACTGAACTTTTCAGCCAGCATCCATTCACCCACACGCTCTCAATGAAATGCCATGCTCAGGGGAGGAGTCAGTCCCAGAAAAGGAGAAACAAAAAGACGGCAGATTCTGGCCAGAGTCCTTATGGGACAGAAGTCCAAGAAAGGCAAAAATTCGTTTTCCAATTCATTGCTACTTGGCTTCGTTTTTGTCCAGAGACTGGCAAGGAAGCAGGATAGAAAAAAAAAAAAATTGAGAACAAGCGAGGGAGGCAAGGAAAGTGGAAAGGTGTGGGAAGGAAGATAGAAAGAAAAGAAAATCTGCCAGGGTTGAAGGCAAGGGATAAAAGCAGAAAGAGGGAACAAAAGGACAAGAAAAGTGAGATGAAAGAGAGATCCAGGAAAATTAACAGCTAGGTAAACTAATCACCAACCCCTCTCACAGATGGGTCCTCAATCCTATTCCTTGGTTCTGGAGCAGGGGCTGTCCTTTTCAGACCCAATGCTCTGCATCTGTGACTGCTTCCCTGCCCTCCTCCTCCCCCAATCTGAGCCTGAGACTGAAAATGTGACTCTAGGAGTCAGCCACCCTCTGCTGTGGGCGGGGAAGGTAGTGGGGAACCTGTATCTGCAGCCAGGTCATGGCTCAAACGGCAAGCAGCATATGATCCAGCTTCATAAAAGAGCCCTCCCCCCACCAGCCATGTTGCTCATGTCCTGGGTCTCGTTACCCCCCATGGTTGTGAAATGAGGTAGTATAGTATGGAGGGTTAAGCAGCAGATCTTACCTGTTTTATACGTTTTTGTGCTCTCTTTCTTTCTCCTCCTTTTCCTCCTTCCTCTCTGCTCCTCTCATCAGTCGGAAAAACTTCTATTTTAACATTCCTAGAACGAGTGGCTCTTGGTCTGTCCGGGCCTCCGGGATTCTGTTAACACTGCCCAGATGTGAGGACATCCGCATCTGCCAAAAGTTTCCTTAAAGCTATATTATCCCCAAAGCTATAAGGTATTCCTCCCTCGGAGAAGGGTTTTAGAGAGGTAGGGGAGAAAGAACACAAAGATTAGAGGCACACAGTCCGTCTGCCACAAAACAGGGGGAAAGTGTGAATGGCGCTGGCCCAGAGCCCGTGAGTATAGTAATGACTAACAGGCTGGCTCAAGGGCCTCCAGAGATGTGGTGTACTGAAGAACCCTTCTTCTTATGACTCAGCATGACATCAGGATTGAATGAAAAGGAATTTCGAAAAATCCAAGGAGAGGGGAAGATTGTAGCTGACTTTGACATTCCCTAGAGATTTCCCCAGTGATTTCTTAGTACTTCCCATCTCAGAGTTGCCTTGCCATCCATATACACAGGGTCAAACACACTTGGAAACCCTCTCACTGATGATCTAACGTCTATGGACTTCAGTTTCTGATAAGATTATGTTGTTTACAAAAATTACCACGCACTTTTTGCCTGAAGGCTCGAGACTGATTTCCTGTAATAAGAGCGGAGGAAAGCATGCTTAGAGAGGCTTTAGTGGGAGGCTGTTTAAGCAAATCTTGATGATCTGTGCATGGCAAGGTTATAGCTGTTGCTAAGCTGTTTCCCGGTGACCTCTGATTGAGGGATATGCTTCACTAAGCAAGCTTTCTTTTCAGTATCTGGTAATGAGAGTATTTTAACATAGTGCAGACCAGCTTCCTACATTCTCCCTCCTCTCAGAGTGGACATTTTTGTCCTTGAAAAATCAGTGATTGTGGAAGAATTTTGTTTAGCTGCTGTAGAAAGGGTTTCTTCCCTGTGTGTGCAAGCAAACTGGTAACACCTTCTCAGTTATAAAGGGAAGACCTGTGCTTCTGATAATATAAAGTTCAGTAGCAAGCCTGTTTCATGTCCAATCCACCAATCAGAAATATGTATTGAGTGTCTAACAGTGTGATAGTGGTATAAAAAACTGAAGACATGATCTTGGCCTCATTTACTCAATAAATTTATCATGCTTCTACTGTGCTAAGGAGGGTGGACAAAGACAAAATCCCTGATATTGTAACACATAATTAATTCAACAATATTTATAGAGCTCCTGTTATGTGCCACACATTGTTCTAGGTACTTGAGAAACGTCAGTGAGCAAAAGAGACAAAAATCCTGCCCCCACGGAATGGAGGAGGCAGACATTTACTAAAAATGTTCTTTTTTAAAGATTTTATTTATTTATTTGAAAGAGAGAGAGAGCACACAAGCAGGGGGAGCAGCAGAGGGAGAGAGAGAAGCAGGCTCTCTCCTGAGCAGGGAGCCACATGTGGGACTCAATCTCAGGACCCTCGGATCAAGACCTGAGCCAAAGGCAGACACTTAACTAACTGAGTCACCCAGGCCCCCCTCAACAAAAATGTTCTTGATTACAACTGTGTGTGTTTAGGGAATTAGCCATCACTGGGCATCTACTATAAGCTAAGAAGGGGGAATGGAGGCGAATATGAACTGTGTGATTCTTCATCTAATGAAGTTTACTCTCCACCTCCCAGAGGGATTATGTTTAGGAGGGGAGATAAGAGGGACACAAACAATTAGAAAACAGTACAAGACCATATAAAATTCTAAAAGCTATGGTATAAACTGTGAGGACCCTGTGAATACTCTGTGGGAAGAGGTAGGCCATGGTCTGTTCTCAGGCAAGGGAAATGACATAAACAAGAGCTCATTGTTAGGTCAGAGGGGGATGGGCTAACTGGTTACAGGGATCAAGAGAGTGATAGGGAACAAAATTGAATAAATCGAGTAGGGCCAGATTGTGAGGCCTTTGAAATCAGATATAGTTTACTCTAAACTCATGCATTAAGACACAGTATATCTATTCAGTGTGTGTGTGTGTGTGAGAGAGAGAGAGAGAGAGCTGGAGAGAGAGAGAGTGAGAGAGCACAGAGGAATATATTCTACTAGGGTTGTTTTCTTAAACAAACAAACAAACACCTTTACTGGCCCCCCTCTTGGCAAAGAGTACAGTCTGAGCTCTCAGCAGGGCACACTACCCTTCACAAGCAAATCTCATCTATGTCCTCAGCCTAGTTTTAAACATTCACCTCATGACTCGTTCTGGACATACTGAACTTCTCACTCTTCCTTTCATACTTTGGTGGCTTTGCGCAGATATATTTACTCTACCCTTCTCTACCCTTCCTTTCCATCCTTTCCTGGACTGTTGAAACTGTATCCATCTTTGCTACTGAGGAGTTCCCCTCAGCCCACCACCCCAGGCAGATCTGGTTTGCCTGCCTTTTCTATCACATTGCTTTGTACGTGTCTCAATTATAGTTTTATCACACTTAGTGTCATTGTACACCCATGACAGTCTCTGTCGCCTACTCTACTAGTTTGTTCATCTCAGACTCATCTCTGTCTCCTCCTAGACCGTGAACACCTAGGGGGCAACAACCCTGCCTTGGTCTTCTTCATTTCCCCATCACCCAACACGGAGCCCAGCACACGCTAGGCCGGAGATGCGGCATAAGGCCTCATGTCCCACTCAGAGCTGGAAGAAGCAGGATGAAGAGGTGGCAGAGAGAAGTTAAAGAAGAAAGAGAAGGGGGAGGATATGGAAATCATAGGGAGATCAAAGTAAGGGGATAAATAGGAGGGACAGCGTCACTGTGTGAAGCACTGAGATGGGCAACAGGAAGAGCTTACGCAAAACAAGGGGGACTAATTTAAAAAAAAAAACAGCATTTCTTCAGCCCCTACTATCTGTGGATAACACTATATCAGACACTGTGGGGTATAAAGTTCAATAAACCACCTCTCTGTATGACTTAGTTGGGAAGATAAGACAAAGACACACAAAGAGACCGACAACAACTATACATACAAATGTAAAGTTCTTAAAGTTCAGTACCATTTTCAACGTGAGGACATTAAGTATGAAGTTCTTTAGCAGTCAATAAGGTACTGTTTTAAGAAATATTAGATATGGAAACTGACTTGCCCAGATAAGATCTCAGCAAAGCTTAACAAAACTAAACTAGAAACAACTTTTTTAGAATACCAACTAAGGCAAATTGATATGAAATTGTAAATTTTAATATCATTTAAGAGTTTCTCATTAAGAGTTTCTCATTTCTATGTGTCCCAAATTGTGTATTATGAACTTTTTTGAAGAAGGAAAGATCAGGGTTGGAAAGGGAGGAGAGGATTCATGGAGAATCTGAAAGGAGTAGATGGGAAAAGAAGTGAATGAAAACTAGACACAGAAGAAAATTTCAGAGAAGGAACAATGAGAACACATAAGAGACAACAGGAATAAAGATATTCTTATTTGGGAAACTAATTTTTAAAACTGTACATACGAATTATCTATTTAAATGGTGATGTTCAAATTATCTGTTTAAATGATGTTTATCTGATGGCTGTAATGTGAAATATGAGATTTTAAGAAAATAAGCAGGGCATGCTTTTAAATTTTATGATGGGCACTTAGCCAAAGGTAATCAAAGGGATTCTAGAAAAGGTATTAGAAAACGAAAATGGGAAGGACATTATGTGACTAAGAGATAAGATGTATTCTGAGTGAAATAGTTAATGTTTTTTCACTGGTTCCTAAGACTGGGAACAGTAATGATCCAAGACATTACCAAGCAGCTCAACTTAATTGTTTTGTTTATGACAGTGTGATACTGGGGTGGCTTAGACATTCAGTTTATTTAATTTAATTAATCAAACCTCAAGTCACTACTAAGTGGTTAGTCTCAGAGACCAGCTATGACCAAGGAGCTCAACAGGGATTGGCTGAGCACCAAATGAGCTCATCAATTGAGCATTGTGTCCTAGGGCGTTGGGGAGACTATAAAAGGGGGCGCAGGAGCCTGCCACACTGGCTCTTCAGTAGTTTCTGAACATGTAGATAGCAGGAGTAAGACAGGTAAGTGGAGAAGAAAACAGGTACTCTTGTAATTAACTAAGGGTCTGGTTAGTGTGACTGGTCAGACTATGAGGTCTGATACTAGAACTAGAGATGTGTGTGGGCAGGGGTGGGCGTATGGATAGAGGGGGCAGAGGAACGCTCTCATTGAGTTGGGGTTGGGATGTGCCTTAAGTAGGGAGTAGGAATTTGGAGTGGGGTTGGAGACTGGGAAGGGAGCAGGGAACAGATCTTGTTTATTGGGAGATAATCATACTGGTTTATTGTGGAACAGAAAAGTCACGTTGGAAAAGCAGTAGAAAATAAGCTGATATCATATTTCCTGGGGGAAGCATAGTTCACATGCCAAAGAACAACATTTAAACTTAATCTCGAAGGTTACAGGAAATTTACAGGGAAGGGACACAAATCCCTACTGAATATTGAATGTAAAACAAACAGCAATAATACTTAAGGAAACTATTTTCCTTTTTCCTATATTTTCTGCATCAAACATGTGTTTTTGTGGTCAGAAAGAGGGAGAAAATAGATTGAACCAGAAAAAGTATTGACCTCTCTGCCTTGCCACTCTGGGATGGGCAGGGTTACTTCTTAGGTGATTGGGCTACTGGAATGAAGACAAAAGTAAAACTCAACAAAAACCCCAAGTACAAGGCCAAACTGGGGAGATCGAGGCTCTTGTGCTTCAGGGGCTTTTAAAAGTCCTTGTTTGTGCCTAATTTTCTGAACACAGAGTCTTTGCTTGGGTTATTCCCAGCCAAGACAGCTGTTCATACAACGGCAGCCATGTCTCATCACAGAGTGGGCTCTGTTTTGGGTGAGAGAAACAGAAGTTGGTAAAGCTTCATCCTGGGCACGTTAGCCTCTTTGAACCTGTTTCCTCATCTGTAACATGAAGGCAGTGGCAGTCTTGACCTCACAATAGGGGCTTTTGTGATGTAGGCATGAGTTGCCACCTATCAAGCGCTTAGCAACCGTGGTTGCTACATAGTCAATGCTCAATATTACAGTTACTGTATAATATGTAATAGAATGTAATATCAATAACACAAGTATTACAATATTAATACTTTAAGGAATAAATGCATTTTATGATTTATTACTTATGAATTGCTATTTACATTGCCTTAGATGGGATTAGATGCCCCTTTGTTCTGGGTTTGGGCCCAGATCCAGGCCTGAATCTGAAGTAAACTGAACTTCTGGGTCTAGTGGCATGGAAGGATGGGAGGTGGTGGTGCAAGGTGCTGTGGCCATAGGAATATTTAATTCCATGTCAGCCTTCGGTTTAATTTGGCACTGACTGTTACTCAAACAAAGAAGGGTTGTAGTGACAGAGGAAGGGAGAGGCGGAAAATCAACACATTCTTGGAAATAAGATGTGGCTTTTGCTTTGACAATTTTGTTTTCTCTTCAGCTACAAAAATATTTCTTCGCTCTCAGGCTCACAACGAAAATCCCTTCCAGAACATGGTACAAACCTAAGCTTCAGAGGATGCTTACTGTAAATGGAAATTTACGATGACAAGGAGTTAGCAAGTTAGCAAGACTTCCCTTGATACTTATTTTAATATGAGAACCCCTCAGATTGTGTTATTTAGCCTAGGGAGAAAGCTTTGCATTTACTTGGAGCCTCCCTCAACCTCATTTCCTGTAGTGACGGCATGCGTGTTACTTTCAAAATTGACATCTGCTGTATTTCCTGATAACCTTTCTTCGGTGTTTATAGGTGTATAGTTGTATCATTTGCCCATTCTCTCCATGTGTTTATATGTTAGGCTTTTAAAGTTTCGGGATAAAACTTTAGTATAAAGACTGTTGGTGTAATATTCATTCTCCAGTAGCTGCTCTTTGGACCTCAGACATCTGGCATGATGCTAGAGGAGCTGGTCCCAGGTCAATATTCGAGGTACAGGGAAGCTCTGTGTAACCAAGTCAATGGAACTTTCTTGTTGTCTAGTTCTGTGGTATATGCTTAAAGCAAGGTTTCAAGCAAAAACAGTTTGGGTATCACCTGTCCTTTCACTAGACAATACAATAGCAATACAGGAAACACCCACTGTGATGTTGAGCTTGTGTCCATTATGATGCGATGGGTTGCCTAGGGAACCGATACTGTCTTCTACTCCCATTCTTCCCAGAAACAGCACACACTCACTGGACACACAGCCTCTACCCTCAAAGGGCTTACACTTTAGTTGAGAAACCAGACCTTAAAACATACTCTGTGCTGTCATATTGACCAACCTGTTCATGATACATAACATGGAAACGTGGCGCTACCTACATATATGATTTAATAGGAAAAAAATACACTTCCATACTTCAAATGCCACCCCTAATTCACTAGGACTGTCCACTGATAAACTTTTCTTAAGAGTTAATTTGTTTTTGGTTGACATTACAATGCTCTGTGTCTCACCACATGGATAAAGGACCATACAGATCTATAGTATTGTTGGTGTTAGGTATCAACTCAGATTTCCTAGAAGTAACTATTTTTCCTCATAAGGATATATTTTTATGGAGGGAGCAAGAAGGTTCAGAGAAAGTTTCACAAAGTACGTATTTTCCACTAAACAGAAAATTGAGTCTTGACACCCGATAGTGATCTTTCTTTCCTACTTGATTACACCTGTCCTGAATTTCTAAAAAGATGAATGCTAGGGATCGAACTAATGTCCTTGAGTAAAACGGGAGACCAGGATGCCTATAGCACTTCATTAATTCATTTGTATTTAATTCATTTTGTAAATGTGTTTTGAACCTGACTAGATAAAAAAGACCTCCCTATTCTGAGGTTCCCATGAAAAGTAAATGACCTATTTAAGTTGAGGGCAATTTGAATGGTTCATTTGGTCACTCTTGAAGCCTAAAAGGTGCCAGAAAGCAGGAAACAGTGAGTATCTATAATGTCTAGGCTCATTTCTTTTCTCCCCTGTAACAATAGGCATAGAATTAACCCGTTTTTGTATCTACTAGCTCAAATATCTGCACTTATTCTTGTGGACTGAGCAAAGCACATGCATCCTTTATGAAATAGAGACATCCCATTTCACAGATGTATCGAAGAACTTTAAATACCCTTTAAGGCTAGGAAGATCTAAGCAATTGGGAGAATTTTAGGGGAATGGACAGACACTCCACAACCCAATACCATATGTAGCTTGTGTTCAGCAGGGGAGGGGATTGAAAAGTACAGTGATCTCTAGTTTTGGATTTGCTCTTAGCTGTGTGACTTTAGGTTTCAGCCTCTTAGAAAAAGAAATCAGCCTAATTCCCGCACTCAGGTAGATTTCACTTTTCCTCAGTTTGTGTCTAAAAACCTATGACTGTACGTGTCGCTTTGCAAGCTGCTTTGTTTCTCTTTGGAAATATGCTTCTTGGGGGGAATTTAGCCATGTAATAAAATACTCTTCGGTCACTTTTAACCTCTTCATTCCTTTCTTTCCCTCTAGGGCACCAGGGGCCGGCGAGGCCGAATCTCAAAGCGCTGCTGGCGCTACTGGTGATAGAACAATATGATCAAGTTATAAGGGCGGGGGAGAGGTGGGGGGCGGGAAAGATTCAGAGAAAAAATGAAGAAAGCTCCACTTGAAGATCTAAGAAATTCCCGGCACTAGAACCTTTGCATACAGTTTTCGGTAACCTGCAGCAGGGGGCGCTCGGAAATTGTCGTCACTTTCCGGGTAGCCTCCCAAGACTTTACCCTCTAGAAAATTGTACAGTGTTTCCGGCTTTTCTCAGTTGTAGACGCTCGTAAGTTTCCGGCAGTTTCCGGGGAGACTCGGGGACTCTGCGTCTCTCTCGCTCCGCTCCGAGTGCCCGGTGCGGCGGGGCAGGGTCTTGGGCTAGTCATGGCGTCCCCGTCTCGGAGACTGCAGACCAAACCAGTCATCACTTGCTTCAAGAGCGTTCTATTGATCTACACTTTCATCTTCTGGGTGAGAGATGGAGGAGCCCGGGGACGGGAGGGGTCCTGGGCTTGGGTGGGGGGTGTGACCCTGAGCAGAGGGCGCTCAGGTCTGGGGGGTGAGGAGGGAGCCCGGGGAGGAGAGGGCAGGGGAGGGAGGCGAGGGTAGGGTTCGGGCGGCCGTAGCTGCCGGGACACCGACGCCGGCGAAGAGTTGCTGGGGCTCGAGCTGGGGCATCTTGCCCGTGCCGGGGTCAGGGTCCCGGAGGATGGCAGCCAATAGGCTGTGCTGGGACACGGACGTGCTTAGGGTTCGAATTCGATGCGGCGGATGAGGAAGGGAGTGAACACCCCAGAACTTGCAGAGGGTGTCCCCGGACTGTTGAGAGAGGCGAGGCTTGCCCCTCCCTCCCCTCTGTGTGCTCACCCGCATAATAGTCTCTTTCTTTTCACTGCTTCATAAGAGGGGAGTATTTCGCAGGTAAGTGTGGTAATGGCTGCACTCCCGCCAACCTATCCTCGGGCTTGCTTTTGTGTACTGTCCCTTTGTATGCTTTGCTCCTCTCTGAACTGGGGTGGGGAGAAGGGGGAAGTTTCTGGAACTCATGGAGACACTTTTCCCCCTCCTCCAGGAAGGTTTTCTTCCTATGGCGGGAGTAAAGCAATTAAGTAAGTTGTCCCTAGGACAGATATGCCATGGGCTCCGGTTTGTACCCCAAACAAAACAAAACAAAAACCCAACAAAAAGAAAAATGAGGTTTAAGAATTTTGTTAAGAGGCGTTCTCTAGCTGTCCCCCTGGTTTTGCCCAGGCTACCTGGGCTACCTGGTGATCCAGCGTGGGTTTATCAAGGCCTGTCCTTAGGTACAGATCTCCTTCCTAGCCGTCTCCCACATTCCAGCCAGGGCTCTGTGGCCACAGACTGCTAAATCAATTCTCACACCTGTTGTTTCTTAAATACCTGGTGGTTTGTGGTTTGAAGGTGCTGCGGTATACAGTGTATAACTTTCTGTTCTCTGATTTCCCACATAGATCACTGGTGTCATCCTTCTTGCCGTTGGTATTTGGGGCAAGGTGAGCCTGGAGAATTATTTTTCCCTTTTGAATGAGAAGGCCACCAATGTGCCCTTCGTGCTCATTGGTACCGGTACTGTCATTATTCTACTGGGCACCTTCGGCTGTTTTGCTACCTGCCGAGCTTCTGCATGGATGTTAAAATTGGTGAGTACTTCTTTTCCTTAGAATTGATTCTTGATTTTAGAAAAGTCTTATATATTGTTGACTTTGTTTCTTGAAACTGGCCATGGCCCTTTCAGTTTCTCCTCTTTCTTCCCAAGTAACATTTATGCTGCTAGTTCCCACTTTTGTTGTGTTTTCCCTGTCCTTTTTAATAAAAATATGCTGAACTGATGGACTGTTTTTTTTCTTTGACTCCCTTTGCAGCTGTGATGTAGTTTATTTATGCTGACTTGGACTTTCTTTTTATCCCACAGTATGCAATGTTTCTGACTCTCATTTTTTTGGTTGAACTGGTCGCTGCCATCGTAGGATTTGTTTTCAGACATGAGGTAAGCCTGAATTTGGGAACCTTAATATGTTAAAATTTATCCTCCCAGAGATAAAAACAGTTAATAGTTCAGAAATAACTTTTGAAGCTTACTTTTAAAACTGTAGCCAACTATAATGGCTTTCTTGTAAAAATTCTAGCCCACTTGTAATATAAAAAAAAATTAGAAAATTGTAGACTGAAGGTTACCAGAAGAAAATTACAGGTACCCATAATTACATGGATTTCCAGTTCTTTTTCTATGGACAAGTACCTATTAAAGTGGAGGTAATACAGTTTATAACCTTACCGATAGGAAAATATTTAAAGCGCAAAACTGATAACACAACTGTGTTCTCCCTTATGCCACGCATTAAAAAAACTTGGATATACTTAAGGCAGATCATCGAAACTTTAATATTGAAGGAGAAATTGGGGTTCCACTGTTACAACTGGGGTTGGGAAATCATTCAGTGAGTAGTGAAGGCTCCTCAAAGAGAGTGTTTTACAAAGTGGTAGTGCATTCCCCCGAAGTAAGGTTTTGTAGCTTAAAAATCCTGTAGGCATCAAATTTGTACTTAATTTAAAATAGGGAAAAATCGGGGGAGGGATACAGCAGTAGAGAGCTGCCACTTTTGAATAAAAGCTCCCATAGCACTTTGAACTTGAGCGGTTATCATCTTTTATTGTAATGTTTTGCTTAGTATTCCCCTCAGCTAGACTATAGCTCATAGAAGACAGGATTGGACCATAGAAGTTAATTACCATGCATGTTGCTGCTGTCAAAGATATGACTGTTGGTCAGATGTGGGGGATTTTTTTATTTGGCCTAGAAACCAAAAGAACTTTCTAGAATCTTTATTTACTGGCATTGTGTTTCTTTGCTGTAGATTAAGAACAGTTTTAAGAATAATTATGAGAAAATTTTAAAGCAGTATAACTCTACGGGAGATTATAGAAGCGATGCAGTAGACAAGATTCAAAATAAGGTAAGTGGTCATAGGTGGTGGCTTCTCAAGAGGGGAGCACATCCTTATCCCTTTAGAGAAGAGGATAAGCCCCTGGCTACTAGATGTTGTCCACTTGTATGACATTCTCACTACAATCTTAGATCAGGAGAAAATATGTCCCTGGAAAAGAAGTGTGGGATGATACTAAGTGACATATCTCCATTTTCTCCTAATCATTCTCCTCACATGTACACTTCTTCTCTTCTCACTTACATCACAGACCAAGTACTGTTAGTACCAACTGTAGCAGGAAAATAAGACCGGTCCAAAAGGATTATACTTGGTATTTAGAAAAAAGTGCTTATCTCTTGAATTATATTGCCAATTGAGAACAGCACATTAAAATATTAGGATAGAGATCATTGAGTATAAGGTTGTTTTGAGCACAAATTGCAATCTAAGATGATGGGTTAAGTGTTTGACTACAAAGCTGGGATGTGAACTATGATTTTTGTTGGATTTTTTCAGTTGCATTGTTGTGGTGTCACCGACTTTAGAGATTGGAAGGATACTAATTATTACTCAGAAAAAGGATTTCCCAAGAGTTGCTGCAAACTTGAAAATTGTTCTCCACAGAGAGATGCAGATAAAGTAAACAATGAAGTAAGGAGCCTTTAAAATTTTTTATTTGAAAATATTAACAATACAGAGTTGACTCAGTTTTTAATTTTACCTCACAATAGATACAAGCTGAGATAGGCGGGGCAGGTATTAGTCTCATTGAACAAATGAGGAAACAGAAGCTCAATTTGTGACTTGAGTTCACGCAGCTAGCAAATAACACTTTTAAATGCATAATCCAAAAGGTGGGACTTCTGTTCTTCAGCCTCCTGTCAGAGCATTGTGCTTGAAAGGAGATAGGATATGTTATATGAAAGAATGAATTTTATTTATTTATTTATTTTTATTTATTATTTTCCCGTTTATTTAACACCCACCCCACCCTGAAAGAGTGAATTTTAATGACATGATAATCAAAGGCTGAGGTAGCTAAAGCTCATCTTTTGACAGAGATGGGTGATCCAAGTGTTCTTTATTGCTTGTGCTGTACTTAATATTTTTTTTCCTCTCCCATTAGGGTTGTTTTATAAAGGTGATGACCATTATAGAGTCAGAAATGGGAGTGGTTGCCGGAATTTCTTTTGGAGTTGCTTGCTTCCAGGTAAGTCCTTGTTGTTAGGAATGTCTGATCACTCTTACTCGGTGTAAGCCAGAAGATTTCCACTCTGAAGGCTTCAGAGTATTTCCAGAGAAATCACATTTTCACAAACTCCTGGCTGCTTTTGTTTTGTATGTGAAACATACGTAGTCAGTCCTTTGTGTTTGGGTCTGTTTAGCTTTGTTTTATTTGGGAGGGGATGTTTTGCTGTTTTCATTCCAATTTTTTGATGTCTTGGATCTTATGTTTTCCCACACTATTTTCACAAAGATACTTTTTATTCCCTGTTTATCTGCTTTTTTTTTTTTTAACCATGGCCTCGCATGCCTTGAAACTACAAAAGCAAGGCTTAGAATTAACTCCCTAGTAGTACATACCTGGTGCCCTCAGGTATGGCATTTCTCCAGCATCCTAGTTCATTAATTAAAACATGAGCTAGATGGGAACCTTGTTTTGCTGTGCAGTCAAGATTCTAAAACATGGTTCAGATTTTTTCTTTCCTGGGCTGCAGCTGCCTGGTGAGTTCCCTATAAGTTCTAACCTACAAGAACTTAGATCATGCGACCCCACATTCAATATGTGCCTGTCATGTTGGGGACGTGCCACACTGTGGGTCAAATTCTATTTCCTGAGTTGTGCTGTTTCTCACCATAGCGTGAAAAGTTTGTATTGTGGCTCTAAACAATTTTTCTTAGGGGATGGGGGTTTGTCCTATATTCAACATTGTGGAGATAAAACTAAAAGAATGGATATACTTATTTTGACCTATGTAATTGGTTTTGGAAGCCTAATCTTAACATATCTCTCAAGCAGTAGGCATAGCTACGTCTCAGTCTGCACTGCCCAATAAAATAGCCACTAGCACTTTCAAAAGGTTCTAATTATTAAATAAAGTAAAAAATTCAGTTCCTCAGTTACTCGAGCCCCATTTGAAGTGCTAAAAAGCCACATGTGGCTAGTGGCTAGCTTACCGGACAGCCCGGAGATTACAGAACAAATCCATAGTTGCAGCACTGTCCTAGAGCTTTCGAGAAAATCTCTGCCTTCGTCAATGGAGATTTGACGTAATGGGATGCGTAGTGTAAGCCATGCCCTTTTTGTTCTGATAGCTGACAGGTTATCTGATAAGTTTCCCCCAGACTTACGACAGTTAGAATTTTTCTTGAGTGATTTTTGTCAGTGACAGTTGTGAAACTCCAGGTCACAGTAGTAGTAAAACTTCCCATATATTCTTTGAATGTGATCCAGGAGCTGCAGAGTATCAAACATAATTGCTGAGAGAAACTTAAGAAAGGAAATTATTAGTGAATTCGAAGTGAAAGGAAAATAAACCTGTATCCTGAGGTCTTCAACTCTTTTGTGTATGTGTGTGTGTTTAATTTTTGTTTGTATTTTATTTCTAGCTGATTGGAATCTTTCTAGCCTACTGCCTCTCTCGTGCCATAACAAATAACCAGTATGAGATAGTGTAAACAACAAACCACGGGCCTATTCCTCTTGAACTTTAAGGTATGTTCATTTTAATCCTCAACTCTCTGTGTTTACTTCGGTGCATGCACGTGATGGATGGACCACGTTTGCCCAGGTCTTGTCAAGTGGTGCATTCAAATCTGGCTGGTACTGTGTTAGCCCTGCACAGTTAGATCAGGTCTCTCAATGCAAGGCATGGCCACAAAGGGCAGAAGAGCCTTTGGGGGTTTACCTATACACATCAGTCTAAAGATCCCAAGGGGTCCCCCTTCTAACAAATTTGGACCTACACAGTGGAGAATCCCAAGTGTAGAATCCCAAGAGTGACCTTACTAGTGAGGTTCCCTGGCAAGGACACTCTGCTCCCGATATTGGCATTTTCCCTAGTCTTCATTTACCACACTCCTCTGGTAAACTCTTCTTAGAGTGATAAACACATCTAGCCTAACCTGGAACCAGGTTTGGGGAAAATGTGTGTTTCAATAACTTCAGTATTGGAACGGTAAACCACAAGAACTGTTGCTGGCTGAATTAATCCCTGAGGGTGCCCTTCACATTTTAATTAAGCCGCTGACGGGGAACACACAAATAGATACTCATGTGTGCGAGCGCATACAGCTGTTGAAATTTGGGTTACAAGTCCATTAACTTTTTTTTTCTTTACTTTTAGGACATTTACATTCCCCCCTGTGAGCTATGAAATTGCCTGGATGGAAGACTACCTACTACTTCTTATCATAGACCAAAAACTTACATCAGTAGTCTGATTCAATCAAGACATGTGTGCAGTTTAAGTCCACCTTTTGTCCCATTGATGTTAGATCATTAAAACCCCTGTATCACTGTGAAACACTGGAAGAGCTAGTAAATTGTAAATGATGCAATACCGTGTTCCTCTTGACTTTTATTTTCCAAAATCGCATTGTGAATCTTCTGTTTTGTTGAAGTGTTACAGAGCGACCCCTCTGAATTTGCCGATTGATGCAGTGTGATAGAAAATTGACCCTTCCGAACTGGCCACTTCCCAGACAAGTTAAAATTATTGTATAATTTGCATCACGTTAAAATATTTTCCTTATTCTCTGTTTTGCTCTCAAATTTATATCTGAAAGATTCTAATTATTAATGGTGTCGGAATTACTGTATTTTCCTTAGGAATTGAAAGCAACTCATCTTCATTAGCTTTAGCTGCTATTTCTTTATCAGGTTGATGTGACTCAATTGTCAATATTATGGTCAACTATAATAATCTTAGTTTTGGTTTGTGCCTTTTTTTAAATATAAATCTTTCACACAATAAATGTTCTTTTCCTCCAAAATTATGTTCAACTTGTAGAAAATCTGCCAGGATGGTTGTTTTCCACTGAGAAAGCTAAGTCCCACATTTCTACTTGAGGTGCGGTTTTAGATAGGAAGTGTAAAACTGAGGTCTTGACTCTGTTTCAATTTTTAAAAAGTTTTTGTTGGGGCGCCTGGGTGGCTCAGCGGGTTGAAGCCTCTGCCTTCGGCTCAGGTCATGATCTCAGGGTCCTGGGATCGAGCCCCGCATTGGGCTCTCCACTCAGCGGGGAGCCTGCTTCCCCCTCTCTCTCTGCCTGCTCTCTGCCTACTTGTGATCTCTCTCTGTCAAATAAATAAGTAAAAAATCTTAAAAAAAAATAAAAAATAAAAAGTCTTTGTTTACAAAAACTATTCCTTGTGAAAGGATTACATTCCATATTATGAAATAGCATATGCTTAGCATTCTCCTGGAACTGGGACTATTTTGACTGTCTAGTTTACAATAAGAAGTTGGATAGGGAGAGAGATAACCTGTACCTTCGGGGTAATAAGGAAATAATTAAATTTTGAGCCGAGATGGGAGAATTCTTTCCTCGGTTTTGGGTTTCTTTACACATCCATTAGTAGAACCTAGCTCTTCTTTGCCACACATCCACACAGTCCTTGAATCTGATGGTAAGGAGGAGTCAATCACAGTTATAAAGTGGGCAAAAACTAAGATTCACAGTGACTTGTGGTGGGTATGCGTCTATATATGCTTGGAGTTACTGCAAAAGGAACTTGACAGTTCTGACTTTAAAGATAGAGTGATAAAACAGTTGAAAAATAGTGGCTTTCCAAATGTAGTAGATCAGATTTTTGGCTAATGGAATTAGTGAAGCTAATCTAAAGGATAAAGAAATGATGTAAAGAATAATCCAAGCAGTGTTAAGTAGGTACATTTCACTAGGATGACCTAGAAGGACCTGATAAAGTTGTCATTAAGTAGGTTTTTTTTTAAGTTAATAGTTTTTCCTCAATTTTTTTTAGATTTTATTTTTATTTATTTGGGGAAGAGGGAGAAGCAGACTTCCCGCTGAGCAGGGAACCTGATGCAGGACTCGATCCCCGGACCTTGGGTCCCAGGACCCTGGGATCATGACCTGAGCCTAAGGCAGATGCTTAACTGAGCCACCCAGGCTCCCCAATTTTTCCTCATTGTTAAAAAGAAAAAAACCCCCAGAAAATATGGAATGTAGGAAGAAAAACACACATGACGCTGTAAGTGGGTTGGTGTATTTATTTTTAAGTTCGTTATTTTGGCTGGCCAGTTACAAAAGTCCCTTATAGCTAACGTGTGCGTGTGTACACTGGACTGTAAAACTCACCTTCACCTTCGATGTGCCAAAGGCAACGTGTGGGTTGTCTCACTTCCAGGCACCAGGTTACTTTCTGCAAAGCAGCTCAGAACTCCACCTTAAGAAGCAGAGCTCCACAGGTATATTTTCTGAACGTGTAGAAAGCTTGGCAGCTTTGGCCTATTCCTGTGGGGGGTTGGTTTATGTGGTAGGCATCAAACTTTTATGGAAATAAATACCTAATACAAGGTATAAATGCCATTTCTGTGTTCCCTCAGAGCTCACACAGGCGTCTTTGAGACTTGATGTTTTTAACCTCCTGTGAGAATCCAAGTTAGTACTTTGCCAGCGATGCGGCCAACAAAACTGATTAAATTATGAGAGGCAAAGCAATGGATGCTTTTTTTGTGAAACTGTTGAAACTTTGGTTTCTTTGGACTATTCTGTGTGGGCTTTTGTATTTGTTAAAAAAAAAAGAAAGAAAGAAAACCTAACACAAGGTATAAATAGCATTCCTACCTTTCCTTACTGCATACCTAAGATACATTGAGATTTGGGGTTTTTTTAAGCCTGCTGTCCTTCGAGGTTGACACTTGGCCTGTGATGTGGCAAACCAAACTTTTTTAATTCAAAAAGGGAGACAAAAGGCTAACATATCAGAAAAGAATACATATACCGAAACAGTTACTGGGAAATGAGACTCTTGTTTTGAAGTCATAGGTCTAAAACTTCACCCAGATTCCTTGTGAGAAAGAAGCCATTATGATTTAATTATGGCTTTTCTATTAGGTCCCCTTACCCCATGGAGCTTAGTAGAATTAGGCACTTGTAAGAGCACAGCAAATGCTAATGAAATAAATGAATGAGTGAGTGAATCTAATTATAATGGCTCTTTAATGTTGTGAGCAATAAGCTGTTGATCTAAATATCTCATTCCATATAAACCATCGTTTATATAATAGAAACCACCTGCCCAGTCAGAAACCACTTAACCTCAGAAACCGCTGCTAACTTCCTCCTGGTCAAATCACTTTTTGCTGCTTCTCTTTTTTGAATTTATTGTTACTTTTGATGCCACTGAAGATTCTTGTTTTGTTTTTTTTGGTTTTGACCTTGTGATATCCTGCTCTCTTTCCCTTTTACTGCTCTTTCTAGTTTACTTTACTGTTTTAATTTCCTCCTACTTTTCAAGTGTGGCTTCCCCCAAAGGCTTGCACTTGGCTTTCTGCTCTTAGATTATGCTGACCTTGGAGGAATTTTTTTTTAAAAGATTTTATTTATTTATTTGAGAGAGAGCGAGAAGGAGCAGAGGGAGAGGGAGAAGCAGGCTTCCCACTGAGCAGGGAGACTGATGCGGTGCTGGACCCCAGGACCCTGGGATCATGACCTGAGCCGAAGGCAGATGCTTAACAGACTGAGCCACCCAGGTGCCCCTGACCTTGGAGGAATTAAATGTAGATGATCATCAAGGCCTAACCCCTTGCTCTTGTACACTTTAGTTGTGTGTTGGTCATAGCAAGTTGCTTGTATTCTCCACCCTGCTCCGATACCCCAAAGCTTACCATGCTGAACAGTTTTCAAAAGTCGAAAATTCCTTCTATTACATCTAGTCCGTGCATAGTAGGCCCTCATCTGAACTGGTTCCTTCACCAGGAGTAATACAGTTTGTGGGAATTGGGGGAAATAGGTCAGTTGCTCTGAGTTCCTTATCATCGGCTCCATGCCATACATTTATCAGGCGAATGTAAATTCTTTGGGTAAGACTGTCATATGAGATCCAGTGGTGGTCTCATTACCATGTCCTCAACATTTTTCTTTGAAAAATAAAGACAACTGGAGGAGTAACTGGTAAAGGCTTTCCCCACAAGTTTCTCACCACCTCTTCTGGGAAAGCAACATCCTCAGAACAAACTAAACAGTTCTGGTGCTTGCCTGGATATAGATGATCAGTTCACAAATGAGAGGATACAACATCTAACTGGGTGATACAACTCCTCAGAATCATTGCCCGAAAGGAAGAGCAGCTACGCTGTGGACATAGGGAAACACACCTGGGGGTACAGTACAAGAGATTTGGAGACATGAGGGAAGGCATCCATACATTATCACTCTGTCAAGCACTGCCTTAGCAGGAAAATGAGCATATAAAAGAAGGTCCACTGTTTGCGCAAAGTCTTTTTTCCTCTTACTCAGGGGAGGTAAGAGAATGAATGTTTGTTGAACACTTACTAATTGCCAGACACTGTGTAAGGGGCTGCAGTCAATGAAGCTGTGTGGGGAGGTGGCCCTATCCCATCTTTTCAGAAAAAACAAACAAACAAACATCACAAAAAGCTGAAGATTAGGTTAAATAACCTGCCCAAGATCACAGAGGTGGTAGTAGATCTGGGATTTGAACTTCAATCTGTCGGACTCTGAAGCCCCCTGCTTCTTTCATTGGATTTTTCTCTGTCTCGATAGCAAAAAGGCTCTGGGGATTATGTCATGCTAGCCCACAGCCAGAGAAGTATGAAAACAAAACAAAACAAAACTATTCTTCTTCAAATGTCTTTTAGTCTTTACTGAATATGGAATTTTTAAAAAGGAAGCTTTCATGAAAAAGAGTATCTCCTTTTCTCACAATATGCTCTTGTAAACTGTTAGCATTCAATTACAAGTACGTATTTAAAAAAAAAAAAACAAACCCTGTTGTTCGGGGCCTGGATGACTCAGTCAAGCTCTGCCTTCCGCTCAGGTCATGATCCCTGGGTCCTGGGATCCAGTCCCATGTGTGGCTCCCTGCTCAGCGGGGGATCCTCTTCTCCCTCTCCCTCTTGCCCTTCCCCTCCACTCTGCTCCCTCTCTCTCTCTCAAATAAATAAATATAATCTTAAAAAAAAAATCCTGTTGTTACTCCCTGCCCCCACAACATTAAACCAAAGAAATGCTTACAAGGAGTTAATCACAGGGTAAACATTAACCCAATCCATTTTCTTTTTTAAAAAACGTTTTATTTATTTATGAGAGAGAGAGAGAGAGAAAGAGAGCATGAGTGGGGGGTAGGGGCAGACGGAGAGGGAGAAGCAGACTTCAAGTTGAGATTGGACTTTGCGGGGCTCGATCTCAGGCCCCTAGGATCCTAACCTGAGCAGAAAGCAGATGCTTAACGGTCTGAGCCACCCAAACACCCCAACCCGGCCCATCTTCTTTTAAGCATCTTGTCACACAGTGAGTGCTTCTTCAAGGTTACAAGCAAACACTTCCTATGTGAGTAAATACACTCTTCAACACTTCGCTGTTTTCATACCATATTCCCTTGCGAATATCCTCAATACCGCGTGGAAAACCACCCAAAAAACCACACCTCTGCCACACAGACACACACGTATGCTTGAAGCAGAATCATGCTCATTCTGGAGGCACAAACCCAAACCCGTGCTTTTGAATGAGTTTGTGTGCGTGCATGTAGATGATCTCTCCCCTACAGGATAGCAGCGATTTCTGAAGCGGCCAGACCCCAGGGTGTGCCCCAGGCTGTCTCGGCTGTTTAGAGGTGCACACCACGGCTCAGCCCAGGCTTGTGAATCCAGCCCAGTCACAGTCTGGCACTGGCAGGGGAGCAAGCAACACAGGCCCTTCTGTCATCAAGTCTTCCTCAGCCCCCGGCCCTACCCTTCTTGGCCCCAGCCCCATCCTGGGGCTCTGACACTGGCAGAAGGAAATGTAACAGAAAATATGTCATGGTAATTATTTGAGAACTTGGCCTGAAGCTATAGCCTGAAGAACTTAGAAAATAGCAAAAAGTTCAGGAAAAATTAAAAATGTAAAAATCTGACACATCAAAGATAACCAGTGTTTTGATTTAAAAATGATGTGTCTCGTCTACAAAATGAATGCATGAATTATAAAAGGCATAAAAAATTCAGAGTTCAAAGTGGTATAAAGTAGTACATTTGTCTCCCTCTCCTGCCCACCCTCATTCCTACTTCTCAGAGGGAATTACTGGTCAAAGTTCTTTGTGAATCCTTGCACATATTGCCATATACAAGCATATCTGCATATTTTTTTTCTCTCCCACAAATGGAAGCCATAGCTAAGATCATAGATGGTTTGTGGAGCCAGACCACCTGGGCTTGGATCCCATCTCCACGAATTATGGGCTGTGTGCTCTTCAGCAAGTTACCTCGTCTCTCTGTGCCTCAGTTTCTTGATTCATGAAAGAGGGATAAATATCGCCTACTTTATAGGGCTGTTATAAAGATTAAATGAGGTGCTACATGCTAAACACAACATGATCCATTGTACTCAGTGCTATATATATGTTAGCTATAATTTAAAAAATAACATTATTGCGACATATTTTGGCTATCAGAAAATCTCCCCCATTTTAAGTATACAATTCAGTAATTTAAATCTATTTTAGAACACTTTCATCCCCACAATGAGGTCCCTCATGCTCATTTATAGTTAATCCCTTTCCCCACCCCTAACCTTAGGCAACTATTAATCTACTTTCTGTTTCCGTAGATTTGGCTTTTCTAGACAGCTAATATAAATGGAATCATAAAATACGTGGGCTCTTGTGCTTGGCTTCTTTCACCTTAAAATTTTTTTTTTTTATTTATTCATTTGAGACAGAAAGAGACAGATAGAGAGAGGCAGAGGGAGAGGGAGAAGCAGACTCCGCACTGAGCTAGGAGCTCGATGAGGAGCTCTATCCCAGGACCGGGAGAGATCATGACCTGAGCCTAAGGCAGATAACCAACTGAGCCACCCAGGTGCCCCGGTTTCTTTCACTTTATGAAATGTTTTGGAGGTTCATCCATGATATCAGTAGTTCATTTCTTTTTATCGCTAAATAGCATTCCATTCTATGAATATACCATATTTGTCTCTCCTTTTGCCACTTTGTGGGCATTTTTGTTGTTTCCAATTTTCCGCTCTTCTGAATAATGTTGCAGTGAATATTTCTATGGAAGTCATTATGTGGACATGTGTTTCATTTCTCTTGAATAGGTACCTAGGAGTGGAATTGCTGGGTTGTATGGTAGTTTTATGTTTAACATTTTGATGAACTGCCAAACTGTTTTCCAAGTGCCTGTTTACATTCCCATCAGCATCTGATAAAGGTTCCTGTTTCTCCATATTGTCACTGACATTTGAAATTGTCTGTCTTACTTGCAGTCACTCTATTGAGCACAAAATAGTATCTCATTGTGGTTTTAATATACATTTCCCTAATGACTGATGATGTTAAGCATATTTTCATGTGCTTATTAGCCATTTGTAAATCTTTGGTGGAAAGTCTGCTCAGGCCTTTTATCCATTTAGAAAGCTTGGTTTTTTTTTTATTATTATTAACTTATAAGAGTTCTTTGTGTATTCGGGATACAAGACTTTCATGAGATATGTGCTTAGGAAACATTTTCTCCTAATTTTGTTTGTCTTTCATTATCTTAATGGTATCTTTCGAAGTAAAAAAATTTTGATGAGGTCCAATTTATCCAATTTTTTTCTTTTATGGACCATGCTTTTGGTGTCATATCTTAGCCTAACCTAAGGTCCCATAGATCCTCTTATATTTTCTTCCAAAAGTATTATATGTTTTAAGCTCTCATATGTAAGTGTGAAAAATTTAGAGTAAATTTTTGTGTATGGTGTGAGGTAAGGTTTTAAGATCATTTTTTTACATGTGCATATCCAGTCATCCCACCACCATTTAGTGAACATTCTTTTCCCCAATGAATTGCCTCGATACTTTTGTCAAAAATTAGTTGACTTTAAGTATAAGGATTTGTTTTTGAACTGCTAATTCGGTCCCACTGATCATTATAACTCTCCCTATGCCAGTACCACACTATCTTTCTTGATAAATATAGCTTTATGGTCACTTTTGAAATTGGGAAGTGATGGTCCTTCAACTTTTTCTTTTTTTTCAAGATTCTTTTAGCTATTCTGGATTTTTAAAAAATTAACATGTAATGTATTATTTGCCCCAGGGGTACAGGTCTGTGAATAATCAGGCTTACACATTTCACAGCACTCACCATAGCACATACCCTCCCCAGTGTCCATAACCCAGCCACCCTATCCCTACTCCCCCTTCCCCTAGCAACCCTCAGTTTGTTTTGTGAGATTAAGAATCTCTTACGGTTTGTCTCCCTCCAGATCCCATCTTGTTTCATTTTTTCCTTCCCTATCCCCCACAACCCCCCACCCTGCCTCTCAAATTCCTCATATCAGAGACATCATATGCTATCCTAGATTTCTTGCATCTCCATAGAACTTCGAGATCTCTTTATCAGTTTCTGCAAAAGGCCTGCTGAAATTTCATCAGGGATTGTATTGAATCTGTAGATCAATTTGGGGAGAATTACTATCTTAACAATACTGAGTCTTCCAATCCAGTAATATGGAATGCTTGTCCATTTATTTATATCACCTTAACTTCCCTCAGTAAAGTTTTGTAATTATTAATGTACAGGCCTTTTGCTTTGTTTATTAAAGTTATTTCTAACTATTTTATTCTTTTGATGCTATTTTAAATGAAATTGCATCCTTAATTTGAGATTTGGATTATTTACCGCTTTTTACAGAAATGCAATTGATTTTCTGTATTGAGCTTATATCCTGTGGCCTTGGTGTACTTCTACTTTTTGTTTTGTTTTATGGATTTCATAGGATTTTCTATATACAAAGTTGTGTCATATGCAAATATAGTTGTACTTACACCTTTCCAGTCTGAATATCTTTTATTTCTTTTTCTTGCCTAATTTCCCTGTCTAGAATGTCTAATCCAATGTTGAATAAAAATGATGAGGACAGATATTCTTGTATTAGTGGAAAGCTTTCAGTCTTTTGCAATTAAGAATGATGTTAGCTGTGGATTTTTCGTAAATGCCTTTTATCAGGTTAAGAAATTACCTTCTATTTCTAGTTTGTTGGATGTTTTTATCATGAAAGAGTATTGTATTTTGTCAAATGCTTTCTTTGTGTTTATTGAGATTATGATGTGGTTTTTGTTTTTTTTTTTTTCAATTGAAATGGTATCTTACATTGATTTTCATATATTGAACCAACCTTAAATCCCATGTGGTCATGGTATATAAACCTTCCTATATAATACTCAATTAGGTTTGCTGGATTTTGTTGATTTTTGTGCTTATATTCATAAGGAATACTGGTCTGTAGCTTTCTTGCGAAGTCTTTGTCTAATTTGGATAATACTGGCTTCATAGAATTAGTTGTGAGGTATTCCATCCTATGAGTTTGTGAAGGATTGGTATTAATTCTTCTTCAAATGTTTGATAGATTAGCCAGTGAAGCCATCTGAACCCGGTTTTTCTTTGTGGAAGGTGTATTGATTACTAATTTAATCTCTACTTTTTTATAAATCTGTTTAGATTTCTATTTCTTTTTTTAATTAACATATAATGTATTATTTGTTTCAGGGGTACAGGTCTGTGAATCATCAGTCTTACACAATTCACATCACTCACCAGAGCACATACCCTCTCCAATGTCCATAACCCAGCTACCTTATCCCTCCCCCCCACCCCCCAGCAACCCTCAGTTTGTTTCGTGAGATTGAGTCTCTTATGGTTTGTTTCCCTCCCGATCCCATCTTGTTTCATTTATCCCTCCCTTCTCCCACCACCCCCTGCCCTGCCTCTCAAATTCCTCATATAGAGAGATCATATGATAATTGTCTTTCTCTGATTGACTTATTTCGCTTAGCATAATACCCTCTAGTTCCATGTACGTCATTGCAAATGGCGAGATTTTGGGTTTTTATATATTTGTATATATATATATACCACTTCTTCTTTATCCATTCATCTGTTGATGGACATCTAGGTTCTTTCCATAGTTTGGCTATTGTGGACATTGCTGCTATAAACATTCGGCTGCACGTGCCCCTTCGGATCACTACATTTGTATCTTTAGGGTAAATACCCAGTAGTGTGATTGCTGGGTTGTAGGGTAGCTCTATTTTCAACTTTTTGAGGAACCTCCATACTGTTTTC